>JAEQBH010004376.1:0-288102 GCA_016808115.1 Tetrastigma voinierianum | reverse complement strand
CTCAGTTTCATTGGGACTGGGTCTCATTTCGGAATGCATGCACAGTTTTTATGATTATGAGGATATAACCTGGACTCAAATTAATTTTAGATGTTATTTCATGATCCAAATCGGTTATATTCATATTTTTATGTTTTTTCAGGGTGGGTTTGTGTCTGATATGCTTTACTAACTTCTGAACAGCTAAAACTTTTAGGTAGATTGGGAGCTTAGCATAGTGCAAAGCCTTATCATAAATAAAAAAAGAGATAGTGCAAAGCCATACTTATCAGGAAAAAAAAAAGAAAAAAAGGAAAAATGTATAGTGCAAAGCTTTAGAGGTCATGAATTCAAACTTGATGGCTTATGTCTCCCATTTATTGAGCCCAGATGGATTGTAACCTATACTATTTTGATATTCGTTGCTGGTAAACATTAAATTTTGCATCAATTGGTTGCTCAAAATTTTTTATTATTTTCAGACTTATCAAAATTTTTTTTTTCAAGATGATATCAATGCGTTAGGCATTTATCCACCTTAGATTGTGGATGCAATAATGACAGTCATCTACAGATCTTCAATTCTCTAGGAAACCAATCTTGTTAGCTTTCCAGAGATAAAAGGGCTAATATGACAAAACAAACATTTCAAAACCTTTTAAAGTTGAGGTGGCTTGGGAAAGTCATGTTGCAAGACCCACAAGGATATTTGTATGTGCTGCCTTGCCATTGTTGTGAGGCTTTAGCAGCTACCAAAGTGGGAAACCACAATTTTACATCCTTTGGGCCAATTGTGCTGCTAACTTTCAATTATTTGATGATTGTTCTGGTTCTTTCTAATATTATTCAGTCTGCATATAGCTTCACCATGTTTCCTACTGTGTTTGCCAAAGCTATCAACTCTGCAGATTGTTGGATGGAAGATTTGGTGACCACAATGTTCAGATTCTTTCCAATATTGGAATAGGCTTTTGTGGGGTTTTTTTTTTTTTTGTTTGGGGGGGTGGTGTTTGGTTTGGGTGGGTGAAGAGTGGTGTTTGGGGAGAGGGAGGGAATAATAAATGAGTATAAGGTTGCATTTCATGTATTGGCTGTTATCGTAGAGTGAAATTTTCTTCCAGATCCCTTCCTTTTTTTTGGCCTTGTATACATTGTGTATGCTTTAGCCACTTTTAATGCAATTTTTTTTAATGGGTTTAGCCACTTTTAACACAATTGTTCTTACCTATATGAAAAAAACATGGGAGTGACCACTTTTTGAATTGTTTGTTCACTTATCGGGGCCTACTTCTTAGTTGACAGGGGTGATTGGCAAGCTCCTAAGAAGATGGTGAGAAGAGTGCTATAGTAAGTTTGTTGGCTAGGAGTAAGAAGGTTAGGCTGAAGACAGCTCTCTTGTGCCCATTATGGATTCTAATGTGGTTAAGGTACCAGAGGAACTTTCATCCAGAAAGGCGTAGAGTGGAAATAAAATGGGAGGTCTAAATAATAAAATGACTGGGTTTCAATTGTCTTGTGGTTTAAGATGGCTGTCTTTCATAATATTATTCCTTGCATGGTTTGCGTGCTGTGGTGTATCTGATTCTCATTCCTTGCTACACCTTGTTTTGGTCCCATTCAATTAGCACTGGACTACTTGATTGGATTGCTTGTATTTGTTGATGTGCTCTTTCAGATTATTAGTTTTCGTTCTTCAATTGTAGCAGCTTTCCTGATTTTAAGACAATGTTTTACAATGACGATAATTTCTTTCATTCTAAAACAATTTTTTTCTTCCCCAAATCACTGCTAAGCCCTGCTCTCAGGTTGCCACAAAGCTCCATGTATAGGTTCTGGTGCACCCTCTTCAATGTATCTCGGTGTGCCACCATATGGTTCTTCTCTCTTCAATGGAGCACCCATTCCCCCTTACGATGGTCCCTTTTCTGGTGGCTCTGCATATCACTACAACTATGGCAGCCGTCTTTCTGCAGGGAGTCCTTACCGACCTCTGCATTTATCTGGACCACCACCTTATTCTGCTGGGTCTATGATGGGAAATGGTATGTGTTTTTCCTTATGTTGTATCATGCTAGTTGATCTGAACTTTTCCTTTTTTGGAGAAGGTGGAACATATTTTCTTAAACATGTTATAAAAATTGTTCATTTTAGAAAACATTAGGTGTTTTTTTTGTGTGTATATGAAATTCCTTTTGAGTCACCAATTTAGCGGCTCTTCTTTGAATTATCCAATTTCTTACTTATAAAACCATGTATATATAAAATGCAGGCATGTTTGCAATTGAAATTTATTAAAAATGGGAATATGTTCATTGTTTCATGTTTGGATTTGAAGCATCATTGGGAGAAAGTAGACATGTTTATTGTTTCAAGTTTTCAATGGGAAAGCTATGTTCATTTTTGGCTATTTACTACTGCACGGTGTTTCATTTTCATTTAATGTATGTAGCTTTTTCAGGTGGAATATACGGTATGCCCCCACTGGTGGACCGCTATGGCTTGGGTTTGCCCATCGCCCATGCAGCTATGGTAAGGAGAAAAGAATCTCTCTTATTGATTGGATTTACGTTCATGATCTTGGTTGCAAGCTGCACAGTAATGTTTCTTGATGAGTATCCATTGAGATCTTTCCAACTGAAATTTCATCGGTATTTGATTTGCTTCGCATTAGTTAGTTTAATTCATTTTTGAAGTTAACACATATGGTGAACATGGATTTATTTAATGTTTAAATGTTTTGGGGAAAACTGGTTTTCCACCATCCCTCCCATTCTTTCTGTTCTTTCATGGTTGAACAAGTGAAGACAGGTTAATCCAGGACAAAGTTAATGCCCCTTTGGAGTCAGATTACCTTTATACAATATCCTGTTTCCCACCTTTTTTGACCTTATGTGTTATTCTGCAGGGACCAAGACCGGGTTTTTTTCCTGATGATAAATCTCAAAAAAAAGGTGCAGGCTTGTTGCATATTTTCTGTTCTATAAATTGTGAGCCAATGATTGCCGTCATGGCATATTCTTATGTCCTGACTGTTTTCATCCTTTTAATGGATCTCTAGACGCAACCCGTGATAATGACTGGACCTGTCCTAAATGTGGAAATGTCAACTTCTCTTTTAGAACTGTCTGTAACATGAGGAAGTGCAATACACCAAAGCCTGGATCTCAGGTTTGAGCAACATTTCATTTAGAATGTAGAGACTAGATACTCATTTTTTATATCACTGCCTGCAAAATTTATCATTCAATCACCAATTTGTCTCTTTTCTTTGGATGTTAAACTTAAAAATCTAACAATTGATTGGAATCTTGGATGGTATTTTAATTACTTTCTAATAATTATCTCTCTCACAAATGCAGGCTGCAAAATCTGAGAAGAATTCTAGTAAGTTCTTTTTCACCTTGTCACCATTATTGGGTTTGCGGTTAACTTTGATACTAACATGGTTCACTTATATCAGAACAAAAGATGCCTGATGGGAAGTGTGAGAAGTGTAGCAACATAAACTATCCCTTCAGAACCAAGTGCAACAGACAGGATTGCGGGCTGATAAGCCATCTGAATCAACAAAATCTTCTTCACCCTCACCGGATGAAAACGATCAGGTTTGTCATGTGATGCATTTTCTTTGTATGTGCATTTGTTGCTTCAAGAAGTTATTGTTTCTGTCCTTCGTATGTACACACATAACAAACTTGATAAACATTCAATTTTATAGATTACTTTTAATTAAAGATCCCTTTGCAATGGCAACTTTCTTTCTCTTTTGTTTGTATGTTTTATGTCTCTTTTTTCCATTTTTGTATTGTTTTGCTTCAACATTTGCATCCATTAATTTGCAATTATCTACTGTTCCAGTGAGTACTAGGACATGTTTTTGAGGTTGATTCGGTTGTCGTCCAGCATTGGCTCAATATGGGTGTCTGAAAGTCAGTCATGTGGTCTCAATGTTGCAGCGGGTTGTCGTAATTCTGCCTTCTCATGATCTTGTGTCAAGTTGTTGTACTAACACTGCAATGGGTACTTTTGTGGTCTTGATGGATCTTTTCTACAGTGCATTATTATGTGTCAGAAGCCAGCTTTATCATGGGGTGCCCCCTGGAGTTGGTTGGTTGGTTGGTTCTGGTTTCTCTATGAGATAGAGGCATATGTACTGTTGGAATTTACTAGTGGGTATTGTTAACATTCACTGTGCTTACCAGCAGCACAGCAGAGACAGTAACAGTATGGTTTTTTTTTTTAATTAAGTTTAAAATTGTCTCTCTATGAAGTTGTTGACGTAAGTGTCTTTTGTTCCCACCCCCAGATGCTTCTGTTAGATGTTGTGTACGTGTATGAAGTTCCAAAAGTCCAGGATTTTAATTAGGGGGTTTCATCATCATGTTACAGCTGTTGCTATGGGGAAATAGAAAACGATACTGGTATCGGTGTATCGGTCTCAGTCACATGTCAGGTGTGGTATTAAAAAAGAACTTAGTTTTCTTTTCCCATTAGTTGGCTGTAACATGGTGGATATTCCCTTGGTGATTTAGTCCTGTTGTTGTGGGGATATGAAAGAATATGATTAAATTTAGAGTCCTGGTGTGTGTTTCATTGTTGCATGCATGAGTGAGTGAGTGAGTGAGTGTGTGTGTGTGTGTGTGTTAATAAATCTCTCATCCAGCTTCGAAGGGGAAAACTTAATTCAAACTCAGATTGAACTGTGTTGAATTTGCAATTCTTTAGGGTGAACCAGAGCTCTCTTCTCTTCATGAAGGCTACGGAGAATGTGTTCTTAATACTTTTCCTTTTCTTTTTTTTTTTTTCTTTTTTTTTGGTTGTTTAACCTTTACTTTTGAGATCTGCATCTGCTCTTGGTGATTAGGTAACATGCTTGTTTTGAAATTGAATGGGTTCTTTTTTTTTTTTATCTTCTTTCATATATTTACTTAGTGTTTGGAGCTCCTGTTTACTCTCTTCATTATAAGGGAAAGAATGGGACCGAAGCTTCTATTTTTACTTTCATGGTCTGTGGCCGCAATAAAGTAGGCAAGAAATTCTTATTTATCTGTTTGGTTTCTATTTTTTACAGTTTTTAAAACACAATTCTTGTCCTCTCTGAATTTAGTTTTTTTTGTGTTTTCGGGTTTCCAAAAAAGAAAAAAAAGAAAGTATTCCCTATGTTTCCACATTTTATTGTTTTCCACGGAAAAATAGTTTTCAGAAACTATAAACGAATAAGCCCTAAAAATACATATATGTTTATATATATATATATATATATATATATTATAAAGGCAGTATCTCTAATCTAATTGGTTTCTGATTTGAGTTTTGTTTTTTGTTAAAATAAAAAATGTTGTTTTCATTGGTTTAACAGAAACTATATAAACAAATAAACCTAAAAGATCTCTTCTCTCTCTCTCCATTATATATATTATGAAATGATATCTCTATATAATTGTTCAATTAGAATATTAAATATCCATTATAAAATGAAACTAAGGGAATGGTTATTTATTTGGTAGTTATATTTTATTAGTATCTGCATTGATATAAATAAAAATATAACATAATCAAGTAAATTAAACATTATTTTTTGCAGCCAGGGCCAGGGCCAGGGCCCTGCCACACTTTAATACATCAGCATCATTGCTCCTCGTCCTTCCTTCTATTTAGTATTATTTTCCACATGATACAGGAAACTCATACCAAGGGATTTTCAACAGTACGAAGAGGCAAATGGAGATGGCACCACCAAAAAAACTAAAAGCCAACCAAATAAACTTAAAGATAGCAAAAAAGAAATAAAGTCAAGTGGATATTAGGCATATCGGTCTTTACAGCATCAACTCTTTCCAAAAAAAATTGAGTTCCAAAATCATCAAAATTACAGAAAACGCAACACAACAAAGACTGGAGAAGTTAATTAAATTAGCTATAGAAGAAGAAGAAGATGATGATGATGGTCCACATGGTCCATACCACACTCAAATCAGAGCATTGGAATGGGGAATTTTGTATTTTTGCATACGTGGAAAAGACCCTTTTTATCATTTCAAAACTAGAAAAGTGGGACATAAACAACGCTACCAGGAAAAAGAGAAGAGGAGGAGGCTCTACTTGGATTTGACATCAATTGGAACATTACTTGAAAATGTTAGAAGAGTGAATTCAAGAGAGAGCCTACTGACCTTTTCTATCATAACACCCCCCCCCATATATATATTAAGTCCTCAGTTCAACCGACCACCGGATGAGAAACCGGCGGCTGCCTCATATGATGCTTTGAACAGCTTGAACTCTTGAAAGTGGGTGTTGTTGTTACCATCATCACCACCTTGTGAAGAAGGCAACATCTGCATCTGCACCACCCGGGAAGAAGATTCTGTTGACGGGAGTTCGGCGGTGGTGGTGGTGGTGGTCCTCCAGTGTTCTGAGGTGGTTGAATGTAGAATACCACCGCCATGGGACGCTGCATGCATCATCATAGATTGAGGCGGAACTGGGTGGTGGTGGTGGTTGTGGTGGTGGTGGTGGTCGGGGGGAATTGGTTGTGTTTCACTGCATGAGCCCCAAGAGTTCGTTGACAGAAGAGAGAGAGCACGGTGAAGATCCTGTGATGTGTCCAAGTTGGAAGATATCATAGAATCTCCTATACCTGCTACTGCTGAAATGAGTTTAGTATATTATTTCTTTACTTCAAGATTTTGCTGTATATATCTTTACAAGCACTAGGATCAACACTTGAATCAAATAACATGAACAAAGACAACAACAGAACCCTCCTAAAAACAACTATCCATCTGAAATTCTTAAGCTTTTCTTTCTCTGACCCATCTAATCTGACAAAGGATAATAGATCGTTTCTCTTTGGCCCCACTCATTTTATAGGTCATCAAATAGATAGTTTAATACCACCTTCTTGATTCCCATTCTTATATATATTCTCCCTAGTATAAACTTTGAAATATTTCAAGATGATCACAGTTAAGGCAATCAATAAGAGGATCTAATTTTTCCAGTGAAATATTTCTTCTACAATATATATATATATTTTAAAAGAAAATTGTTTGAGATCTCTGGTATTTGGAAATATCAATCCGTCCTTATAGGACATCAGAAAACACATTAGGCAGACAATTTGTTAGGGAATTTAACAGGGGTGGTGTGTTAGGATGCTCAGATAATAAGCCAGGCTAACCATGTAAGCAAATGGATAGAGTAAGATCCTAAGAAAATTAGCTGGAATCACCGGAGAGTTCTGTTTCCTAAAAAAGAACGCACCTTGATTGAGAACCTCAGCTATTGCACCCTTGGAGTGCAAAAGCCTACCCGAATCATGACAAAGCGTACTAATGCTATTCTGCAGCTCAATGCCAAATAAATCAGCTGCCAGTCAATCACCTCCTGTGCTGCCAGGCCTTACTAACCCTTTTGCTTGTGCGAATTTGCTGCATGTGTCTTCCCACGGAGGATTTAAAGCCGGCCTTGTATGAGCAACTGGGACCGTGCTCAATACAAGACTCATTTGCTGCTTCCCACCTGCATGGACAATTCATTAATTACATCCAAACTATTGATGCAAAACAAGACCAAGCTGAAGTGATCAAGTTCAACAGAACAAAAGTTGATTCCGTACTTTGGCTGCCTAAGGAAAATGTAGGCATATTTTTCTCACCTATATAGATCAAGTAAAAAGATACATAACGGTAAATCAAAGCTCATTAGAACTTCAGTTGAAGATACTACTTAAATAGACATTTTGAATGGAATGACAAATCACATGCCACCAATACATCAAAAGCGAACAATAATTTGTAGATACTCATCAAGACAAAATTTGACATTGGGCAGTTAAATTACTTTCACTTGCCCTTGGAAACCTTAAAGATGCCTTAATGGCTCGGTCATCTTTCCCTTATTCCACTGGATCACATCTTTGTTCCAAAAATGATGAAAAGAAGCATGAGAAGCATGCTCTTGAAAATTCTCAAGTTAATTTGTCTTTTCATGGTTAAAGGAAGAAAGTTACCTTCAACCTTTTTCTTGCAGTATTACAGTATTTTTCATTTACACACTTAACACCTTTAATATCTCAATTATAGTTATGTTCCTATAAGATACTGACACCATCAAGTATGGAGTTGATCCGTTTATGAACCCCAATACAAATGCTTGTTTCCTTCCATGGATTGGTGTGCTTATCCATAGAAGCTTTGCTAGCATTTAGTACCTGTGGTCTAGTAGAATAAAAACCTAACTGCTGCCCCCGCTCAAGCCATCTCCTGGCACCGCCACTGACATGAGTAGTGAATTTTCCACAGATCCAATTAAGTAGTTCTCCTCCATTCTTTCCTCCATATAAGGTTTGTTGCTGCCTTCTAATAAGTTTACTATGTCGGGATAATCAACTCAGCAATCTAGAGAGCTTGACAGTCTTATGACACAATAAAAAGTCGGAGAAAAATTTATCACCCTATAGATATACAACTACGAACCATAGAAAACAAGCAGAACAGACAAAAGAAACCACATGGGCAGTTAAATGAATAGAACAGGTTTGAGAGTTCTCAGCATAATTAATTTTCAATATAAATCAACTATAAGTATTATCATTGCATCTATAAATAATACTATGATATGAATAAAATGACTATATAAAATGATGCGAATTTTAAATGAAGATCTTTTCAATCGCTACTTCAGACACTTGGTGCGACAATTAGCTGGTAAAATCAAGGCCAAATGTAATGATAATTCAAATGAATCAATCATGATTAACCTGAATTGACCATAGAAACTATACCATTTGTTTGGGACTTTAGCTCAACGGATAACCAAGCAGATTCCAGATGCTAGAAGCCAGTAAGGCGGTGAAAAAATCATGGCTGAATGCAATGATTCTTCACATAGATCAATTATGATAACCCTTAAATTTGCCCGTGGCCAACTATACTCTTTGTTTGGGACAACGGTGCACCATCAATTTTTTTTTTTTTTTTTATCAGTAAAAGAACGGTGCACCATCAATAACATTTTGTTTCAATTGTACAATGGAAATATTACACTGGAACAGAAATTTCAACATTGTGGTACAATAGGTGATCATTATTTACTAGCATTCTTACCTTTTTAACAAAATTTCTTTGTAATTAATGATAAAATTGGATCAAACTAGCATTTATGGGCAGACAGTAGCAAGTGAGGGTTGGCAAACACATCCAAAAACATCTAATTTTACTTACACTGTTTTGGCCTTACATACACAAATTTTAGTTTACGCAGGGATTGGGATACTAAAATGATGGAATGATTAAGCTAATCTCCATAATATCTGAAAGAAAAAAGCCTCAAATTGTTTTGGTTTACATACACAAATTTTAGTTTACGGAGGAATTGAGATACTAAAACAATGGAATGGTTAAGCTCGTCTCCATAATATTTGAAAGAAAAAAGGCTCAAAGTCTGCATTGAAAACATACCATAGAATGATGAAAGCCTTGCAGAATTTGACTGGATCCCTTCTGGTTGTTGCTTGCGCCGGCGTGCATTGTGATCAGAAAGACGTCTGCGACAGCTTCTCTTCTTTTCATCAAACTCTGACAAACTATGGAACCTGTAACAATACAAACCAAGTAATTATCATATCAGTATAATTCATTGCAAGCTGAAAGGCTTGTAAGGAATCACCCACCAATAAAATATATATTCAAATGTATCCAGCTTGCAGTAATCATTATAAATCAACAGAATATGCTATAAATTAATCAAGCATGTATTTCATGCTTATAGAATCTATCTGATAAGAAACACCTGCTACTGTTGGCAAAACAGCGTTCAGTACAACAATGACCTTTGGGCATTTGGTATGGCTTTCACAAACTCTATGTTTGCGATGGTAATCTTTGGCTGATGAAAGGTCAAGGTTACATCCTTCAACTTGGCAGCGAGAGACATGTGCATTCTGAGAAGATAACCTGGATCTCTTTGTTGTAGTATTAGATGATACGGGAATCACAGAAAACACTGAACCCTTAGCATTGCCCCCAGCAGAAACATCCTCAAAGTATGTCCTTTTACCAAGCTTTAGACCAATTAAAGGTTCAGCACAGCCAACAGAGGTTTCAAGGTTTGGAGAACTTCCAGTCGGCTCAGCCCTCTCCAATTCTCTCTTCTTCTTAAAATCTTGAGAAAAATCTTGGAAAGCCTCGAAAGTGAAGTTGGATGTCTTCACTCCCACCTTTGACGAGGAATCAATTGAAGCTGATTTTGAGCTCTTTGATGAATATGCATGTCCCATGTCAGAGCCAGAACCACCACTACCAACACCACATCAGATGAATAGAAAAGAACCAGCGTCAATTCCTCCGTCTCCTTCAATTTCCCAGTCTGATTTATGCTTTTGTGATTTCAGCCGATTTTGTGTTGTAAATGTCAAGATTCTCCCAGTCCCACTGTACGGGAGCCTTTGCATTCCAGTCCATCATTGAGAAAGAAATCATAAATCTCACACGCTCCTCTTCTCCATAGAATTCAGTTGCAGATCCTGCCGCATTAACTTAAGACAGAAAGAAATTGTAACTTATATCATTAAAAGCCACACACATAAATGACAGGATGGTAAAGGCAAAATATTCTAGAAAGATCTGATAAAAAGAAGCAACGCGTACAACCAAATTAAGCTTGACATATCAAAGAACATGACCTAACTTCTAAATTCACATCTAGAATGGCAGTGCTTGTCGTTTTCAATTACTATGTCATAGAAAGAAAACCCATTATCCCCATAAAGAGGGCATAGTGTCCTTTCTTCCCAAGATCGACTGATGATGCTTCTGAAATCCACCGCTCCACTCTAACAATCTAATTCCTCTGTGTCTAAGTCAAGATTTCAAGCCAAAGTAGAAGCAAAATCAAAAAGCCTATACCACTAATACTTGGATTCATCCATCCTGCATTTCGCAGACACCGAAAAGCCAATCGAAACCAGCCCGTCGCGCACCAGACACAACTCCGTTTCGTCTAGCACCTTTCAACTGTGGATTCCCACAATTCAGAAAAATCTAAAATGACACCGGTAAAAGCAATTCAAAGCAAAGGCATTTCTATAATTTTAATTTAGGCTTTGCCAGTAAATGATGTAACTACTCCTCAAATCAATACAACACTAGAGGTAAATCGCGCTTTCTACCCAAGTCCTTTTCCTTCACAGGTTCCAACAAAAAATACCATTTATTGCAAGCTCCTGTATGAAATTTACCATCTAACTCTTAAGCGGATTCTTCCAAACCTGTCAAAACAACAGCATCCTCATCTCTCTCCAATTATTTCTAGCAAGTACTAATTCACAGTTGATCAAATACACGTCTCACCTTTATCGTCATCTATATAACTAGTACCTTCGACATTCACTTCCAATGGCACACATGGAATATTAGGCCAGTCAATAAACTACCACACAAGTAACTAACCAAAAATGTTAAAGCATTTCAAATGAAGCATAACCACCATGGATCTAAAATTCAAATATCACATCAACAGTTCTACACTTTTGGCAACTCAAACCTTCAAATTTAACTGTCCCCAGCTAAAGAAAATTTGAAAATCAGCTAAAACAAGACTACCCATATGCTCAGATTGATAATAAATGCTCCATTAATTACAGAGCAATAATAATTTGTAAAAACTGAAAAAACTACTGTGGGCTACATGGAATAGTTGGCTCTAATTCCATTTCCAAATCTACCATTTTGCTTTCTTCACTTATCGGGAGATTTGGAACCAAAGTTGAAATAAAATTTCATAAACCCTAGATCCAGAGAAAAATTCCCACTACCAAATCTAGTGAAATTTCAACTCAGAGTGATTCAGAACAGAAACCAATTCTTTTCAACCAAACAGTGCCTTGACACCGACAAACGGGCAACAAAAAATCAAGTTTAGTGAAATTCAAAACCCTCTTCAAGGGTTTTTCGATTCTAAGTCCTCAAATCCAAAGCAAGCTGTATAAGGTCATTACTAAAATGCTTTAAATCTAGACTAGTTGCCTTTCCACAGCACTTTCCCGAGAAAATCAAATAATCTTTATCTTTAAAAAAAAAAAAAGGGGGGGCAAAAGGAAAAAAAGAAAAAGGCAACACCAAAAAGAAAAAATAACTAAAAGAAAGGGGGAATGCAGAAGTAAAAAGCATCTTTTCCTTTTCTGGACTCCCAACCAGTACAAAGCATTGAAAATGATGTCTAACCTCACCTGTAAAACTAACAGATGTTTCTCAAATCAACCAATACATTATTCCCAACACACCCACCAACCATTACTACCTTTCACCTAATATATCCCCTCATTTCCCTCTTGAGGTTTCCACCGCCAAAAAAATGAAAACAAATCAAAATCACTTTCTCTTGTCCCAAGAAGTGAAATAAAAAATAAGATACACTGAAGCCCAGAGGAAATCTGAATCATAAAGAGTGGCGCATTATGGCACCGACTTTCCCGGGAAACGATAGGAAAAAGAATCAGATGGGTAATGGGGGGTTTTACTGGAAAGAAGTAAAATGAGGAAAAGGGTTTTGGGGAAGGAAGATGGAGGACGGAAGAAGAGTGGGGGGAGAACTGAGAAGAGGGTTCAGAGTAGCAGGGTATTGTTGGGTGAGGTGGGATCATGTGCGGTCACTGTTACAATAATTCATTGATGGCGACTGCTGAAAATTGAAATCATTAAATTTTGTTTGCGAAAAACAAACATGTGGTTGTCCACTCCGTTTCATGGGGCTTCCATTGTCGGACCTTTCTCCCTTTCCCACTTCCTTTCCCTTTATTCATCCCCACATCCCCAATTTTCATCTTCATCCTATAATTTTAACTTATGGGAGAATCTAAAATTAGGTTTTTAGTTATTCTTTTAGGGGATGTCTAGGTTAATTTATGCACACCTCAAAGTAATTGCAGGAGGAACAACCTCTACTGGTCTCGAGAGGATTCTAAATCAATGAACCCATTACGATACATCTTAAGCGAATTTACCATGTTATTGGGTTTTAAGTGATTTTAGCAAAGCTTTTTAAACTTTAAAAAAAAATATATATATATATAATATATATATATATATATATATTTGTTTAACCATAGGATCTGGTCATATACGAAATATATTTTAAGCATAAGCATTTACGTTAATTAACATTCGAATTGAGATGAGCCGTAAAAGCGATAAAGTTACATCGTATAATATAAGCTGAATTCTCGATGTTTGAGCTGGAAACGATTAAGTTATAGCTATGCATAATTTGGCTTACGTGTTTGATTATTAAAAAAAAAAAAATTTTAAACATTAGATATTTGGTAAAATTTTTAAAACACTTTTCTTTAGACATTAAAAAAGTAGGGATTTTTTTTTACAATCGATGAATGTCAAAGTCAACTTATGCACATCTCAAGTAATCTTACGAAACATTGAAGTTAATGATAAGATAAAACCTTCGATGATCTTGAAGGAGATTATGAATCAATAACCATTGACAATTCTATTTCAATGTCTTATATCAACCGAGCGGCTCTAGTGACTTTAAAAAGCCCTTTAAAATTTAAAAAAGTTTTAAAATTATATATTAGATATTTGATCAAATTTATAAAACCCTTTTAAAAGGGTAATTACATAGTAAAAATATATATAATTACAGTGTTACAGTATTTTATTCACTAAACACTGGAGTCATACTACTTGAATTCAGCCTAGGTCAAATACTTTTTAAAATAATTTAAAAACTATATTTTATTGTTGAATATTTATTTATAAGATAAACAATTTTACTAAAAATAGTATCAAATGAAACTAAATTTATCTAATATTCAAAATATTTTTTAGAAGTATTGTTTTGATAATAAATGTGTTGAGTCCGACTATGAGATACAAAATAAGATATAGTCGTAACATGATTTAAATTATTCTTAATATATATTTTTTGAAAAATAGTTTTGTAACTTTTTTTAAAAATTAAAAATATTTTAAGTTATTTTAATGCATCAAATAGATAAATTATTTTGTCTTTTAAATTAACAATTTATAAATTATTTTCTTAAAAACAATTCTCAATCAATTCAATCTTGGAGATTTTAAATATTTCATAAATTTGGTAAAATATAAATTTATTTTCAAAAACATATAATTATTTTTACATCAATAGTGAAAATAGGTATAAATGTTCAATTTCTAAATTGGTATGTATTGGTGGGAGTTGATTGATAAATTTGCTTTTCTATGTTTTCTCCTCTTAAATCCTAATCATGTCTAACCTTCAAAACAAGAGGAAGAGGAAGATTTTGTTGGAAAATAATTATTGTACTAACAATAATATATAATGAAAATTAATTAAAAAACATAATTATTACTTTAGAGAAATGAATGTCAGATGACATGGAAATAATTTTGGATTTTGTGTTTTTTTTTTTTTTTTTTTCCATTTTTGTTGTTTGTCTACTACGAAAATTTGGTTGACTCAACTGAATGGACAATTGGACGGGGCTGACAGTTGGGAATTTGTTGGAAATATTAATCGTATCTTTTGAAATTTCATGTGAAAGGGACGTATCAGAACATGTGGGTGATGGGTATATTCTCAAAATTAATTATTTTTAGTATAAATTTTAATTTAGTTTCTTTTAAAATTTTAATATTATACATAAATATATAATAAAGTAGGAAAGTTTGCTTTTATTAAGTCTATAATGTAATTTTTATTTTTAAAATAGTTCAAAAGGGTGTTAAGAATTGGTCTTGAAATTTATTTAGAATTATTAGGTTCCATTTGGGAAGTAGTTTTTGAAAAATGTTTTTAGAATTTGCCCATGGTTTATAAAACAAAAGTTTCTTTTGATTTTTAAATTTATTTATGAAATAGTCATTAAGAAATAATTAAATCAACTAAAATATATTCGCTTCCAACACTATCTTTGATATCTTTAGAATGAGAATTCAATTTTTATTTTTGTTATGAATTGTCTTATTTTAAAAATACAAAAAAATGTTTTAAAATTAGAAACCCATTAAAAAAAAAAACCTATATCAAACGACTAAATTATTTGTATTGTAATGAAAATAAATAAATAAATTATTGAATATATATGTTTGTGATACTCCATATCTATAACCATGAACTCATTTGGTCAGACCTTTGGTTTTGCTTCCTAAGAATAATCAATCCGAGTTTTTTTATTATTTGTTAACTTCAATATCTCATAAGATTAATCAATAGACTCATAAATTGATCCGTACATGTATAATTATTTAAAAATAAATAAATCAAATCTATAAAGAAAATGTGACATATAAAAACTGACAAATCAAAGATATGAATATTGGCACAAAGAAAATAATATCCATCGTAATTATTAAATCAAAAATAAATAAAATTACGTTTAATTATTCAAGTTTATAACCTTGTTTAAAACCATTAATAGATCTGCATAAACTCTTAACCTCTCCTTTTTGTCTATAATATTCCTTTTGCTCAACTTTCAACATTATTTTTTGCACAAAGGATACAAAAAATGTTTCTCAAATCAGCCACTTGGCCCAGTTGACAATATCATAATAACAGACCAAAAAAAAAAAAAGGGAAAGCAAGTGCGATCCATACTACAGATTGTGACAAATAAAGCCTAAATTATATATTTTGGAGACAATAGTGATCCAATCTGCTTAGAGATTTTTGGATAAGGGAAAGCTGGATCTTGCAGTTTAGGCAAAGCACAAATATTAAATTCAGAATAATTAGTGATATTGACATACACATGCATTATTTTATGAGGCAAGGTTTATCATATGATACCATTGAATAAATGTAAAAAATAAAAATAAAGAATAAATTATACGATATTTATTTCATTTAAATGCCCTTAATTATTAAAGAAAGGTAGTTTAGAGTTTAAACATAAAACTAATTTAATTGAGGACTTGTTGAGTGATTCTATTTCAATACAATTTTGAAAAATGGTATTGATCACCTAGTTTTAAATATGGATGTTCGGGCAGTTTGCGTGCACTTTGATTAATCTCATTGGATCATGAAGTTAATGATCGAGTAAATCTGGAGTGGCTTTAAGGGAATTTGAGCTGATGATCATTGAGTTAAATCCCAAAATCTTAGATCAATTGAGTTAATTATCAGAATTTATTCTACACATTAATATATTTTCTCAAACAAGCCGTTAAAAGACAAGTAAAATCAGCATAACAAAACTAAAAGTTGTTTTCTAAAACATCCTATTTTATGTTTTAAAAAGAAAATAAAAAATAAATTTTAAGTATAAAATGGGTTTTCCTAATTTTTTGTTACGAAGAATAAAAAATTATTGTTTTAAAAAATATTATTTAAAATTATTGTTATACATGCTCTAATTCTATATTAATATTGTACACTTTATATATATATATATATATAAAAATTTGAAATACAAAGAAAACAAAAGTGAAAATAAAGATAATTTAAAATCTATAAATGATTTCAATTATAAGCCTTTTAATATAAACGTTTGGAAAAGCTATGTTGAGGTCGCGATTACTGATTTATTTGAAAAATTAAGTAAGAAAACTTGAGCCCAGGGATAGACCCATTGATTTAAAAATGTTGACGAGAAAAAATAAAATATTTGATAAATAATCTAACACATTTAATAAATAGTTCAATAAACTTTAAATACAATCTTAATAAATCTTGAAAACTACAACCACATATGTTAGGTACAACCTCATAATAAGATAGTATTTACAGTTTGTTAGGTATTTTTTAATCACAGAACCTTACCTTTGTTTTTAAGTCTTTTAGTTATAATTTTTCAAATAATATGAAAACATATATAAAAATATGAAAACATATCCAAGGTTTGCTTTAAAAGGTGATTTCCTTGATACAAACATTTTTACAAAAGGGAAAAAATGTTTTTTTATTTTTATCAAAAGGTTTGTGAAATGTTCTCTTTTACCATGAAAAATTATTATTAGCAAAGAATAAAAAGGCTTTCTTAAAAGGAAAAAGGTACGTGTCCTATATTATTTATCCATGCTGTCAAAAAGTAACTGTAATTTGATTTAAAAGTAAAAAGTACCAAAAAAAAAAAAAATCCCAAACTGCCCTCAATAATAGATGAAGCGGTAGTACCTACAATATCTAATGATAACAGATGTAATGTGTTATAATAATAATTTATTTACTATCATAACATACTATAAATATTATCATAACTATATCATCTATTACCAAAACAAAATGACAATTTATGATATTTTTTTGGAAATATTTAACTTTTAAATAAAACCATAATTATTTTTTTTTGACAGTATATATATCCATCCGTATTTTACTTTCTTCATCATTTATGTACGTATCAATATGGTAAAACCTATTTCTTTTTTTTTTCTTTTTTTCTTTTTTTCTTTTTTTCGTTCTCCAACAATTAAAAATAAATAAAAAATAAAAATAAACCAACAAGGTCTGAGATGCCCTTTCCATCTTATAGTACTTTTGCTATATTTCAAGACAGACAGTGTCCCTTTGGAGGAGTATGGTGGTACCTCCATCTTTTTAATTTTTTTACAGAGGAGTTGGGAATTGGGCCCCACACTATGATCACAATAATCAAATAAATTCATTTGCATTTCATTCTTATCATTATAGAAAATGGATTTGAGGCTGGAACAGTAACAATTAAGGCCCATTAAGGCCCATATACCAACTTGGGTATTATACTATTATTTATTCTTCATTATTTGAAGCATATTTTCTCTGAGAACCCTTCTCATAATTTTCCCAGATGGTGATTTTGGGATGGTTTCCACAAAATGGACAACCCTAACTCTCTTGTATTGTGCCACGTCAGACGCTACAAAATTCACAATATCTTCTTCACTCTCTTTAGCTTCTTTCTTCAATACTACACATGCTGCTGGAATCTCCCCTGCCTCTTCATCAGGCAGTCTGCAAAACTTGTTTCGTTACGGTTTTTGAAAATTGTTTTTGTTTTGAAAAAACAATTAGAACAAGTTTGGTTCCCATTTTGTTCAAATACACTGAGAACATAAAAAAAAAAAAAAAAAGCTGAATTCATTTCGAAAACCATTCTTCAGAGCAGTTTTTCCAGTATCGAGCTATACTTTCTTTTGGTTGAAAAATGAAAGCATAAAAGCATTTAAGTCGGATAAGTAACTGGTCTTTTTGTGATTTGGTAAACTATTGTCAAGAACAGTTTCAAAAAACGGAACCTAACAAATACAAAACACCTTTCTTCTTGTTTTTCATTTGGTCCAACAAAGCCTTTTTTTCTGAAAATTAAGGAGAACACAGTTGATTTCCAATTTTTTGTTTGTTCTGACAAACGCACGAAGAACATAAAAAACATAACATTCAGAGAACAAGAAGTAAATTCAAAGTCGTGTTTTCAAAACACAGGAACCAAAAATATCCAAAATATCAAACACTTTTTTTTTTCCATTTGATCCAACAATTATGGTTACACTTACGGAACAACAGCAGCATCTTCAACTGAAGGGTGGGTAAGAAGGATTGCCTCTAGCTCAGCCGGAGCTACCTGAAAATTAAAAATCAATGACATAGACCCTTCCTCCTCCTTATTCGATATAAGTTCTAAGTTCTGATACCATGTTAAATTACTACTACTCCTACTTACTTGGAAGCCTTTGTACTTGATTAACTCTTTGATTCTATCAACCACGAAGACGTCCCCATCGTCGTCTATGTAGCCAATGTCGCCGGTATGCAGCCATCCGTCCTCGTCGATCGTCCGAGCCGTCTCCTCCTTGTTCTTATAGTAGCCTGCAAAGTTAACAAGAATGTAAAAAAAATTGAGAGAATTGCAGTATAATTATTCTCATTTTTTGGTACCTTGCATTACAGATTGGCTCCTAACACAGATTTCACCGGGGCTGTTTTCCGGGAGGGAGATTCCGGTTTCGGGATCGATGAATTTTACTTCCATGTTCGGAAGGATGAATCCGACTGAGTTTTTCTTAGAAGTGGCATGGCCCTTACTGGGGTCTCCATGAGTGAGTGTAATGCAGCTATGCTCAGTCGTCATATGCCTGAAACAAAATGTTGATCCTTAAAAACACAATTCTTATCCACTACTAGTAATACCAGAACCCTTTTATGAGGAATGTCCTCCTGTCGATGTGAACTTCTAACATCCTTTACACAGCAGAGATGGGTTTTCTCTTTTTTTTTTTTTCGGTCCTTCCAAAGGAAGATAAGTGTAAAGCCTCCTCCACCGACCACCGTGATCTAGACACTTGGTTTGCTATGATACCATGTTAATATTTTAGAACAACCTTTTTACCTCCCACTAAAAAGCCATATATCTATATGAAGGAAGGTTCCTCCATATATATATATATATATATATATATATATATATATATATATATATATTCGACTTAATTGGGTAGTATCCAATCGATATGGGACTTTGCCTCCCTCACACAGAGAATGGGTTTTTTTTCCAGTTCTTAAGAGGATGATAAGTGTGGCATCTCAACCTGATCCACCACACTTGAGTCTATTATGATACTATGTTAATATTTGAACAACCCCTTTTACCTCCACTAAAAGGCCCATATATCTTATATGGAAGGTTCTATATATATATATATATCTATTGATTGGACCGTATCCAATCGATGTTGGACTTCTAACACTCCCTCTCACACAAAGAATGGATTTTTTTTTGTTTTCAGGTCGCCCACAGAGGATGATAGAGTGTGGGCACTCGCCGGCGTCGTGATCGGAGCAGCAGTACGCTTTGAATATCATATTAATATTTTTAGAACAACCCTTTTACACCATAAAGCCTTATAGCATGAGGAAGATTTACTACGTATATTGACTTGATTGGGATAGTGTAGTATCCGATCGTCTTGGGACTCTAACAACTACAAGAAAGAATGAATAGTATGGATATGAGAAGTCACCTCTTGGACTTAGACACCAGGAAACTTCTTCTCGAACAAAGAGAGTAGCTCAGGTGCTAAGGGGCCACCAGCAGTCATCTGCCCGGGCTTCAGCCTGCCAAGTTGATTCTCGGCGGTCGGATTCTTCACCAAGGCCAGGATGATCGGAGGCAGTCGAACAAAATTGACTTCATGTGTGATCAAAGCATCAGAAAAGTTCTAAGCTCCTTACCTGCCAATCCACAGCTTCCTACACTTCCTTTGTTCCTAATTGTAGCACAGCATATTCCAGTGATGCCATAGATATGGAAGAATGGCATTAGGCCTAGAGTAGTGACTTGCCCCACCATTTCTGGCCCTACACTGAAGAGGGTGGAGCAGAGGTTAGCTACCAGATTCCGGTGACTCAGCATCACCCCCTTCGATATTCCGGTAGTCCCGGAGGAGAATGGGAGAGCACAGACGTCATTCTGCTCAACAACTTCATTGATTGTATCAGTGTTAGCTTTGTCTGCTGCTTCAAGCAGCTCATCCCAAGTTATGGCGCCTGCAACATGTTCTTCCCCCATTACTATCACTGGTAGCCCAACATTTTTCACCTGTTTCTCTCATCATATATGTAAGTATTAATTATTAGAATGAATCATTTTTCCCAATAAATGTTTGATTAAAAGACATTAAATACTCTTTAATTTATTAATCTAACATCTCCCATGTTTTTTTTTTGAAAAATAATCCATTTTGGACAAAAATATCATCCTCTAGTTCATGTAATTTACATTCTCTTTTAAAAGAAATTGTTATTTTGAACCTTTTGTTAAATCTGCAAATCGAAAGAACGATCAGATTTTAGAAATTGTGTTTTCAAAAGTTTGTTTAATCAAATAACCTTTTTTTCCAAATTCACCCAAGTGACAATTCTGTTGTTAGAGTTGAGTGACTAAATGGGTTGATACATGGAAATATAAAATAGAAATATTTGGTTATAAATCTAAGTCTCTTTATGTGCTTCAAAAAAAAGCAAACCCTCTTTATGTTTTTTTTTTGAAAAATAATTGACAAAAAACCCTTTTTCATTATATGGATTCGTATAGCTTTAGAAAAGAAGGGTTGTTTTAATTTTTTCAATGAGGAATTTTTATTAAAATGACGCCCAAATTTTGATGAAGGGTTAAATATTAAAAATTCTCATTTCAAATGTTATTTTAATCAAATCATCCCAATAAAAAAATGACATGGGAAATATAAAAAAATGGAGCTATTCATGGGAGGTTAATTTTTTTATAAGAAAATTTGGGTTTCAAACTAAAAAAGTCATTTCCCTTGTCATTTTTTTATCTTTCTCCGGTTCCAAATGGAGCCTTTTTATCTCAATTTTCTTTTCCCATCTTTCTCGGAAGCCAAACAGCATATCCAAAACCTTGCTGACCTTTTCATAGATGGCCCCATTAGTGACAACAAGCTTTGCATCAGCAGCCTTCACCTGCTTCTTAATCTCCGAAGCATGCCCCGCCGGATTAGCCCCTGAAAAAACCGCCAGCCGCAACAGTTCAGGCGCGACAACGGCGTACTCCGCCATTCGGCAACACAACCACCACCTCCTTCCTCCAGCCCAATCGACCTCAAAGCCTTAGCAAACCTCCTCACGTCTCTCACAAGTTCACCATATCTGTACTCCTTCCCTGTCAGAGCCTCACAAAAGGCAACCTTATCAGCATGCAATTCCAGCATCCTGAAGAACGAAATCTGGGAGTGTCAGGTTATCTGGAACTGAGACTGATTCATGGCAGCTCGGAAAATGTGTTCGTTGTCTTGAGCAGAAGCTTGGAGGTGAGTTTCCATGCAGGTGTGAGAGGAGGGAAGATGGAATCAGATTTATAGGGAGTAGTGGGGGTTTTGTAAATTTGAACATGGGTTGTGGATGGGATTGGAGAGTTGTTGGGAGATTGGTGAGGTTGGAATATCGCCATAGGGTGCAGGTGGGAATTTGTTGGATCATATGGAGAGAGTCACAGCCAAATGCTTTCTTCCTTTATCATCAAACCTAAAAGTAACAGCAGAATCTTATCCTTTTTTGAAATAAAAGAACAAAAATCAAGAGCTTACACTTGTTTAAAACTGTTTTTTGATTTGAAAAATAAGAAAGAATAAGGAGAACACTTGGCATGGTTTTCATTTTCTGTTTGTTATGAAAAACACAACAAAAAAACTCTAAATTCATAGAGGTGTTCTTTGTGTTTTTTTTTTTAAAACCATTTTTCAAAAGCAGTAGTTTTTAGACATGAAACAAATGTGCACTAAGCTCCGTTTGAATCCGGAAAGAACCAGAAAATAAAAAAGTAAATTAATAATAAAAATGAAAATGATTTTCTTAAAAAATATAAAAGAAAATCAAATATAATCAAAATTCTTTCAATTTTTAATATTTAAAATAAATAACTAAAATTTATTTAATGGATTTAAATTTATACTTTTATTTTTTTAATTTTCTTTTTCTCCACTTTTTTATGTATTTTCTTTACTTAGTATTTTTCAGATTCCAATTGAGTCTAAGGGCCTATTTAGTTTTTGTTTTTGAAAATTGATTAATAGCAATTTTTGAAAACCTGGCTCTTTATCGTTACTGTGTTTTTTGAAAAGATTCTTGTCTGTGATTTAGTATTTGTTGGAAAAAATGGATTTGAAGTCTGATATTTTAAGTATGTTGGTACAAATTATATTGGAGTCATAAAACTTTTTGGTGGGTTCGCGTGGGAATGTGTTATCGCATGAGGAGAAGATTATATATTTAGTTCTTCCAGCCCAATTTAAGGAGTGAATTAGAAATTGCCTCGGCAATCGTCAGCGAAAGCGATCGCTAAGATTTAAAACTTGTGTCAGCATCGGATGAACAAGACTTTTAAAGTATAAATCTGGCGCGCTATGGTTGGGTTTGGGCGCTGGGCGCGAGTCTGTGGAAGGAGGACTGAAACATGCTTGGTTCACCATGCAGTGGCGCCTCGGCCGGGGAGCGGGTTTGGAGTTCGGAGTTAGAGCTAAGCTTCAGCGGCATCAATCTTTGTATTTAAGCTTCATGGTATTTATCTGCGACTGATCGTAAACGAATCTATCGTATCATTTATTTCATTTGAAGCAGAACAATCGTTTTTCGGTAGGTATATCGATCGAAAAATCGGTTTTCGGCCGATCAGAAAGAAAAATGGAAAATCGGTGGAATGCGACCGATTTTTAGTCAGAAAAAATCGGAAAATCTTGGGTTTTTCCATAGAAAAATCCTTGTTGTGAACCACCCGGTAGCATAATCATAAACGTTAATGAAGCGGTCATATAAAGTATGTAATTTATTTCATTTGAAGCGGGGGAGCAAATGCGTTTTTCGGTAGACATATCGTGAAAAATCGGTTTAATGCGTCTAAAAAATCGGAGGAGAAAAGTAGGTCAAAATCGTCGATTTTTAAATTCGAAGCATCGGAAAATCGGGTTACTTCGTGAAAAATCAGCGTGGAGCACCGGTAAACATGCATGAATTTTGAAAAATATCGATTAAATGTCGATAAATATCGGTAATGACTATTTTGACTTAAAATTATAAATCTGTCGTCGTCTGATTTCTTTACAAACTCATTTCATACACATCCAGAGTTGAACAACTCTCAAATTATTTTTTCTTTGTGATTTATCTCAATATTTTAAAGATCTTATTATGAATATTCATAATAAGATCTTCATCAATATGAGATATCTTCATCAAATAATGTAATGGAGCCACATCGGTCTTTATTTTGGTTTTAAATTACTATTGTAATGTAATTTCTCGATAAATTATAATGAGTATTGTTTTGATAAGTGTATATTTCTTTATTTATGTACTTTTATAGTTAAATAAGTATTTTCGTGAATTTGAAGTATTTTATTAATTTTAAGTTTCTAGATATTTTTGTCGAAATGTCATGGAAATATTTACCGATATGTCAGTAAAATCAGTATCGATATATCCCAGTAATTCACAGATATTTTGTTCTTTGATTTGGCTTGTCGTATACGTATTCATTTCATTTCCTTACGTTTGAGAGAGGGGCGAGTTCGTAAATAGTTCGGGTTCGACGGTACGTACGGGAAGTGCTTTGGAAGATCATTTCTTGTCCTCATATTTTTTTTTTTGTTATTGAGCGAAAATAGTTTTGAAAATATAAATCAAATATGCTAAATCTCTTTGTTCTTTATTTTTTCATCTTTGGGCTGAGAGAGGCTGCAAATTGAGAGTAGTTTGAGACTCAACCTTTGGGCTGAGGCAGAAAAACCCAAATCCAATTCACTTTTATTTATTTATTTTAACTTTTGGTTTATTTTCAAATGGGCCAGGTTCAGCCAGCCTAAAAACGACTTGGGCTCTCAAACATTTTCCTTCTCTATTTAAAATAAAACAATTTAAAAACACTCTCAAATAAAGAAAACCTTTTAGAGCGATTTATTTATAATAGCGTAGTTATTCGTTAGTTTTCATGTAGATGATTTAGATGACATCGCTACTTCGATCATATAGATAAGTCACATCAAATTCATGTTTATCGATATGTTTCATCAAACCTGAAATCTTAGGTATTTTAGGTATATTATGATTACGCTTTTATTGGCGCGAGCGGATTTTTTATTGCTATTAAGCTTTGATGTTATGTCATTCTTTAATGTTTTTAACAGTTTGATTAACATATTGGTATAAAGATATTCATAGATTAAATCGATAAAATTTTAGTTTCATTATCAAAAAAAAAAAAAAGCCCTTCTCACCAGCCATTAGACATAAATGAATCTACCTAAATTACGATTGTAAATTAACTTTGTAACATCCTATATCGGATAATGAAAAAGTTTTTAACACTATATGAACATGAACTCATCTTATGTTTATGCGTTTTAAAACCGTTCAGGCATTTGCCCTTCATGCATATCCTCTTTTGTCAACGAAATGAAAGTAGAAGCTTTGCTTCTACGATTGTACCGTATATTTAGGTTATTAGGGGTATTTTTGTAATTTATAAATATCACGAGGATTATTTTAAATACCCTCTTATATAACCTTATTTTGAAGACAATAAAAGTTTAAGCAGTCGTTCTCATTGATGTAGACACGTTATTGAATCAGAATAAAATCCTGTGTTTTCTTCCAATTTTCTTTAATTTTCAGTTTAATAAATAAAAATAAATATTAAAAAATAAAATTATACAAGGTGAATATGGTAATTCACCATTCCCATCCAACCCGCACGATTGTCCCATTTATAATTATTTTTAATGAGGCGAGAATGAGAAATGATTTAAGTAAATGCGACAAGGTATGCCCAGTGGGGCCCCCACTGAATTTGTTTGAAAAAAAAAATCTTTTGTCATTAAGGTGATTTTAACTCAATCCCACCTTTTTCCCACATCAGTTTTACATGAAACTGTAAAGTAATATTTAAGTTTAAAAGTTTATTTCATTTATCAAATCGATCTTTAAATTTTGACTTTTTTATGAGATTTTAATATTTATTATTGATATTTTCATTAAAAACCAATACATGACAATAAATGACTACTTAGTATCCGAAAAATGATTTAGAGTGAAAGTTATCGTAAGTTCGAGCACAATACAGGATGAGTGATGATACGATCTACGTATGGAGTTTATTATAAAATATAAAATGATCTTGAAACGAACTGATTTTTCTTATCAATTAGATATTTTAGATTGGGTTTCGCATTAAACTTTAAGTCTTATCGATATGAGGCAAAAGATCTTGATATATGTATTGAGCTGGCACCGAGGCAGCGCCGTGTGCTTAAAACAAAAAGACGCACATTAGCGAATAACAAGTTTTTTTTGAAGATTGGATAACGAGTCGATAGGCAGAAAATTTTAAATACGGCGTAAATTGGCCCGCATTAAAACATCTCATGATATGATACAATGAAAAACAAAGACATTGGCTTAGATAACAAGTTAGTAGTCATGGGGGGTCAACTCATGGGGATATGAGCACAAATATTGGTAACGTTGTTGTCTCCAATGAGGCCAAGTTTCTAGTCAAAAGCAAACTCTCATATGACCCGTGCGACCATTCAAATCACACACTTTTTTTTCTTGAAAAAAAAATTTATTTCTTTCCTTCTTTTAAGTCCCTCCCAGCTTTTGAATTATTTTCATCTTTTTAAATTTTTGTCCGGATGTTGTACAAATAAAAAGGATGAAGCCCCATTGTGAGGTTAACAAGCTTTGAATGTTCTTTCTTTTTGGTCTTTCCATGACTTGGAAAATTTCACTCTCCTATTTATATTCATTATTATAATTTTTTTACTGTTGGAGTTATAATCTTGTTTTTGGATGGGACTTAAAGTAAAGTTTTTATAATCTCATGCAATGATTTTTCTCCTTGGAAATCATGACTTCAAATGAATTTTCAAGGTGGATGTGTAAAGGTGTTCAAATATAATAAAATAGGTAAAAGTATTCAAAAAAAAAAAGAAAAAAAGACAGATGTGTATGGGAATATTTGGTTATTGTTTTTTAAAACAGTTTTTTTATCCTTAAAAAAACAAGTAGAACAAACTAAGGATAGCAATTTCGTTTTTTTTTTTTTTTTGAAAAATATGAGAATATGGAAAACATTAAATTCAAATAATCACATACTTGATTTTCAAATTACATAAAAATAATGTTTTATGTGTTTTTAAATGTGCTATGTGATATTTAAAAATAGGAACCTAACACACCCAAATTCGATTCCTATTTTTATAATTTTAATGTTTTTAAGCTGATAATGTTCTTTGAATTTATTGTTTTATATGTTTTTTATATTTGTTATAATAAAAAATGAGAAAAATCATGTTTCTTTTTTCAAAACTATAATCAAGAGCAAATCCTAAATTTTTTTTTTTGAAAACTGATTTTAAATCAAAATATATATTTAAAACTCATTCAAATTATTGTCCATTGTGTGATGCATTTTTTAATTACTTTTGCACTTTAAACTAAACTTATATATACAAGAAAAAAAAAAAGTAATGTGCAACATATGTCATGTGACAGAAAAAAAAAAAAAACATAGAATCTTGATTGAATTTTTGTTCAAAGTAAAAATATTTTTTAAAAATCTATTTTGAAAGAAAGGTGTATAAAATTAAGTATTTTTAAAGTGTGGATTGAGATGGGAGAATTTGGTGGGTCATGTCCATGTCTTTTCAAATGGAAGAACTTTTCTACTTTTTGAAAACTTAAGAGCCCAAATTTCTAGGATTTTTATTTTTTATTTTTATTTTTTTGAAACAAAAATTTATAGGAATTAGTGACTCATTTTGTTCTAATTTCCTAACAAATTTTCTTTATTTAGGTCTATTACCTAAAATCTAGGCTCCCACTTGCTGCCTAGGCTCAAAAGTTTGTTGGGCCTTGGTGTGAGTTGGGTAAACTTCCTAGAATATGGAAACCCAAAGTGGGCCTGGGCTTGGAAACTTATCAAAAATAAATAAAAAAATTATAACCTATTTTAAATAATTATTAATAATTTTTAATCAATTGAGAAAAATAGAGATTTTTCTATTTTTATTTGTTTTTAATCTAAGTTTTAAATAGGTGGATCACTATGTTGTAACCAAATTATTTACCTGTCAAAAAAACATAAAATTGGATTATAAGCTAATACGGATTAGCTAAATGGTTAAAATTATTTTATTTTATTTGAATAAAATATCAAAAAATAAAATTGTGGCTGAAAAACAAGTCTAGCTAAATATTTAATATCCATAAAAAAAAAAGAGGAAAAAGAATCCATTGCTTATACATAATTAATGAATTGTATATTTTGAAATCTATCATTTATTCATTGATAATTAAAGACGATCTAAATTATAAAACCATTGCTTATATATATTAAATGAATTTGCATCTTTGTTATGGGGATGGGCATACCTGAGAACCATAATTAAATTAAAAAATTATTACCAAATTCAATAAATGTAAAAAAAAAAAAGACTTTAGGCTTGTTTGATTCATATTTTTAAAACATAGGAACATCATTTTTGAGTGTTGTTTAAAAATTATTCTTATTCTTTTATATGTTTTTAAGAACAAAATGTTGCCTTTAAAAAAAAAGAATAAAAAGAATTATTTTTTTTCTCCTTGTTTTTAGTACATAAAACAAATTTAAAAAATATGAATAAACTGACCCTTTTATCTTTTGAAATCTAGGATGGTTCTTATTTTTTAGATTTGTTTTCTCTTCTAAAATATAAGGGGAAGAATTGGTTTGGTTCCAATTTTTTAATTTTTTTTTTTCTTTTCAAAAACAAAAAGAGCATGAAAATAGAACCAAATAGGGTCTTATTATTTGATTGGATTGATAATTAAAACATAATCTGAAATTACTTAATATGGATAAAGAAGAAAGCAAAAAGGAAGTAGTAATCCTAACTCCCAAAGTTGGTAGTTGATGATGTGATCTAGCATTATATCAATATAGGGACTATTTTGAGAGAGATAGATGTAAGAGGAATAGAGGAAAATAGTAATAGATTAGGCAATACTACCCATTACCATTAGCATCCCACCCTCTACCAAAATTCCAAAAGCAAGCTTATCTTCCCTAGACAAAAGAAATGATTACTCACCCCCCCACACCCCAACCTTCCCCCCTAATCATTATGCATAACCCTCTCTCTTTCTCTCTCTCTTCATTCCCTCTCCATTTTCCATCATTTCCTCTCCCCTTTTTTGTCCTCCTCCCTCACCCCTTTTTCCATTCGATGCCATTTTCCTCTCCTCATTACCCATCATTTCTTCTTTTCAACCCTCCACCCTTTTTTTTTTTTGACGCGTATGGTTGAAAAAACCTATAGCTTATGTAAACTTGAGCTTTTCAATTATTTGATGGAAATATTTTGGTATTTTTTTTATGGATTTTGTTCCAAAAAGTGATAGAATTCATGTCATTTCCTCTCCTCATTTCCCATCATTTCTTCGTTCTAACCTCCTTTCTTTTCTCTTTTTTTATTGGTTGGTTGAAAAAGCTATAGCACCTAAACTCGAGTTTTCAATCATTTTGATTATAATATTTTGGTATCTTTTTTATATATCCTATTCAAATAGTAAGAATCCTACCATTTTTCCTCTCCTTATTTCCCATCATTTCTTCTTTTCAACCCTCCTTTTTTTTTTTTATGGGTTTAGTTGAAAAAAAGCTATAAACATATAAATTCGAGTTTTAAATCGTTTTGATCATAATATTTTAGTATCTTTTTATGGATCGCATTAAAAGTGATAAATCATATATATATGATAAAAAAGAAAGCTTCCAAACACTATGGCTCTTACATTTTATGTCCCCAGGTCGCTTGTTTGTCGATTAAGGGTAGCTAATAGTTGGCCATTTGTTGCATTAACTATTTCTTGTTGCGTTGTTATTTGTTGTTACACGATTCGAACAAGCGATTTTATTAGTTGATTCGACGGTGATCATTAGTTGTTTGTATAAATATGTTGATAAATTTATAGGATAAGCGACCGCGCAATAGGTAATTAATTAATAATAAAAATAATAAATAGAATATTAGCCTTGAATTTATTGTTTGTTAATATTTATATTTGTAAATTGATTTATTATAAATAAGGTATACTAATGTGAAAATTAAAAACATCATTGACAAAAAAATTAGTCATTTAAAAATTTTAAAATATACAAATTTAACGATAATTTGTAAAAATATTAACTGTACAAATAAATAAATAATCTTATTAGTTTTATCGATAAGTGAGTAGACAAATTTGTTTATGTAAACTAGTGATAAATATTTCATATTTTTAATATATCAATTTTTATAAAAATTAGGGTAAGGAAGGTAATCATTGACAATTTTGTGTGACTTGTGACACATTCTATATATCTGATAATTACATTTTGGAAAATCTTGTATTAGAACCAGCGGTTTTAAACTTGTGTCTTAAGCATTATTATAATAATTATAAGGAAAAAGTATGCATTAATATTAATACATTGATATAAAAATAATGACATCAATGGTTATGAATGAGAAATAGGTGTTTCGGTATATGTTATATAAAAAAATAATTATTTTTGTTAAATAATATCTAACATATTATAATTATCATATCACATAAATCACCTATAACATGACAATTAATCCATATATTATTTTAGCTGGTAATTCCAACCCATCGTATTTATCTTAATTCATTCATAGAATTTTAGATAATTTAAAAATATATAAGTTTGTAAGTAAGTTTATTGGATTTCCTATGAAAATTTTCATTAAACACTTAAATATAAGAAAATAATTTTCTTTGCATTTTTTCTTTCCTCTATACTTTTGAAAAACCAAATACATCAATTTTGTGCTAATAATTTATTTTTATTTTATTATTTTATAGTCATTTAAAAAAATAATTTAAACACTTTATTTTATTTTATATATATTCACTTTGCATGTGACTAGTATTATATTCTTAAAATTTGGACTTGGGACCCCCGTTATTTGTCAAACTTATTTCAGCAAGTCGTACCCCTCGATATCAAGATTTAAACACATGTAATAAAATTTTATTTACCATTTGCATTTGTATTCCACCTTTTATACATGACACAACATTTAGCCAGAATTTTAAACCATAAATACCACACATGCATTATTTGAGGATTTGTATGGTTGTTTGAAAAATATCTAGTGGTTTAAAATCAATTCTATGATATTTTGTAACACAAAAAAAACACTTTTTATTAGCTTGAATTATACTCAACTTATTTTGTGTTTCAATGTTAAATAACTATTATTTGTATATCACTCACAACACTGCTTTTTAGAACAAAATTTAAAACAAATTTCTGAATACAACTGAAAGTAATAAGCAGATAACTAAAAACTCTTATTTTTCAAAACAAATTATTAAAAAAAAATCTTAGAAATTATTTACTATTTAGTAACATTATTTTTAATTTCAAAAGTAGTTTATTTTTTTCTTTTCCTGTAGATTTTTGAAAACCATTAGATAATATTTCCAAGAAAACAAAAATATACTTAACTACTAAAAATATTTTTAAACCTATTTACCAACATTTTAAAATAAATGACATATCTAAAACTTGTTATACTTATTATACATATATTGCATAATTGCAAAAATAATTTATATGATATGTGGAAAAAAAATCAAAATAGTTAAATATACTCTTTAAAACCATATTTTATGTGTTTACGTTAAAAGTAAAATTTTAATTAAGGTAAAAATCTCTATGATAATGACTCGAAATGCAAAAGCTTTCTTATTTTATTCCAGACATGTTTTTGCGTAGACGAACTGTATTAAAAATCTAACAAAGCTTTCTAAAAAGAATAAACAAATAAAAACAAATTATATTTCATTTCACAAATAGAAAGACCAAAAAAAGCACAAAATGTTTTCTTACCAATACTTAAATAGAATAATTGTCACTTTTGTTTTATTTCATTTTCATGTTCATAAAATAAATATAATATAATGAAATGTAGTCCACAATTCAAGAAAAATAATCTCCCTTAGTGGAAACTTGAAGCAACATGATGTTTGTTCTCAAGTGCTCCATGCTTCATAATTTCTCATACCAATTTCCCAAAAAAGAAAAAGAAAAAAAGAGGCTATTTTACACAAAATAAATGAAAAATAAAGGGTTTGTTTGTTTACTGTTTTATATTCTTAAAAACAAAAAAAAGCGTGTTGGTTTGATTTTTTAACGCCAAAAAGCATCGTATTAAATTTAAAAGCATGTAGAGTTTGAATCTTTTGTCTTTGTGTTATTTGTGTATTTTAGATGGATTCCCGATAACAATTTTAAAAACACAAAAACAAACAGGCCTAAAATGTTCGTTCAATGTTAATTAATAAAAATTGTATATATTTTAAAATTATTTAATTTTCATGCAAAATAGTTAAAATATATATAATTAGAGGATTGATTAATTGCTAACTTAGAACCTTAGGGTTAATTAAGGGTGCTTGGCATAGGCCGGTTCACGACAATACTCTTATAAAAAAACCAATGTACTAATTTTAAATAAATCTATTTATTTATACTTATTTTTTAGTTTTCCAATGAGCAAACAAAATGTATTTTCATTAAATATCATTTCATTTTACAAAATAATATATAAACTAGTTTGTTTATAGTTTTTTGTCTTGAAAAACAAGAAAAACATAAAAATATATTTGGTTTCTAGTTTTTTTGGTTACGAGAAACATGTAGAATACAAAAAAAACTAAATTAAAAAACAAGAACAAATTTTCAAAAAATACCAAAATGTTATTATTTTTCTTATCAATAATAGTTTTCAATAACAGTTTTAAAAAACAAGAAAAATTAAAAAATAATATTTTTAAATATTGAGAACATATCTTTTAACATTTTAGGAAGACTACCTGAAGAATTTGTAGCTTGGTGGTTCATCCATCAACTCACCCATTACAGAAAACAATGCCTTACCTACTAATCTTGCATTTAAAGAGTTCCAATTATTTTAGAAACTGACAATTGTTTCAAAAAATAAAAATTAGTATTAAAATGGTATTTCATCACTTTGTCATTTAAATCATAAACAAAATTTTTTGCTAATTTTCATGAATTTTATGTTTATTTGGCTATGCCTCCAACAAGACTCCGAACATTTATCATATCGGATAAAATAAAATTGTTTTGATGTTATAACTACTGTTGAAATAAAGGTCTGGATATAAATATAAAATTCATAAAAATTGTTATATTTAAAAACGTTTTCAGGTTTTAATCTTAAAGTCACAAAGTTTATGATTTTAATATTAATGTTTATTTTAAAATGAAAGAATTGTAAATTTAAAAGGAGGCATGAGGGGCAATTTAGAGATTTCAGTACAAAAGGGAGGTCATCAAGTAGGTACTTCCGGAATTCTAACAAATAATCATATAAATGGAAAAATGGTGGGGCAATCATGCCGTGTGCGTGGTAGAAGAAATGAGAAAGGCATTTGACTAAACAGATGTAATCTCAGCCCGTTGATTTTTTTAAATTAAAATAATAATAAAAATAAAAAAGCTGGTAGCAGATTGGGTTTAGTTACTTGACCATTCATGTGTGTTCACACACGTGGACCTCTATTGGTTACCTAAAGATTCACTTTTAGAGGGTATCCTGTATCAAACGATGGTCGTTTGATTTTTTACTTTCTTACCTATTCTTCCCTTTATTATCATCATTCACCAGTTTATTAATTATTACTATCCCAACATATTAAATAGTTTTTTTTTTTTTGACAAATTATGTAATTGGCATATAGAATATTATCTGTATTTATTGAGACTCGATTTAATTTCTTTTACATTGTGGGCGTATTAGAGTTTTTGTCATTTGAGATAGGCGCGAAATGGCAAAAAGCCAAATAGATTGTCGTTAAAATTACGATTGTATCAATGAAAGCATGTTTTGTCACTACAATTTTACAACGCATCTAAATTTTAGAATATTTTATTTTTGAATAGTGTGTTTCCTTAATCCTTATTTTGGTATACTATTTCTTTTGATTGAATGAATTTTAGAAAATATCAATTAAAGATATGGATAATTATATAGATTTAAGAAAAAAAAAATTGGATTGTTTTGTTGTCTTTCAACATGCTTCTTTGAAACAATTTTACAAAACTCTTCCAGTGTTTTGTAGAATTAAAATTTATTTGAAAATATGAAATATTTTGAATATTTGTCTCGTTATATGTTTAATATTTTTAATAAATTTCTATATTTGTATGTTTTTATATATATTCATATCATACTATTATGTTTTATATAAATTCTTTAACCATGTAGAATATATTTGTTTTTAATTTCTTAAAAGAGGAACATGTTTGATTTCTTTGATTTTCAAAAAATTAAAAAACCCATAAAACATTAAATTAAAGAATAAAAACAGTTTTCGTTGAATACTAGTTTTCCAAAGAAACAATAACCACCATACCATTGGTTTCTAATGTATTTATTTTGTTGGGCTTCTTATATTAACTATACATTACAAAAATATTAAATGGAAAATAAATGAGTGGTAATAGGTATTTGCCACGTAAATCTAGAGCAAAATAATTGGCAATTTCGAAAAAATTGAGGGATAACCAGATCAGTACTCAGTAGTGTCAAAGTGGCGAATCCGGCAACAAAACAACAAAGGGTAATTTAGTCATTAGGGGAGAATGATAGGGGTGTTTTGGGAATGGAAAAAGAAACATGCCCGTAAATATCATCGATTAGAGGGACAAAGTTGCGTAGCGAACAATATTATTACAATTATCGCATAAGACTGCTGACGTGGAAAAAGGCGAGTGGGTGAGCTGAGAGAGAAGAATATAAGAGGAGAGAGAGGGAGGCGGAGGAGGAGGAGGAGGAGGTGGAGGAGAGGACGGAGGTGGCGGTGGCGGTGGCGGTGGCGCAGGTGGTGGTGGAGCTGCCGAGACAGCCGGCAGGGCATGGAAGGCCTGGCCATGCTGAGGCAGCTGATCGGAGAGGTTCAAGAACTTTGCGAACTCTACGGTTCCTCCAATTACATTCATCATCAACCTCGCACTCAACTTCTCTGCCATAATCATCATCTTCATCATCAACACAGCCACAGGTCTGTTTCTCTCTCTAATGCTAGCTGATTCCGCGCTCTCTTTCTCTCTAGATCTCTCTGATGTTTCTTAAAATCCTTTGTTTCTAATCTACAATGATAGCGACTAGCGAGTTCTTTTCCTTTTTTTCCCCTCCTTGAAGTTGGTGATTTCTTATGCTTTCTCCTTGTTAGGTTTTCCTTTTGTGCCTCATTTTGGCTTTTTTTGTTAATTACGGTCCGTTTGGTTGCCGAGAAGCAGGAGGATATGAAAATAGAAAATTGAAGCCCTATATTTTTCGTCATTTTCGCTCCGGTTAAGCCCAACGAGTTCCGTACTATTTTATTTTTTGGGGTTTTCTGTTAAGTTTATTTCTTTGGTTGGAATGGGAATCGGTTTAAAGATTAAGACGCGGATTTTGCCTTTTGTTTTTTAGACATAAACAGAAGATCGAAGCGCATGTTCTAGTTCTTCTTTGACTAGGGTGGTTTTCTCTTTTCGGTTTTTGAGGAAACATTGGAGAAGAAAAGAAATGAGGACTTGACCTCCGACTAAGCTCAACAGTTGCATTAGGCTGGGCTGGATTTCTTTGTTAACTGGAAGGGTACAAAAGGAGAAAATTGAAGTTTTTGGCTCCATTTAACTCTAACTTAGTTAAAAATTTAAGATCATGGATTTTGTTTTCCTTTGTTTTCTCTCAGCAAACAGACAAAGGTTAAGAGGTTCTGTTTTGGTTGTATTTTTATCAATTGAGTTTTCCTGTATGCATTTTGTGCCTAGAAAAGTTAGAAAAGAAAAGAAATGAGAAGACCTCAGACTTAGCTCCATAGTTGCATTAGGTTCGGTTCCTTTTTCTCTAATTACTGGAGGAGAAAACAGAAAATTGAAACCCCATTTATGTTGGGTTTTCTTGGCACCTGTTGAATCTATTATTATTATTTTCATTTTCTTGGCCTGTCAGGTCAGAGCCGATTAGAAAAATTCGACCCATTGTTGTCGCTTTCTTTTCTTGGAAATCTGGAAATTAGTGGATCAAGATGTTTGTGTTCAATTTCTTAGGATTCAGCTGGGGATTTTTCTCTGGGCTCCATTTGGTTGCTCAGGAAATATTGGAAAAGGAAATGGAATGAGAAAAATTGACCACAGACTTAAACAAAAGATTTGTCTTAGCTTTGGTTCAATTTGTTTGTTGATATGCCTGTGCCCTGTTGATTGCCAAGAGACTGAAGTAGAAATTGACAGCCTATATTTTTTCAGCATTTTCGTTTTTATTGACAGGATAAATTGACTCCTAACACCAAGTTTTGTACAGATTATATTCTTAAGCTAGTTTACTTTCTTTATTTGGTCAGGAATGAGATTGAGAATTTAGTACCAGATTTTTTCCTTTCCCTTCGACAGCAAACAAAGAGATGGTTTAGTAGTTATGTTTTTGCTTCTTGTGATGAGGTGAAGATTTTTATATGTATATATTGTTGCTGAGAAAATATTGGAAAAGAAAAGAAATGAGAAGGGTTGACTAGAGAATATGCTTAGTAGGTGCATTTGGCTTGATCAGAGGTTTTTATTTTCTGGGGTAGGAATCAGTGCAAAAATAGGATTCAGAATTTTGAATTCTTTTGGCTTCTACATTTTGGCCTCATCCAAAGGGAGGTTTGGGATGTTATTCTTGTGAATGTAATGGAAGCTGTCTTTTGGGGCATTTGATGAGTTTATAAGTTTAATTTGGTTTTATAAGAGTGCATTTGTTAACACATTGCCTTTTACCCATAAAAAAAAAAAGAATTTGGTTTTAGAGAGTTTAACCTTTCCCAGTTTATGTTACTAGTTTCTTATTTCTTGTCATTTTGATGCTGATAGTAATCTGGTTCCTTTTCTTTTTCCCATTTCTACCTGTAATGTCGGTTTACTGGGGACATGTTTTTTTGCAATTTCAATTTTTTTTTTCAATCTTTGTGATCAATTAATGGTTGTTGGATCAGTTCAGCATCATTTTTTTTCTTATCCATTAACATTAATTTGTTCATAAAGGTCACATTCCCCAACCATCTCACCTGAAAATGCATTTGGTGCTGGTTATCTGTTTTGGCCTATAGCGAACTCAAAGTGGATTGAATCATGTGCTATTTTTAGATAGATTCAACCCATAGATTAGACAATATTATACAGAGTCAAGTGAATATTCTCACGGGTCATATGAAAGGAAGAACCCAAGGTGCATAGGAAGTAGCACAGGTATATTTCTTTTAGTTTAACACTATCTACCTGTCTGCCTATATCATATATATATATATATATATTCTCATGAGTTATGACTTCTTATGTTAAAACTTGATGTACTTCATTTTTGCATGCATGTGTTCATTTAAAAAAATGAACCTGGAAAATGCAATCATGATTTACGGGGTCCTGCAAAGTGCAGAAGAAATATTGGTACGGCATAAGCATGATGGCTCGTCACCGGTGTTGGTATGTCTCCTTTCTGCAAGTCATACAACCAACAAGATTAGACTAACAAGCTTAAGGTAGTGACTGATAGAAGATAGTTTTTTTCTTTTCTGTCCCTATTAAGTAGATTATGGATGAAATTCATTTAGAATTAAATGCCCTTTATTTAAAACTAAATGACCAAACATAAGGAATGAACCATGTACATCTATGGAAGCATGCACACATGCATATAATTTATACAAAATGTAAAAGTGTGAATTTAGAAACCTCATGTACTCTCTTAGTTTATGAGGAAACATTAAAATAGAAGCCCGCGGTTCCCCCTTTCTTAAGGCTCTAAAGAAATTTGAAGTTTCATTCCCTTCTAAAGGCAACATGTGTCTATCGCTGAAGCAACATGTGTTTTTGGCCATGGGCTGGGTTGTTTCCTAATGTGATCTTTCTGTTGACAGGAATTCTTTTTGTATCCTTATTACTAATGATAGGAGCTAAGCTCTAGTTTGGGGAAAGTATTTTGTCTGCATTTCCATTTTGTATAGGCTTTGGCCTTCCTTGTATACATTTAGGGTTGTGCCCCTCCAGGCTCTTTTAATAAATGCTTCTTTACCTATCAAAACAGACGCATGTGTCTGTCATGGTTATGGTTTACTAATCAAGTGGTAATCCCATTAAAGGAACATACCATTTCCTAAACCACAAAAACATAATCTTTGAAGGTGAAACTGTGAAGCCTTTTATTCATGACTCAAGTGGTAAAGAGATGGGATGTGAACAAAAAGGAAAAAAAAAACATTTACCCATCAAAAAAGAAAAAAAGGTGAAACTGTGGAAGAAACTCCCACAGAAAATCTTTTGAGAACCTGTTCTTTCTAGGAAGAAAGAGCCTTCTTAGGTACCACAAAAAAGAATACTTTTCCTCTCTTGATATCTCTGATCATGATCCCCCATAAGTTTTGAGCACTCCTTTAGAAAAGTCGGGTCACCTCCACAATTCCTTAGAGGTTACCTCAAGAAACTGAATTTCTACAGCGTGTTCTAGGCCTTTAGAACTGAACCCAAGAGTTTTTATTTAACGCAGTTCATTTAAATACTTGAAAGTGTCTGAGACACTGGTTGACTATTCACATACCATGAGATTATATCTTTTAATGTGTTTAAGATGCTCCTCTTCTTCCATTGTGGAAAAGTATTCTGGTTTCCTCCTTTCTTATTTTGCAAATATGAAGTTTTTGTATGATGTGTCAAGTACGATACCATTATGATAATGAATAGATCACCATTTCAGCTTCAAGATAGTTGTAAGGGGCAATATATCCTAATAATTACTTAGGTTTTTTGAGTTGGGTTTGGTTTGATTTGACTTCATCATGTCTATCTAAGTGGCTATTTTTGAAAACTCGCAGTTTTCTGTGTTATGGCCATGGTTAATTTTCCATATACTTTTCCCATTTGACACTGGACTAAATTATCCACACATTTTAATATCATTTAGTAACGAATTGAGGTATCTTGTGTACATCCTCCTCTCTTGGATGTATTGAAGCTTAATGAAATTTGTCAATTGGCTGTGCAATCATTCTAGTTAGGAAAATTAGTATCCTTTAAACAACTCCTTAATTGGATTGGTTTAAAGATGGACCAACTGTACATTCTTTAAAATCATAAACTGTTCATTCTACAGAAGAAAGCAGGATTTTATTTGAGATTTTAGTTTGGACAACTCATTTTCTCTTTATGATATTTCATTGTTTGGTTGACTTAATTTATTTAATGAAAATATTAAATGGGTACAATTTGGAATTTCAATGGGACTAAATAATGAAAATCTGCTTTTGACTGAAAATAGAAATAGCATGGTTCTAAATGAGTATCAAAGTTTACAGTTTTAATATGTATTTAAGTTTTCATAGTAGGTCTTTCTATATGACTTGAATGGTGTATTTTACATCATTCTCAGTTTTTTTGTTTTTGTGTTTTACTTGGCAATACACCTGTCCCATTCTGAGTTGAGCAGTTCTGAATTTTTTAGTTGATAAATCTGTAACTCATAAACTTGTAAAGCTTTTCATTTTTATTTTTTACTCTTTATTTATCATTTTGTATTTATCAGATACCTGACTAAATTGCTTCCTTTTGATTTATTTATATGATAACATTCGAGGCCATATGCTGGACCCTGTTCATATCCAACCCTACTTAATTATGATCCCTGCTACCTGTAGCCTTGGTGGGGATGTTTTCACTTGAGGATTATTATTTAGGTCATCATATATCCTTGAATGCTTATCACTTATGGGAATTGTGTTAAGACTCACAAATTTAGATTCAAGTTTATGCTTAAAGCTTTAAAAATCAACTATATCTTTAACAAATAAAAAAAAAAAGGGAAAGGGCAAAAATATTATTTTATTTTAGATAATTAGCCATGTGACAGGACAATGTTTCTTCCAAACTAGGTTTCATATGATATATGGAGTTTTTGGTTCTTTATTCCAGGAATCCCGCTGAACTTCTTATACAAGTATATAGCGTAAACTCTGTTGAAGGGGCATAAAGTGAGTTTCCTGCATGGCCAGTATGAGAATGAAACTGTTGATATAGGTGTTGAAAAACACACTGATCGCGCTGCAATGGTACCCGCTTCAAGGCTAAAATATTTGGCGTTAGAAACAGCATGGGAACATGTTTTGCAGTTATTTTAGGCATAAGACCAAAAGATGCACCACATCATAAAAAAAAATGTAGAATTTGTTGTGAACTCTGTACTAGACTGTAGTGAACCCATCTTTGCGAACTTTCAAAAACATTATCTACATTTATATTTTTTATTTTCTGCATAACCTATCATAATCAATCGCGAAATCCTCAGATCTGGATAACTGGAACATTTTTGGGGTCATTCCCTCTCCGATTTTACCTGCAAATAAGATTGATTGGAATTGACTTTTGCATCTGGTGATGAACTGTCCGTGCATTAAACATATACTGCTTTGGTCCCTGAGTGGTGGTTTCTCATGCTATGGTTATATTTTCATATTCCTATAGATTCATCTTTTCTCATTTCCTGGACCTGATGAATCAATCAAACCAAAGTGATGGTTTCGTGTTGCATTCATGCATATGTTTGTTGTTTCTCCTTTTCACGTGATAATTATTCTTTTGAGCAGATTAGCTTTTACTGAATGAAGATTTTGTTTCCTTCATGTCTGTATATTCCATTTTCCATTTTCCAATTCACAATATTTCTGCACCTATTTACGTTATCTTCCTACCAAACTGTTTCGGTTACCTTAGAAAGGTGTCCGACTGATGTAGGATATGTTATTTATTACACAGATGGTGTTCCTCAATTTTGAGATGCTCACTGAAAGAGCGGTTACTGTGATATTATGACGAGGTTCTGGAAATCTGGAACTTTATTGATGGAACCTTATGACCTCTGCAAGAAATCCCGCAAAGAGCGGAACCGGGGAAAGTTAACTGGAACAACCAGTTCAGCAGAGGTAATGGAACAAGAAATCTGGAAAGAATTCCCGGAAGACCTTTTTGAAGCTGTGATTGCTAGGCTTCCAATTGCTACATTCTTTCGCTTCCGGTCAGTGTGTCGGAAATGGAACTCCTTGCTCGACTCCAACAGTTTCTCTCAACATTGTGCCCAAGTCCCACAAGCCCATCCTTGGTTTTACACCATCACTCATGAAAATGTCGATCCTGGAGCTATGTATGATCCTTCCTCAAAGAAATGGCACCACCCGCGATCCGTCTGCGATGCGGGCAATTGCGGTAGCTTCTGCAGGAAGGCCTAGTCTGTTTCTGACATCAACCGCAGGAACTTCTTTGTATGCAACCCTCTGACTCCAGTCTTTCAAAGAGTTACCGGCGAGATCAGTTAGGGTATGGTCCCGGGTAGCTGTCGGAATGACTCTGAACGGGAATTCAACAACTGCAGCAGGGTACAAGATCCTCTGGGTGGGATGCGATGGTGAGCATGAAGTTTACGATTCAGTGAAGAACTATTGGACCCGTCCAGGAAGCATGCCGTCGCATATCAAGCTGCCATTGTCACTGAACTTCCTGTCACAGCCTGTCTCCGTTGAGGGGACGATCTACTTCATGCGTACTATTGCGATGGAATCGATGTGTCATGTATGGTCACGAACCTGGAAGCAGTTCATAATCCCGGCCCGGCGCATCTGATGACCGCGCTTGCGAGTGCGGGGCGGATCATGCTGGTGGGCGCGCGTAAAAGCACGACCACATGCGTATACATATAGGGCTACAGAAGATGTCTGTGGAAGAGGTTGACAGAATGCCAAACGGTGGGTTTGCAGAGCTTTACGTTCGGATGACACTGGGCAACAAAGGCTTGCTCATGCTGTCCCTAAGATCTCGACAGATGAACCGGTTGGTCACTTACAACGTGACGAGCGGAGATTGGCTGAAGGTTCCCGGCTGCGTCGTGCCCCGGGGCGGAAAGAAGCGGCAGTGGATTGCCTGCGGCACGGCGTTTCATCCTTGCCTTACTGCTTCAGCTTGAATTCCGGCAGCAAAGGGGATGATGGGGTAATTTTTTTTGTTACCCATTTGGGGTACTACTGCTCTCTCTCTCTCTCGTTTTTATCCTTTGTTGGCTGCAAGTTTTTCATTTTTCACCACCATTCTCTATTTGGGTCAATTTACCTGTGGTGAAAATGTTGAATAAATTTAGATGATACAACAAATTAATAATTAGGTTTCTTTGTCTTTGCCATTTTTTTAATGTACAAACACGTAATGTACTTCCATAATTTGATTCAGAAGACAGTTTTAGATCTGTTTCTTTTCTTTTTTTCTAGGAAATGTCTTTTTTGATATAAGGTGGTTCGTTGACCTCTCGATGATCTTTGGTTTTTGGTCAAGCGCTGGATTTATCTATGGCTGTATTGTATTCTCATGGAAAAATTGTTATTGGACTGGTTTTCTTGGTTGTTTATACTTCTGATGTATGCGGCACCTTTATTTAGTCGTTCAGGCTACACCTAAGAATTCCCGATTACGGCGCGTGTGCGAGTTAACGGATGGCTTATGGAGGTGGACTTACAAGATGATAGGAAGCGTAGGCGTGAGGGTGTTTTGGCTATGGCCTTGGATTCTTCGGGGAAAGCTTTAGTTACTACAGATGATTCTCCTTCTGGTTTGGATAAAGATTCATCTTCAATTTTGATTTAGGCGGTCTGCGGAGCGGGCTCGCCCCGACAGCCATGTTTTGCCTTAGCGAGGAAGCGTCGGGGTTGGGAACAGAGCTGTGATTCGTAGTTTGTGTGATTTAGTTGATCGTGTCGTCTTGTATTCTTTTTCTCATGGAAACACTAGTTCATGAGATGAAGATTGAGGAGTTACGTATCAAGTTGGGTTTTTTCTGGTAAATTTGTAGTTAATAGCATCGGTCATAGTGGTGATTTGGCTATGCTATGGGATTCATCTTTGAGTTGTTCGATTTTGGGCTTTTCTAATAATCATATTGACCTTGTATTTTTTAAACTTATTGATTAGTGTTTGGCCCAGTTATTATGGCTTTATTGCGTTACCTTGGCAATTAGTTTCTTCCTCCCATGGGTTTGCATTGGTGATTTTAATGATCTTCTTTCTCCATCGGATAAAGAAAGGAGGTGAAATAATCTGATTATTGACTCTTTCTTGGGTTTCAAGGTGCTTTAACTTGGAGTTATGGCTTGAGATGATTGTTTTTGCATAGTTATGGTTTTGCTAGGAGTGGAGTAGGGGTTCTCCTCCTTTAGGTTGAAAAGTTGGATCGGTGCTATACAATGATTGGCTTGAGGTGTTTCCCTCCCATAAGCTCTCTAACTTGTTTGTTCTTCACGTCCAAGTCATTCACCATTTATTACGATTTCGCCTCCTTCTCACGGGAATATTTCCTTCAGTTTAGATTAAATTTATAGTTTAAAGAGAGGAGTTTGTGTCACAGCTTTGAGATGGTGGGGAGTTACGTTTGATCTCTCCCTTGTGCCTGATTTGTCTCATTGTGCTGGATTTTGGCTAATTGGGGAAATTTTACAAAGGATTAAGTAATAAACTTAAAAAGCGTATGGTGCGGGTTAAGCGGAGTTCTAGTCTTCTGCGATGAAAGTGAGATTATTAGATTTTTAATGAGAAAAGGCGTCTTGCCAAGTTGCTGGAGGATGAAGAGTTGTATTGGAAGCAACAAGTTAAGGCTTTGGTTGGAAAACGGTGACCTTAATACCAGAATTTTTCATACAAGCTTTGGAGTGCGTGGGCTGCGATAAGGTTAGTTCTCTTGTTGATGTTAATGGTATAGTGCAATTGGATTTGAGCATGATGGGTTCCATTGCTTTGTTATACTTTCAGAACTTATTCTCCTCAAGTTTGCCTAACTTTGATGGTTTGGAAATCTCATTGATTGATGTTGTTAGTTTGGAGGAGAATGAGAGCTTAGTTGCACCTTTTATAAGAGGTTAAACTAAGGCTATCAATGAATGCGTCTGAAAAATCGTCAGTCACGATGGTTGAACTCGGGATTTTATGTCAGCGTTTTGGCCTTTGATTGGTAATCAAATCTTTAAGCGACTTCCATGATGGCTTTATTTGGTGCATTCCCTTTAGGCCTCGATAATACCGATGAACGTTACGAATGCGAAGATCATCTTCCATGAAGAAGAGTTAAGGTCGATCTCGTTGCGTAATGTGTTGTATAAACTTGTTGCGGAGTCCTTCTTGTCATTATAGAAGATGTTCTTTGTAGATTGATTTCTCCTTCTCAAGCAGCTTTTGTTCCTAGTTGCTCTATTACAGATAATATTCTTCTTGCAAGTGAAGTCTTGCACTGTCTTAAATAACGCATGAGGGGTCGTATTGGCGATGTTGCTCTAAAATTGGATATTAGTAAGGCTTATGACAGGATTGATTGGGGATTTCTCTAATTTATGTTGCGTAAGATGGGTTTGCAGAGCAGTGGATTTCTTGGCTTATGTTGTGCATTTCGACAGTTGAATATTCTGTGCTCTCTTAACTAACCTGGTTGTAGGTTCGATTGTACACACAGGAGGTCTCAGTCATTGTCCTCTTTAGCCTTACTTGTTTGTGTATCTTGAAGGACTTTTCTTTATGATTCGGTCGGAAGCTAGGGCCTCTTCATGGTTGTTCGGTTTGTAGGAATGCACCCTCCATCTCATCTTTTCTTTGGATGATAGTTACTTGTTCTTGAGAGTTCTCACGGCTGAACACAGAGTGGTTCGTGATATTCTCTCGAGATTCGAACAGGTTTATGGTCAAGCTGTTAATTATGGTAAAACCGAGGTTATGTTTAGTTCTAACGTCCGCACTGATAAACAAAATGAGATAATTGGTATGTTGGACGTTGATGGTACTGATGGTAATTCTTCTCTTATCTTGGGTACAGCAGCCGATTCGAATTAAATTCGCAGGTTATTTTGGGTTTGAAGGACCGTTTGTGTAGCAGTTGTCTTCTTGGCAAATGAAGCTATTGTCGGAAGCGGTAGCTGTTTTGATAAGGCGTAAGCGCGAAGCATTATACACTTATAGCATGGGCGTATTTCTTATTCCTCCATCGTTTACAGGAACTTGAGAAGCTGTTGAACTACGAGGTGGGGCTCGACGTGAAGGGCATAGGGTGATACATTGTCGAGGAGATGGGAAAGGTGTATGATGTTAGGAAGGAGGGATTAAGTTATGTGATCCTTTGTTTAATCTTGCACTTCTTGAAATAAGGTTCTGGAATCTTCTAACGAGCCACATGCCTTGGTAGCCAGGAGTGTTCAAGAAAAATATTTTCCTTGAGAGGTACCTTTCTTCAATTGGGGTCTAATCTAGTTTGTTTGGAAGAGTATTTGGTCGACCAAAGGTTGTGAAATTAGGGTATCGTATGAGGGTGGAGTGCAGTGAAATCACTAGTGTTTGGAATGATCCATGGGTTGAACACTTGCCCGATTTAGGGTTGATCTATGATAATGTAAGTTTAGAGGACTTGAGGTTTGATTTCTTGTTTAAGGACTTGGTCGTTGGAATGAAGAGTTTATTCATCAGATTCTTAGTTCGATCGAAGCCCCAATTGTGTGTGGGCAATTACTTTCGTCCTTGAGCACGAGTTTTCCAATATGGCTCATTCGAGCTCGGAATTTCTATATAGTTAAATCTTCTTTATGATATCTTTATTGTCCTTGAATGGTCTCATTTGCAGGCTACGAAGCTTGGAAGAGGTTTGGAAGCTTCCGCCCACTCTTAAAGTGTTAGATTTTATTATTGGAGGTTGTCGTGGTGTTCACGGCTTTAAGAGTGAGGAGCCGTAAAAAAGGTGTGGTGTTGGATACGTGTTGTAGTCTTTGCGACATGAAGTTGAGGATGAATCTATCTTGCTGGTAACCAATTGCTCGTCTTGTTTGGCGGTGCGAGTTGGATTTTTAATTTTGCCTTGGAGGTTTTCATACTTTGGTATTTTGTCTTTGCTTAGCTTGCAAGATAACTTGGTCTTGTGCAAATTTTTCTCGGTGCTATGGGCTATTTGGGGGCAGTGCAATAATCGGGTTTGGGGTAGGCAAGCTTTGCCTTCAGAGGTGGTGGTGAGGACTGTCTTTGAGTTAACAGAATGGTACTTCATTAATAAACTGGCAAAGTCGTTACGTTGTAGCACTATTGCAAGTTTGGTAATATTTGGGTTCGACCTCACTGGTGGGCGACTTAAGTGAGCAGTGATGCAACTATACTAAAAGATCCAACAACAGTAGGGGTAAGGATGGTCTTACGTGATTCTGATGGGTTATTGGTTGCATGTAAGTATGTTATTTTACGTTTTGTTGCTTTGTAAAAGAGGCTGAAGCAACTGGTCTTCGCTAGGAATTACAATGGCTGCTTGAGCTTCATCATCTTGAGGTTGATGTGGAGTTAGATGCTAAAATTGTGGTGGATGCATTTCACTCGGAGCCCTTTGCTATTGACGAGTTTGGATGCATTACCGGTGATTGTCGATGTTTGGTTTCTAATAGTTATTTTTCTATTCAGTTTAAAAAGCGACAAACGAATAGGCCGACTCATTGTTTAGCTAGAGCTGCGCGTTCTCATACTAGTCCTTTTATTTTGTTTTCTATTTTCTCTATTTTAGAGGATACTCTATTAGTTGATTTGCTTATTTCTTAGTAAAGTCGTCTGCTTGCCTTTAAAAAAAAAAAAACTAGGGTGCAGGAAAGTATTTGAGAAAAGCCTACTGAGATAGTGACAAAAATTAAGGGGATTATACACTAGGAAATTTCCCAGTTCTCTGAAATTGAATAGGTGAAATGCACGAATTCTTCCCCTCTTTCTTTCAATTTTTTCTTCCTGCCAAGTGTTTAGCTCCTTTGGAACCAAAATTAAAAATAGTTTCTCATGGTAATAAAAAAATCAATTGTTAATTACTCTAGAGGAAGTTTTGAATAAACATATACAATTAATTTTATTAATTTTAATTTTTTTAAATTTCCTTTAAATTTTCTTTCTTCTTTTCTCCTATTTTCCTTTTATTTTCTTGAGTTTCAATGGGGCCTTATGTTGCCTTGGGATCCTAGGAAGTTGAGGAAAAATCGATATATTTTTATATAATTTGGATATATCAAGTGTATAAATCTGTGTATATAACTTTATTTAATGATAGAAAAGTTTAGCCATCGTTCTGTGGATATAGACCAAAATCTATCGTGTTCTTAGCATTTAGCCCAACTTAACATCATCATTTATTACATCATTATTGCACAGATCACAACAATGTAAAAGAAAAAGCGAAAAAATGAAAAATTATATTTTAAATAAATTAATTTTATTTATTGGTTTCAAACTCATTTTATATATTTTAAAGTCATAATTATAAAGATTAGATAATTTAAAAATAAAAAAATTTCTGATTCGTTTTAGTTATATTTGATTTTCTTTAGAATTTTATATAGGGCAATATAAAAAAAAAAAAAACCCAATTCTCTTAAGTCATAACATTTTCCTTTTCTTAGTACCAAGACCAAATACAAATCTCTATATAGATTCCTGGGCATGAATCCTGGATAGATTCCAGTTCAAAAACAACACAGAAAATATAAATGCCTCATATCATGAACTTGCCTACACTGAAGAAGCATTTTTTTATTTTTTCCTGCAACCCGAACTAATAATGGAGAAATGTAGGGTTTTAAGTTGCCTACTTGGAATAATTGCAGATGCCACACCAGGAGATCTTCTTCCCCCCCATCCACACAACAAGACAGGAAGAGGAGAGAACAAATATTTCGATCTTTAATTCGTGAATCTTCTTCCTCTACTTGTACACCTGTTTTTAAGCTTCTTTCAAGGATGCAGAACGTTTATAGTCGATGTCCACTCCATTTGTTACCATCCTGATTTCCAGAGACACTGCTGAGTGGAAAGCAAAATATTTAGTCGATAATTAAAAATTTATCAACTATAAATGCAAACAAGCAAGGAGGAAAAATAAGATAAACCAGTAGATGCCATGTTTTCAGCAGATGAATCCAACCAGAAAAAACATAATCACCATACCCACAGACAGGCAGTGATTTTTAAAGCAAAGATTTTTGTCTCATAAACCAGTTCTTTTTTCTCTAACATTCACATCATTCATATTTAATTTTTCGATTCATTGGAAAATTCGATTCACATCTTTATTTCCATATTTCGTTATGGAGAACAGTCAAAGTTGGCCGCACGAAGTTCAATGAATCAGATATCAACTAACAACTCCTACCATCAAGAGAACAAACTCCAATTTAGAAATTTTTCATGAGATGAAAAATGAATAGAACATTTCATGTTTCTTCTTATAATAACATCAAGTTCTTTCAAATGAACAAAAAATGTTCAGAAAAAACTAGACATGGGACATCAAAGTTAGCAACACAATGTTCAATGAATCAGATATTAAAGACAATGAACTCCAATTTAGAAATATTCCTGAGATGAAAAATGAATAGAACATTTCATGTTTCTTCTTATAACAACGCAAATTTCTTTTAAGATGAACAAAAGAAGGAAGTTCAGAAAAAACTAGACATGGGAAATCTGTAAGAAAGATCAGAACTTATACTACTCTTCGAAACAGAGGATATCTGGGTGATATTTTATTTGGAGGCCTAACGTTGTGTAAGGATAAGTGTTATGAAAGAGTCTAAAAAAATATACAATCTGAGAACATAGGGATGGGGATCTTAATACCAGAGTGTGCACAATAGAAAAGATGAGAGAAGATGAAAGACCATAGACCTCTATTCCTAGTAGTCATTAATGAAATCTAATAAAGTTAGATTTAGCGTTTCTCAGAGCAACCAAGGTCACAAATGCAATAGCGAACAAACAAACAAACAGAGTTTTTTGAGTGGTGTCTGATATCCAGTAACAATACTGTAGTAATTTAGCATTTCATGGTTTTAGTTGGACTCTCAGAATTGATTTTATAGTTCTTTTAAATCAAAGTTTTATTTAATTTATTTATTTATTTATTTTTGATAAAGTAAATATATTAAATCAAAAAGAAATATGTAAAAGGAATTCAAAGGTATATAAAGGGGGGTATCTGAGAGGTCCCAATAAAGACGATGGAAAAAAGAAAAAGAAACGAGACAAAAAACCCGCAACCCACAAAAAAACTATACCCGCCCAGCCTCATCTACTGGCCGACAGTCGAAAAATGGAAAGCCATGGATCTAGGCCTTTCAACAATATACACATTTGACCAAGACCAGATATTACAAATAAAGATGGCTTTCATCCTTTGAGCTAAGAAGTCTTTGCTTTCGAAAGTGATGTAGTTCCTTTCCTGCCAAATGGACCAGAAAATGCTGAGACTTGAGAGGGCTACCATCCAAACTTTTTTACCCTTTTTCCCCACAAAAGAACCTCCCCAAGAAAGGAGGGTCTCTCTAACGGACAAGGGGAACACTCATTTTACACAAACAATAGCTAAGAGGAGTTCCCAAAGCACTCTGATATGTGGGCAATGGACTAACAAATGATCAACCGTCTCCTCTTTCCCACAAAGAAAACATTTGTTAGCTAAAGCCCTTCCCTTCTTTAAATGCTCAAGGGTTAAAACTTTGCCCAAAGAGGCTTCCCAAGCAAAAAAAAACCCACTTTAATGGGTACCCAAGGATTTCAAATGAACTTATGAGAACTACAACATTTCATATCGATCGATTACCTTGAAGAAGCTTAGCAAAGGTTTATTTGTTAGGAAATAAAATTAGGTTTCTAATTTAATTAGGAAGAGTTCATATTACTCTTGAAATAGAATCATGGTTCTATAAACAAAAGGAGCTGCAAAGTCTATGAAAATCTGCAGTCTTTCAATTTTAATGAATAGAATTTTGAAAATTAATAACCATTTAGCCTTTGGTAAATTGGATTGGTTTTGTTATCGGTACTTTGATGAGTTCTTAAGCGCCCAAACTCTTGATTTCTCTTCGGTGAACATATCTCTCTCTGCTGAAGACAATCTACCTCACATTTGTGAGAGCGAAGAAAATAAATCATTTGATGCAGTCTCAAACCGAAACACAAATGTTTCTCTGGATGGCAAAGGATTTGGGATCACATGATCATCTAAAATTTCAAGTCTGAGAAGAATTTTCATGAAATTGCATATAAGGGTGATGGAGACAAGTGTAACCCACCTTTGAAAGTTCTGACAGACGCAAGGGCTCAATTTCGAGCCTTGTTTGACACTCTTTGGATGATAAAGGGCCTAGTTGGGATCTTATATAATGGGTTGGTTGTCATTTTCCAATGGTTGTGATTTTCCAAGGGTTGTGATTTTCTATGATTGTCATTTTCCATTAGTATTTATGAGGTCCTAGAAGTCAAGTCAAAGTTGTTAGTTTCAAGTTCATTTACTAGATGGTAGTTCCAAGAGTAATGGGTCCCTAGAATCACCTATATATAGAGGTTGTATTCAGTCTTGGTAAATCAATTAATGAATTAAAGATATTTCTAGTAATTACCCAGTGTCTTTGTGTAATGCAAAAGAGCCCTTGGTGTGCAAGCCTGGGTTTCTAGGAGCGATTCTAGAGTTATTTCAGCTATTTTGTTCTTCAGCCTTTTCCTTTGGTGCTGCATCAATTTGGTATCAGAGCGAGGGCGATATCATGGCTACACGATCTGGAAGGGATTTAGGAAGGTTCTTGTTAGCCAACCCGGTGAAATGCTGATTCGAATGGTGGAACAACTTGATAGCCTTCACACTTGGATGGGCAATGTCAAGGCACATATATTTCAACCTACTAATGGTCATCATGGAACGCAGAGCATGGATAAATAATATGTCTATTCCAGTTAATCAATGTTGTCCGGTATCTTTTTCTTGTGGTGTTTACAACAATTCTGTTTGGTGTGATGTGATCCCTATGAAAATAGCACATATTATTTTTGGGCGTCCGTGGCTCTATGATCTAGATGTGCATCACTGTGGAAGAGAAAACACCTACAACTTTATGTTTAAAAACCAAAAGGTGGTGTTGAAACCAATGACTATGGCTGAAATTGGAAAATATCGAGTTCAGACATGAAAGTAAAGAAAATGGAGTTATATATGTTGTGGTGGTGAAAGAATTGAACAAGAAGGATGCTGAAAACATTCCTTCTATACCTAAGAAGGTTGCTGAACTCCTCGATGATTTCTCGGACATTGCCTCGACAGATTTGCCTAATGAACTTCCTCCACTTCGCAACATTCAGTATGATATAGACTTCATGCCGAAATCACAGTTGCCTAATCTTCCAGCCTATCGCATGAATCCAGTTGAATATGCAGAGCTTAAAAGGCAAGTGGATGAGTTGCTGTCCAAGGGATTTATTCGTGAAAGTTTAAGTCCGTGTGCTGTCGCCCTTCGCTCAAGAAAACTAGCAGTTAGGCGCATATTATTTGATAATTCGTGCAATGACATGTTGGACGTGATGGCTGGTTCGTGTATTTTTTCAAAGATAGACTTGAAGAGTAGATATCATCAAATTCGGATAAGGCCCGGGGATGAGTGGAAGACTGCCTTTAAGACAAGGGACGGCCTCTATGAATGGCTAGTCATGCCTTTTGGCCTCTCTAATGCCCCTAGCACATTTATGCGTTTCATGAACCAGGTACTTCAACCATTTATTGGTAAATTTCTGGTTGTTTACTCTGATGACATTTTAATCTATAGCAAGACTGAGGAAGATCACATGTCCCATTTTACCTTAAGTTATGATAATCCTTCGGCAAGAGATGTTGTACATAAATTTGAAGAGATGTTCCTTCATGACTACAACTTATTTCTACCAGGGGATTGGAGGGTAGACCCCGATAATGTCAACCATTAAAGAATGGTCAATTCCGAGCACATTGCAAGAACTAGGAAGTTTTCATGGGTTGTCAACATCTTATTGGCACTTTATTAGAAGTTTCAGCACTATTATGGCTCCCATCACTGATTGTATGAAGAAAAACCAGTTTGTTTGGACCAAGGCAGCAACAAAGGCTTTTGAAGAAATAAAGAAAAAGCTAACAGAAGCGTAGGTTCTAGAACTTCCTAATTTTTCAAAAGAATTTGAAGTAGCTTGTGATGCATCAAATGTGGGGATCGGGGAGTCCTCAATCAGGAAGGACATCCTATTGCATTTTTCTGTGAAAAACTGAATGAAGCAAAGCAGAAATATTCAGTCTATGATAAGGAGTTCTACGCTGTGGTTCAAGCCTTATGCTATTGGCATCATTATATCCTTCCAAGTGAGTGTCTTATACTATGATCATGAAGCTCTCAAGTATGTTAACTCTCAAAGAAGCAACCATCGTCATGACGAGTCTCTTTCTTACAAGAATACACCTTTGTTATTAAAAGCAGGTGTTGAGAACAAGACTAGCTGGTCTCTTAGTAAAGTGATATAAATTCTTTTTTTCTTCTATGGCTACACAGGATTTGTGGGATTTGACTTCTTGGAAATAAGGTTGCATGGCTCTTGCAAGTTTTAGCATCATCTATACCCACCCTTCTAGCTGGAATGTGGGACATATATCTTGATTTTAAGCTCCATGATGGATACCTCTTCAAAGGAACTTGCCTTTGCCTCCCTAACTATCACTTCGAGCAAATGATATGGGGTGCATTCTGGAGGAGGAGCAGCTGGGTCGTTTGGCAAAGAAGACGATTGCAAGCCAAAAAGATCGGTTTTATTGGCCAAGTTTAAAGAAACACAAGGCTAGAACCATTTCTAGATGTTGCACATGCCAAGTAGCGAAGGGAAGGAAGAAAAATACTGGTCTATACATGCCACTTCCATTGCCATATATGCCATGGCGTCTTTAAGCATGGATTTTGTTCTTGGTTTGCAAAAGACTTTAAGAGGGCATGACTCCATATTCGTCGTGGTGGACCGTCTCTCTAAAATGGCACACTTCATCCCATGTTCGGAACTATGGATGCACCATCCATATTGCTAAATTGTTCTTCAAAGAAATTGTCCGACTTCATGGTTTGCCTAAGACCATTGGTTCTGATCGAGATACAAGTTCATGAGTTATTTTTGGAGGAGCTTATGGAAGATGTTGAATACACAACTGAAATTTTCTTCAGCTTTCCACCGTCAAACTGATGGCCAAACGGAAGTTGTCAACAAAAGTTTGGATGATCTACTTCGTTGCCTAGTTGGAGAACATATCAATAATCGGGACTAGATTCTTCCAATTGCTGAATTTGCATATAACAGTTCAGTAAATCGGCTTATAAGCAGAAGTCCTTTTGAGATTGTCACAGGCTTGCTTCCTAGGAAGCCTATTGACTTAATTCCTCTACCAATTGAAGCGCGTACAAGTGTTGAAGCTGAGGCTTTTGGCAAGCATATACAAGATTTACATGATGATGTTCGACGGAAAATTTCTCTTAGCAATGAGAATTACAAGACACATGCTGATTTGAAGAGAAAATTTGCTTACTTTAAGCAAGTAGACATGGTTATGGTAAGGATAAGACCTGAATGATTTCCTAAAGGTACGTACAAGAAACTTCACTCAAAGAATGTTGGGCCCTACAAAGTACTGAAGAAAATCAGTTCAAATGCTTATGTTCTCGATTTACCAGAACATGTGGGCACTAGCAACATCTTCAACATTGAGGACCTTACTTTGTGTTCTAATCCAGCGATGTACCAGCTAGTGATGTGGTCTAGATCTTTCGTTTGCCACCAACTCCTCACTAGGGAAAATTAGGCGTTATTGATTATCAAATTGTTTCTACTAGAGGTGGGGGCTATTAGAAGTATCTCGTCAAATGGAGGGGGTGAACCACTTTCAGATTGCACATGAATCATAGATAAGGAGTTCCGATGGATTGAATCAAGACCTTCATGAGAAGTTTCATGCCTTTAACTTGCCAGGGTCGAGTTTTTGTAAGCCAGGGGGAGTTGATGAAGACAAGTGGCAACCATCATTGAAAGTTTACCATAGATGCAAGGGCTCCAAGGCTCAAGCCTTAATTTGGCACTCTTTGGATGATAAAGGGCCTAGTTGAGATCTTATATAATGGGTTGGTTGTCATTTTCCAATGGTTGTGATTTTACAAGGGTTGTGATTTTCCATGGGTTGTCATTTTCCAATAGTATTTATGAGGTCCTAGAAGTCAAGTCAAAGCTGTTAGTTTCAAGTTCATTTACTAGATGGTAGTTCCAAGGGTAATGGGTCCCTAGAATCACCTATATATATGGTTGTATTCAGTCTTGGTGAATCAATGAATGAATTAAAGAAATTTCCAGCAATTACTAGTGTCTTTGTGTGATGCAAAGAGTCCTTGGTGTGAAGCATAGGGTTTCTAGGAGTGATTCACTATTTGGTTCTTCCAGCACTTTTTCCTTCAGTGCTGCATCATGAGGATAATCCACTAAGGTTTTTCCCCATACAGAAGTTAGTTAAATCGATATCAGAATGCTAGTGCCTATCATCCACGGAGTGCTACAAAAATTGAGAAGATGATGAAGCCAAGTTAGGCACTCAAATTTCCGCCATAGTTAAAGTCAAAATCAGGTGTTGGGTACGGTGAATCCTGCCTAAACTTGATCGGGCCTAGGAACACATTTTGAGCGATACATGACCTATAGACAGGTAATCAATGTGTTTTGACAGATCAGGGAATCATCCCTGGAGAAAAAAAAATTGTTTTGATTCATGATTATGACCCAAGAACTTTGCTCCTGACATGAAATATTTTTTTTTTGGATTAGTAAAAAGCAAATATTACAAAGAAAGAAAAAGATTCCAAGTGTACGAATTAGTGAACAAGGGAGCCAAAACAAACATCTGAGTAAACAAACCCGAAAACCATAACTCTCCAACCATGTGAGAAGTAAACCAGATATTGTATTATCAACTTACTATATAGATCAGCCAAAGTCCACAGAGTGGAAACAAGTTAACTTTAATCAGCTGGGCGGGAGGACCTCGTTCTCGAACACTAACCGGAGGAGTCCAAAAGCAGGCCTGATAGAGTGCTATCAAATTTTTGCCCCTTTTACCCACGGCGGCTCCTTGACAAGCTAAAAGGTTGTGAAGGACCGATTGTTAAAAAACCCAACTAATCCCGATAATAGACAAAAAAAGATCTCACTACATTTTAGCACTTTTACAATGAATCAATAAGTGGTCTATGGTCTCCTGTATCTTTGCACATGAAACATCCTGTTGCAAAAGTCGTTGCAGCGTTTAAGTTGATCCAGCGTGAGCACTACCCCAACGACTTCCCGAGCAAAGACTCGATTTTGGGAACAAGCGGATTCCCAGGCAAGCGGAAGGGAAATCAAAGCGGGAGGTATCAAAACCTTTATACATGATCATCGAGAACCCTTTTCCTTGACATCCTTGACAAAAGCTTATCCTCACTCGTGGGACGAAAATTTTGATGATGAAGAGTTTGTAGGAATCTTACCATCTCTTGGCTCCCGAGTCTTAGTGGTCTTAGGAAGGTTGGGGACCAACACCCAGCCCCCTCGCCTCTATCCCGGATGTCCGCCACCTTGGCCTTTTTGTTCAAAGCTAAATTAAAAAGAAAGGGGAAACTAGAACTCAATGCCTCCTCTCCGTACCAAACGTCGAATTACGAAATTGATCCACTCGCCAGTCACCCAGGCGAGACTAGTTACGGAAAGCAGAGCCACTCTTTTCTAATTTCAGCACCATAAGCTGGTCCCGTACCCTCTCGGAGTCAGGTATGCCCGACCCCATTAAGACTCGCCAAATCTACGTGAATAACCCTTTCTCAGCGCATTTAAATGCGTTGTAGCCTTGACTCCATTTGCAAGCGAGGGCACTATTCATCTTAGAAGCTTTTTATCCAATGCCTCCTTTACTCTTGTTTGAGCACTGCTGTGGCCCTGGTTGCAAAGAGATTTTCTATCAGTCATCCCCCCCCCGAAGAAGCGCCTTTGAATCGCTTTCGATATGGCACACACTTTCTAAGGCATTTGGAATGAAAAGATGTAGATTGGGGTTGGACGAGTCTTACGAATGAGCGAAACCGCCAGCCTTTAGATATATGCCAATCTTAGGAGCCGACCTCTTTGATCTCTCTTTAGCCCAGAATCCCAGACACGAGGCCTTATGCTTGGCACCTAAGGGGAAGGCAGGAGTAGAGGTCTTAGAGGGAACAATTACATCAGCTTTGAAATGACTCCTCGCGTTAGTCTCGAGGAGCCCCGGTGGGATAATTTCGCTTTTGTTTAAGTTAAGTTTCAAACCCGACATAGCTTCGAACCATATCAGAATCCAACTTAGAAACTTTAACTGGTCTTTGTCAGCCTCACAAAAGAAGGGCGTGTCATCGGTGTAGAGAAGGTGGGAGATAGTCAGATCCTCACCTCTCTCCCATTTGCAATCCTACTGCCATAAAGGTAGTTTCCTTCAACAACACGATTTATTAGACAACTAAGAGCTTCCATTAGATAACAAAGGCGAGAGAATCACCCTATCTGGCCCGAAGCTTGGAAAGAAGCCGGTGGGGATGTCCGTTTATGAGGGGGCCAAGGAAAGTGTGGAGATGCACCATTTATCTGGCTGACCAGGGCTGCCAGAACCCCGTCTTGCCGAAGCCTGTACGGGGAACTCGATTGATGCTCTCGTAAGCTTTTTCTATATCGAAGCTTGCGAGGCCGTCCGATTTTTTCATACCGAGGGTTGAATCCCGCTATCTCATTGGCGATTAAAACGGCGATCAAGGAATCTGTAGATCCCTCTAAGAGGCATTTTGGGACTTAAGATATCACCTTGTCCATGACCCTCTTGAGCTGTTGGCTAACACTTTAATTGAAAATCTTGTATAGGCCTCCCCACGAAGTGAGATTAAGCCTTAAATCATGGAAGTCCTCCATAGTGTTTCTTGGGATCAAAACCGGAAAAGTCGCATTTAGATTTTTAACAAATCTACTGATCTGAAACTCCTTGAAAAACCTGAGTACCTCATTGACTACAAAGTCCAAACTAAAGAAGACCCAAAATTTGGGAAACCAATAGGAATTGGAACCTTATCATTTGTTAAAACGAAAATAGTTGTCAGTTTCTTCCTCTGATAAGCTTTCCTCTAACATGGCCGCTTCCTCAGACCCAATCCCATTGAAAGCTAAATCAGGAAGGGAAGGGCTCTAGCGCCAGGCGCGATTTTGGAAGCGTGCGGTCTGTCCTTGATCTCCGGCCTCCTTGTCTAGCTTCTCTTGGGTGGTTGAATGCTTTTGGAAGTAATTTCTTCTCCTGTGGGCGTTAGCCATCCTGTGAAAGAAACCCCGTATTCCACATCCCTTATTTGGCCATGTATCTACGGATTTGTCTCCGGAGATCTCATCAGATGAGGGCGACTTTTATCGGCTCTGGCTTTTATACGTTCCTCGACTTCCTCGAGGTCAATCCCTTTCCTTCTCAGGCTAAATCCCAGTTACCTGCGTAAGGCATCCTCCTTGTTAGTCTTGACTTTACCAAATACTTCTCTGTTCCAAGCCTTAAGAATACCTTTCAGGGCCTTTAATTTTGCAGAGATGATGAAACTGGAGGAATCGTAGAACTGGAGATTTTGCCACCACCCTTTCAAGATCTATTTCCAATCCTCTGTTTGATCCGCGATTCAAGCGGAAGGGGATGGCCCCGTTCGACACCATCTAACATCGATAGAATGGGAAATGATCGAAGGCGGCAGGGAACATCACAGGTCTGTATTCACCGATGCGCTCTCCTAGTCGGTGACAAAAATACATCCTAAACGGGACATTGATCTGGGTTGGAGTCCACCCCTCTAAGTGTAAGGCCCTCCCTGAAGCGGAAGGTCTCTCAGCTCCAGATCATTCAGGATGTCGGAAAACCTTCTCATGGAGTTAGAGAACCTGCCCCCCTCTAGATCTTTCATTAGCATAGATTATTTCATTGAAATCACTGTCGACGCATTGAATCCATAGCCTAAAGATCTCTGAATACCAAGGGTTTAAGATATCATGGTTGTTTTGATTATCAACCAAAGTAATGGGTGCATGAAAACCAAACTTTATAAAGGCATAAATTAAAGGGGCTACCATACTAATAAATATCATAAGTTTTCACATCCCAAATTAAATTTGGCACCAACAGCAAAACATTTAATCTTGGGATAAGTCATAAGTGCAATAATTTTCTTATGGAATCAAATTAAGTTTGAAGTATTTCATAAATGCATAATGTAAATTAGTTTCTCTTTTATTCTATCTCTCAAGCATCATTTCTATGTAGTCAAACCTATAAGAAAATTATTCCTCCATATTTCCAATTAAGAGGGCACACTGCATCGAGCCCATATAGATAATTATGATCTTCCATTTCTAATATATTCCTCAAGAACACATACAACATCTATCAACCATACCACAAGAAATGTAATTCTACCATTGGGATAACATAGGAATTATAATGGAGCAATCACTTACTTCAAATGTCTCTCATCAACCAGCTGCAATTGCGTCTCAATTAACCGCAAATTGAACTCGCCATCACTAACCTTCAACATCTCTGGCAATGGAAGGGAAAATCCATGCTCAACCAAAACCCTATGCCGAGGCTTTATCTTCCCCTCCAAACTAAATGAGAAATACTGTGGAAACCTCCTTAGCTCTGCCAAATCCCCCTTCATCTCATCCAAGAAATACTCCACTTTAGGCCGAAAATTTTTCTCAATACTATAAGTCAGCAAACCTGGTGATCTCACCACCATATTCACCACCTCCTTGAATGAAAATCCCAAATTCTGCAAATATTCAAGCTTGGGCAGAAGAGTACCTTCTACACTGTATACTAACAACAATGTATTCTGGCATGTTATTGCATGTGCTCCAACAAACCCTAGGTTCTTCAAGAAATAGAGCGTCGGTCTCAATTGATTATCCACGGTGCAAAGCAACAACCTAGGACATCGAATTATCGATTTTTGAATATCGGGGTAAGGAATATGAACTTCATTCAACAGAAAATCAAATACAGAATAAAGATCATTGTACGGGTCACTGGTAAGAAGTTGCGGGTGCATGTCCAGGATCCGACCCAACGCAGAGCGTTCAATTCCCATCGAGTAGAGGCATTTCTCGACGGATTTCACGGTGTCGAGCGGAACTGATCGGAAATTAGGATTTTTGTGAAGGGCTTTGGAGGAATTTACTTTGAGGCTTTGAATGTAGAGTAGTTTTTGACGGAAACGGAGGCCGGAGTCTGAAATGGGGGTGTTTGGATGTGAAGAAAGTGAGGTCCTGAAACCGTCGAGAAATTGAGATTGCTTTGTCCAGTTAGGTCTAGGGTTAGGGCTTTTGACAGGGTTAGAGGAGAGTGAAGATGGATTAGAGTTTGAGGAAAAATTTGAAGTCGAATTAACATCTCGTATGAGTCTGAGTCTACTAGTGTTGGAGCAGGGGAGACTAAAGGCAAGCTTGATGCTAAAAACCTTTTCCTCCTCCTCCTCTTCTATCGGACTGAATTTTCTCGGCAACCATTAGCCAAACAGGGGTGGAGAGAAAACTGGAACGAATTCTGATATGATCATTCCACGTCTACTCCGTGAGAAATTGTGGGGTGGTATATTTAAGCTTATGTTTGAGATGTTCTTACTTCTTGCTTATTATTAGACGGATCTTTTATGTTCATTGTTAAATAATTTAGACTGATTCACGATTAAAGGGATAAAGGTATCAAAATACCCTAAAAGTTTTGGCGAAGTGCAACTAATTTTAAAAATATATTAAATAAAAATTCATCCTTTCTTTTTAAATATAAATAAATTATTCATTATTTATATTTACTAAATTTTTTAAAAAAAGTTATTTTAATTTTATGTTTAGTTTATTAAATAAATTGGGGTTTTAAATTAAAATATTTAATATCTTTAATATAAAAATATTTGTTTACAATAATTAATAATATAATAAATAAATATAACATTTAAAATTATATTTAAAAGTAGAACTGATTTCTTTTTTTTTTTAAAAAAACTATTACTTTTATCAGAATTTGTATTAACTTAATACATTAAAATAATTTAATTAACTATCTTTAATACATTAAAAACTAATATTTAATATTTTTATTTAAAAGCTAATATATTTTAAATGGATGAGTTTTAATATTTAATATTTTTCTTTAAATAGATATTAATATTTATTTCAAATGGATGAGTTTGAATTAATATTTTAATATTAAATGGATTCCATATTTAATATTTTAATTTAAAAATAATAATTTTATTGAAATCGTAATATACGACACAAGACATACCATTAAACAATATTATCATGTCTATAGTTACTGTGCCTTCTGTACCAACAGACCCCATCCTACTAAAGACTATAATCGGTCGACCTACCGTCTCATCGCAAGCCTAATTCAAGAAATTCGGCACCCATATACTCTTTCCCTTCTCGGAAGGAGTCGTATAAGTTCGCATGCCATCTCTCCCACTGGAGACTTTATTACAAATGTCGTTTCAGGACCCCCCCAAGAGAATACGCACCCTTCCTCGAATCATGCTAACAATATCACTCAGAACAAATGGCCTCGGGATCTTCCATTCTAAACACAACTATTTAAAAAGGAAGAATTAGTCTCAAAAAGTAGATACGCACCACCTTCTCCTTCCGACTATTTAAATCACCCACTTTCCATTTAAAAGCTGATCTCCTTCCTCTCTGACAAAAGAAGGCCACATAAAATACAGATGAGATTTAAGACTAAAACACTGATTTTCATAAAAGCGAGAGTCTAACTTTAAGCATCTGGAGAGCGGCTGAGCCTCCACCTTCGTCTTATTCGCTTTGGCATTGTTGCACAAGTGGCCAGATTGCCTCAAGATCCAAACACCTCGTAAGATTTCGGAGATCACACCTGAACCGGTCTCGAAAAGCCCAAGAGAAATCTCGCAGGCGACACGTGAGAGCCTCGGGTTCATCCGCTCCCAAGGATCTCCCTTGCCCGAATTTTGGTGGGGCCCCGCCATCCCACCGAACCGTTTGAAGCATCGCTACGTCGCCAGAACTCCACGAACCAACCTATCAAGATCGCTTTGTCAAGGCCAGAGATGGAGGCGAAACAAGAGGAGGTGCCAAACAGATGGTCGACCATGAGCATGCAAACCAGATAGAGAACGACGTTACGACTCGCCGAGACCAACAAGAGCCGAAACCCATGGGCAAATACCAACATAAAATTTCAACCCAAATAAATAAGGCAAAGAGCCCACTTCACCGACCATAGTGATCCACCCAGATGACGTAGTCACTTCAGATAGCTCCACTCCCTTCCATTGCTCACCACACTACGTAACAATGCGGAAGCCGAGTCTTAAAGAGACCTCCTTGTCATTCTAGCCAGGCTATTAGTGGCATGCGTCGCCGGATGTGAAGAAAGGCTAGCAAAGATGCACCTATCTCTAATTAGCCCCGAGCACATGTCTACCCGGGCTGCTGGTGAATGGCGCCCCCTAGTTTCACTCCGCGCAGCATTCCATCCAGGCGCCCTCGCCCGCATGCAACTCTTTATCCACCTATTCGAGGACCGCACGACATGCTATCTTCCCCTCCCCCAGTTAGCATATTTCGATTATTCTCATGATCATTGAGATTCGTTGTTTTACGCACGATGGCTCCTGATCCATATGATCATATGCTGGGACTTTAAACTGTGCAATGATCCTTAATGCCGGGAACGATCGACTTCTATGTAAGGTATTCCCAGCTAGCCTGAAAGGCACCGCTTTGGCCTTCAAGCTTCCAAGGCTAAACTCATCTTAATTATGGGCCACGCTTGTCTCGCACGGCGTGCTCCGTCAGGTAGCGAAACATCATTGGCTCCAATCCATCTTCAAGTGGGACGACGAATCAATCCGGGATTTCACCCGGAGATTTGGACAAGCTGTCCAACAAATTGATGTTTATAGTATGGAATTTCCGAAGAAGCTTTGGGCCGACTACCCCTTTCTTCTAGTCCCTTTCCCTTGATCCACCCATAATCAGCGAATACGGTATCATGCGCGCATTAAATACTCCACTGAAGATAATATCCGTCGCCAACAAAGGATGATAACTCCGGCTGGGAGCAACAAAGTCGGCACAAAGAGGCCAAATTTCAAAATGTAAAGGAAGCCGCAGCAGCACAAGCGCCCCAGAATGTGCCTTAAAAGAAAAAGGGAACCTCACCAATTCACACTCCCTCAACATCTCTTACGACCATTGCCCCCTTATTAAGGACCACCCCGATTTTAAATGGCCCCCACCCATGCGGGCAACTCTAGACCAACGCAATCGGTCTCTGAGGTGTGACTACCACTAGGACCACGACCATGAAACAAATCATTGCCAAGGCCTGAAGTTCTTGGTATAAAGGTTAATTCGGACCGGGCATCTCAAAAGGTTTATTCGAGAGCCAACCCGCGAAATCGAGACAACCCCCGCGGCCAATAGAGCTATTGCTGCTACTGAACATCCATCAGAGTCCCGACCCACCATCAACTTTGTACTGGGAGGCCCGATCGATGATCAATATCGGTCTAAGAGGCAGACGAAAATACTCGCGCGCCACCAGAGCCCAGTAAATTACCATCAGACTGCATAAAGAACACACGGCTTAGGGCCGATCGATGGCCCCATATCCTTTCCTCCTATAAAAACCGGCCCTGTCACATTCCCATTATGATGCGCTTTATACTCACTTTGTGTATTAACAATTTTGATGTGTGCACAGAGTCCTTGTTGATTCAAAAATACGCTGAATCATATACCTCCTGTTCTTGAAAAGTAAATGAAAGTCCCAACTCACTCATCTCAATCTGGTTTGCAGTTTTATCCGTTCAATGGGGCCACCATGCTGATGGTGGGTGATATTGTTTCTCGTCAAGGCAGGACTAAAAGAATTCAAAGAAGTATTGTTTTCTTGTGGTCAAGATTTGGTCTCAGATAATGCCATCGTAGCCGGACTCTAAGCTACATACCAAGGAAAGCAAATTCCTCAACTTACCACCAATCTACCAACATCTCACTACACTGGGCAAAGCGTCGACTCTTAAGGTAGCTTCAATTAGTCACGTTGTCAATGCTATCAGTTGTCAATTCACGAGCACGAAAAAGATAAAGGCCCCGATACTACTCCGAAACTCAACCCCTATCATACACCATGCCCACGTCAGCCACTAAAGACAGCAAGGAACAATTAGTAGTAGATCCTCCGAATCCATGTTCATAGATGGAGCCCTGACAGATGTAATCTTTGAATGCTAGTCCCCTCTCTTGACCGGGCTAAATAGCGCCCTATTGGGCAGGTATTAAAGGTTAACATCGACATGTTCACTGACCTATTCTCGACATGACAGAATAAGCCTTGTGAACGCGCTTCCCACAAGTCAATGTTCTCCCCAACCCCACCCGCACCGCTGGGCGTAGAGCACTTACAGCCCACCGATCGCCATCATATCATCCAAATAAGCAGATAACCTTATTGAAGGTCGGATTTAATGTAGGTCAAATACTCGTAATGGCTTGCTAACGAGTGGTGGTCTGAAGAAAGGGCAAGTGGCAGGCGCGACTATAGCGATCTTAACGACGCTGCGGTCCCAAGGATAGCTTCCCACCGCCCCGACAGATCAAATTGTTGGACGTGATCTACGGTACGGTATGTTATCATTTATGGATGCATTCTCCTGGCCAAATTAGCCAGGATCTCCATGAACCCGCCTCGATGTAGAAAACGCTCTCTTTATCACTCCCCGCATGCCGGGCTTTTCGTTACAACAGAATGCCATTCGGGTTAAAGAATGCAAATACCTATTAGAGATCGGTATCAAGATGTGTTTCGATCACTACTTGGAAAAACTATGGAAGTGTATATAGATTATATGTTGATAAAGTCCAAGGAGTGACCGAATCACGCTACTCATTTACAGCAGGTATTTGACCTCCTCAAGACCTATGGTATGAAACTCAACCTCGCAAAATGTGCATTCTAAGCCAATGCGTGTCAATTCCCCGATTCATGATGACCGGGAGGGGATTGAGGCCAACCTCCCAAATTAAAGTCATTCGAGTCTCCTGCACTCCCCAAGCTCTAGAAAGAGGTGCATCAACTAATCCAGCCATTTAGCCGTAGTGGTGGTTTATTTCCATTTATGTGACCGCTTAAAGCCATTTTTTGCCACCCTCAGGGGAGCTAATCGGGCCGGATGGAATGAAGAATGTGATAAGGCTTTTATCCAAATCAAACAGTATTTAGCCGAACTCCCGATTCTTGCAAGTCCCAAACCTGAAACTCTTCGCCTATTCGGGCAAGCCTGCATACGCTAGCAAGGCCAGATTGTTCAAGAGGAGAAACCCAAAAACGTAGGTCCTGTGGTCTTTCTGGCCAAGAAATATTTAGCCGATGTAGAGACCATGTATAACCATCTTGAGCAGGCCGCCTTAGCCCTCCGGATAGCAGCCAAGAAACTTCGCCCTTACTTCAGCACATCCTATCGCTTATCAACCCATCTCCCTCTCCGGAGCACTATACATAAGCTCGACTTATCAGGAAGAATGGCTCATTAGGCAATCGAACTAAGCGAGTACGACATCCAATACGAGCCAAGGCTTTCAAAAAAGGGACAGGTGTTGGTTGACTTCATAATGTAGCTCCCTAGTCGAAACACGCCCGACAAATGGATTGGTGGACACTTAACATTGATTGTGGCGGCCCGCACAAACAGAGCAAACATCCGCGAGGCTAAAATCCCCATCCCGGGATAAGATCGAACACAATCCCACGGATTTAATGCCTCTAACAAATGAATCGTGAAAGTACCGAGGCCATCCTAGCCGAGCTCGAACTAGCGTACCCACCCCGTTTACCAAGAAGCTCCTCGGGTCCAAAGTGATTCCCCAATCGGGTGGTCAGGGCAAGTTAATGAAGAATTCAACCCGAGACCCCGAATTGCGAAATATGTCTCCCGAACGCTTGAGCGCCTTTCCGCCTGAACTGAGCATATTCCTGTGACTCAATGAAAAGGCAGACGCTCAGTCTCTCAGGGTCAGCTTATCTACCAATCACTGAAACTGTATTTATGCTTATCTACTATCAACTGGTTTCGTCAATTGCATCCCTGCAAGTAAATCAGGTGGATAAGAACCCCTCTTCATGGATGGACCCCATCACACTATATATATCTAAGTACGTAACCCCATAGAGAGATAAGGCTCACAACCAAGTCCAAACACTAGATTTTCCTGTATTGATGGGAGAAACTATTCAAACGCATCCTCGGGCTACCTTATCCAAATGCCCGACGCCCGAGTGAAATGCTATGTTAGCAAAGTCGCATGAAGGAATACAGGTGGAAATCATCCTCGGTGGCGTAATCCTTAGCCCATCTAGCCCACACTCAAGGGTACCATTGTCAACCAAGGTGATAGGCCTATGCCACCAATTATACATTAGAGCAGATCGCCACTACCGACTTGCTCCCGCACTAAAATCACCCCAAGACCCAATCTCTATTTCAAGCCCTCGCCCTTTCGCCCAACGGGGATCGACATAGCCCACCGCTCCCATCGCCTCTCGCCAAAAGAAGTTATTGTTAGTGGCCACCGATTATTTCAAGAAAATGATTGAGGCTTAGCATTCTCCTCGATAAAAAAATACGATGTTATTGGTCCATCCTCAAATATTATATGCCTGGGCTCGACATCCCCGTGATCACTACGTCCGACACCCGCCCACCGACACGCCTATCGAAACTTCTCGCCGCTAATTGAAGATAAAAATATATACTCCAATCTCACTGCATCCGCAAAGCAATGATCCGGGCAGAGGCCTCAAACGAAACCCTCAGCTGACATGTACCAAGAAATCTGCATTGATCTCAAATGGCATGGGCAATAAGATGAACTTCCCGGTACTGGGCTTATTAACTACCACCTCAAGAACCTACGTATATCCCCTCAGAATTACTTATGGGATGGAAGCCATAACCCCACAAAATTAGCATGCCTACCATCCGTAAACGTCCCGACCAGGAATGCAGACATCGACAAGGATCTGCATTACGCCGATGAATCAAGGTGAGTCGCGCAGCGAATCTCGCAGATGAAGGCCCATACAAAGACCAATTGACAAATTTTACAACAACCTGTCAAGCTCGAACGTAAGCTTCAACCTGGGGACCTGGCCCTAAGAAGAGTATTCAAAAATACAATGAATTCGAATACAAGAAAGTTCCAACCCAACTGGGAAGGACCATATCTTGTAACACGAGCCTGTGAATCCGAGTCTTACGCTTTAGACAAACTTGATGGGACCCTTGTACCTAGAATGTAGAACGCTACACATCTTAAGAGGTATTATCAATAAAGAATAATCCAATATCAACGCATATGTCGTCTATTTTTCTCCTCTTGCAGGGTCAACCTAAACCCTGGATGGCGCAAAAAATGACATGTCCGGCCCAGTTTAGATAACATATAATTGGTCAACCTAAAGCCCTGATGATGCAGAAATTTTGTCCGCCCAATTTAGATAACGCCTTAACTGGGTCAACCCAAAGCCTGACGGGCGCAGAAAATGACTGGTCTAAAATTCCCGCTTTAGCTAACATCAACCCGGTCAACCTAAAGCCTAGATGGAGTAAAGAGTTCGTCAAGCCTGGGCGATAATATCTAACCGGTCAACCTAAAGTCCTGACGGCTACAGGTACACCTATCCTGTACTCTGGAAGATAGTTAATAGCTTGCTAGTCTACATGAGAGTCCGGACGGCGCAGTATAGTAAGACCTATCTGACCCATTATAAGTAACTCTTATCTAACTCCCAGCCGCACCCCGGGTGATATCACTCCTGGGTAGGCATCCATAATGAGATATCCCGTCTAATCGGGATGATTATAACTCAACGCCACTCGGCTAAACCGGAAGGAAGTATTTTATCCAAAAAACAGAAAACAAAATGCCTTTCGAAATATCAAGGTACCAAAAAAGAAAATAAAATGTCTTGCAAAGTGAGTACGCTCGACGAGCGAGTGATAATTTCAAGCCTCACTTCAATAGCAACATTCGCCCTGACTGGATCTAAATCGTGAAGTCCCTAGCCGAATATCTACTTCCATCCCCAACAAATGAGACTGCTATTAGCAAATCTTCTCCCCAATAGTCTCTGACAATTTCAAAGATCCGGAATACATAGATGAAGGACTCGGGGGCATCAGGATTCATAAAAATTCGGAGTCGAGGAGCTGATGTGTCCGGCATCTCAAGGATCAAGGGCTTACTTCCCCCACATATGTTGTGCGCAAAAGTGCAGCAGCCATAGCCGTAGTTGAAAATCACATCACCTAGCTTCGCATCACCGTGATCTCAAGCCAGTGCTATAAAATAAAGGTTCACTATCTTACCGCTTCCTGATGATTCGGATGTGGGGTTGCGCTATGACCAGATCCTATCACACCATTCTGCTAAGATCTTCTTGTTATAAGGCTGAACAAATACGTATAATCTTCGCCCACACCATTACCGCGCCATCGCGACCGAGCATCACCGCATACAAACCGTTCGCACGATCACCACTGATTCACCCCTGGCCAAGGGCTTCCATCTATGGACAATGTGTTAACGCCTTCCGCACCGAAAATGACACCTCTTCTCCTTCTGAGGAGCCGCATCGAAAGGTGAGAGATAGGAATTCGCCACTATCCGTCCTGAAGCGGCGACCTCTTCCCACTGGTACGGTAAATCCTTCGACCCGCCCAAACGGCCCCAACTCAACGAGGAGGATCGCTCTAAGCTAACGATGTCGAACGCCTCCCCCGTGACATTGTCCCCTATGTCCGCGATCAAGCCGCCCCGTCTCTCGCAACCCGAAATAATAATTGCCCGCTCTTCCGAACCATACCACTGAGGTGCCGGCTGACTCGACAAACATCGGGGGAGGCCGCCCGCTCCCGCAACATCTTCTCGCTTCCACTTCCTGGCGGCATTACAGTCAAACAACCCCGTCATCTCCTCTTCCTCTTCTTCTTTCGAACCGGGTCGGGCCGGACTCAACGGACCCAAGGGATAAAACCTCACTCAAGGTTCCCAAAGTAACCCACTTACGCTCTTCTTTAACCTTTAGTACTCGGGGGGCAAATTTGCCTCCCCTACTAGGTAAAGTGGGGCGTTCGGGTAGGCTACCCCCTTTACCCCGTCTAGCGTTGTGTCGAGTCGACCCATAACCCCACTATTATGCGATGGCCCCGACTCTGGGACCGGAGCCACCGATCTTTCGATCCTATTTCAGGCCCTTGCACTCCCGATGTCGATGCGCCACCCGATATTGCGCAAAGAATCGACATTAACAAAAATGTTCTCCATTAACAACTTTGAAGGCGCGGCGCTGGATGACAGGAGGTTATGTTAGCCTGTCAAGGCCTCACGCGCCTAAGTTGATTGAAGTAAGGAGTAAGGAACAAAATATCTGGTGAATACTGATATATTCGCACTGATTTTATGGAAATATCGGAAATATCGAAAATACTCCGGATATTTTGACAAAAATATCTATGAATGCAAAATTAACAAAAATACTTTGAAATTCATAGAAATACTTTGTTGAATTATACAAAATGCATAAATAAGCAAATATACACTTGTTGAAGATGATATTCATTATAATTTATCGAGAAATTACATCACAATTAAGTTGATAGAAACTAAATTAGAAGACCGATGTGGCCCATTACATTATTTGGACGGCCGGATTCCATCTCGATTTGAAGATAATATTCATACCAAAGCATACGCTGGGCTGCAATAATATCATCAGAACTCGAACATGCCATGCATAACTGCTTGGACTCACCCACAACCTCTCCTCGCGGATAGGAATTGGGTTCACCCACATGCTCGCTTGAAATCTTTTCAGATTTGATATGGAATTTGGAATGGCAGTGGATCATGAGGATAGTTAATCCATTCCATATTCTTCACCAATAGAACCCGAAGGATGTGAAGAAGGTCGACCATAACTCATTGTATAAGGGATAGAAATATGTCACTTATCTCGATTAATCAATCGAATTGAGTTCCAATACTCATGGACTCAAACCGGCCGAAAAACGAATCCTCATCAGATGGTGTCATCCTTCGTTGTCTTCCCTCTTATATGGCTTCCCCAATGGCTCCAATACCTGGGACCCACACTCTCCTAGATCCGTGGTCTCATCTTGTGTAGCATGTGTGAAATCATCTTCACCTGAATGGGCCTCAATGGATGCTGACTTCTGGCTTCGGTGGGATCCGCAATATCCCCACCACTACTTCCAAAGATCACCACCATCATTAGTCCCCCCTCCTTGAGCCATCATATCCTCGTAGTAGAAGTACCACGAAAACTCGTCTACTACTATGTTCAACACTTGAATCAAAAGAAGGTCGAGAAGTAACAGCGGGTTTAAATGAGTCCCTCGTGTCTTGACTAAAACTTTCACTATGAACTTCTTCAGATAAAACCCGCTCAACATCAACACTTGCTTATCGAACATGTGTAGCAATTCGTGGATCAGGATTTCCATCTTCATCATCTAAATGGAGAGGTCTAACCCATTGAAATAGTTGATTCTCGTCTTCTTCACCAAATTCAGCGGAAATTTCAAGTAAATCGAAAAAATTATTTTCTGCAACTTTATCGGTGTCTGCCTCTATATCACTTATCTTTAGTTTCATGTTGTAATAACAAAAAACCAATTGTTGGAGCCTAGGGTAAGCAAGCCGATTTCTTTGTTTGGTATGAATTAGAGCAAATGTGCTCAAATTTCTTTCACAAGGTGAAGATGATACGGTTTGCGAAAGAACATTCAAGGCCAAAGTCCTATCGTCGAGCGTGATTTACACAAACCACCATTTAGCTGCAATAAAATTACTATATTCAATATATAATAATAAAATAGTTATAAAATTTACTTATAATGAGAATTAACACTCACCAGAACAATTTTATCTTGGACGCTATTGTCGTCGATCACCAAATCCTCGCATCACTAATAAGATAAGTCGTGAATTTACAATGTCAAACAATCTAATATAAAAATCAATTGAATAAATTGAATAAATTAATTAGAATTAGAAATCAATAATTTACCTTATTTCAAAATTTCTAAAGGCCTTCAGATTAGGATCTAATTTAGAAAAACTTCATGAATGTACTTAAGTAGCTCAGTGGTTACAAACTAACTCCAAGTCTATATTGAAATTTTGAATTTAGATAGTATGCCGCAATGGTTATCGAGAATTAGTATGCGAGTAATAATATAAACATAATATTATTAAATGTGAATATCTAAGTGAAGAGGATAGTACTAGTTACTCCGGCCGCATGAAAGAGGATGCTTTAGCGGTTCTATCCCAACGATCTCTGATGATATGTTTCACCCACTCTTTAGCTTGAAGCTCGATCTAAATTCGCCTCTATCAACCGAATCAACTCGTAGACAAATGGCATGGTTGGGACGACTTCTGAATCAACAATGCGAAGCACTGTGTATAGTGCCTCATAGATGGACACTAGCTTCTCCACCTTCTTCTAATATACATGATTAAACATGAGTCTTTCAACCTCATGTCCAACTCGGTCTCTGGGCTTAAGTCTGCGGAGATGTCCATTCATTACTAATAAATATTTTCTTCAAATCAACCCTCTTTTTCAGAAGACTGTTAAGGGCAATATAGTTTGTTGCAAATCTTGTTGCTCTAGGACGCACGATATCTCCACTACTGCACTGCCGTGATTTTTGCGTGCTGAATCAACCATGATTGTAAATGAAGTCACTATCTCGACCAGCTCCGATCAACTGAGCAACACTATCCCTTTTACCAATGTCTTCAAACATTAAATCAATGCAGTGTGCTGCACATGGAGTCCAATACAGATTGTATTTTTTCATCAACAACTTTCCCGCTTTCACAAATGCTGATCCATTATTTGTTACAATTTGCACGACATTTGCTTCTCCAACTTCCTTGATAACGTCCTTCAACAAACCATATGTATTTGTTGCCTTACTTTTATCCGACGCATCGTAATGATTTGAGGAAAATTTCAGGCTTCCTTTTGAATAAACCACAGAAATTAATAATGCTTAATTTAGCTGGCCCGGTCCATCCATCGCATACTGTACATCCACAAGGCCTCCCATTTCTCCCTTTGTATGTTAACATAATCTTCCATACCCATTTCCAAGTATTGCTTTTGATTTCATATGGGGATGGTGGTTTGATGTCCATCCCTACATATAATAATTAAAGGAAAGTTGGTTAGTGGTTAGAAATTTATAAATAATAATTAAGATAATAATGTCACTATTAAAAAACATATTAGACAATTAGGACAAACCCGTTTGTTGTGCACCAAAAATCATGTTCTTAAATGGTGCGAAACCACTTCGAGGTGGAACACTTTCATATATGAAAAACTTGCTAATTAATCACCCAATTGTTTCCCTTGATTGAACCACCTTTAAGAATATATTTTTGTACTTTTGTTTCATAAATAAGACTTGTGATAACGACACAAGAATCAGCGTGATGGATCCGTATGTCAATTAATTCTTGTGATATTTGTATACGCCTCACGGATCACCTCAAGGAAGACACTTATTGCAATTACGCAAAATAATAAATTCAATTTCAGATTATTTATATATTAATGACATGAAAAATGAATTAGGTATAAAGATTTACCTATTTTTCTTTGCCTCTCAGTCCCCGTTAACCCGTTTCCTGCTCCATCTCACTAGCTTTTGATGCACGCACTGCTTCTCGATATTCATCTCGGTCATCGGGGTGCATTTCAGCTGGATACATATACACATCCTCATCACCCTCCTCCTCCTCCTCATCATCATCAAAGAGAGTGTGACGAAGCCCCTCCCATCATGTTTCAGAATTCACCGAATTTCTTTCATATCACCGCTTTTTTCTCGCTTACCTTACGCTCTTAAAAAAAGTCGCTTCATTTTTGTTTTACTCCGCTTATCGACACTTCTAAGATTTGAAACGTGATCCGTATACGCATTTAAACTTTAAACGCAGTTACTCCCACCACTTTTATGTCGTGAACCACAATAATTGCAAATTGTTCCATTTTTTATGTCGTCTGTGCGTGCGCAATACCTTTCATGCAGATCTCGGCCTCCACTCATTCAGCCATCCTATAAACACACGCGATTTTATTGAAAATGAATTTGAATCAATGTCTACTATAATTAATTAACTAAAATTATATTATTAGTTAGTACAGAAACCCAAAATAATATCATTCAGATATCTAATACGATCTAAATTTCTAAGAAGATCTAAATTTCTAAGAATATTTAAATTTCTAACATTAAATATGTCTAAGATCTAAGTTTCAAACATTATATAACTAAAATTTAATGTGAACTACAGAAGTAATATGTTTCAAAATTACTAAAATAAGATTATGCTGCTTTAATGCTAGGATGTGTAATATCTTCTAAAACTAAGATACATTAAAAATAAATATGCATGTAAGTAATATGTTTCAAACTTAATATAATATAGTTAATTAATAAAATTAAAAAATTAATTAACTAATATGTTTTAATTAAAATAACTATTAACTAAATAACTAATATAATTAATTAACTAAAAATTATATTATCAAATTAAACTATAATATAAACTATAGTATAAAAATATTTATTATAAACCATTTCCAACACCAAATAAATTAAGATACATTAAAAATAATATAAGTATTGTAAATAATATGTTTTTAAATTTTTAATATAATATAATTAATTAATAACTAAAAATTAATAACTCATATGTTTTACTAAATAAGATTATAGTAAATAACTAATATAATTGATTAACTAAAAATTATATTTAGTTTAGGTAATATAATTAATTAACTAAAAATTATATTAGTTAGTAATATGTTTATGAACTAAAATAATATTACTTAGATATCTAAGTAAAAAGATCTAAATTTATAACATTACATAATTATAATTAAGTTTGAAACATTATGTAACTAAAATAACTAATATAATTAAAATAACTATTAACTAAATAAACTAATAAAGAACACTGACTAAAATTATATTATCAAATTAAAATATAATAAAACTATAGTATAAAAATAATTATTATAAACTACTCTAACACCAAAACAAACTAAGATACATTAAAAATAAAATATGCATGTATAATATAATATAATTAATTAATCAAAAATTATATTAGTTAGTAATATAATTAATTAACTAAAAATTATATTAGTTAGTAATATGTTGATGAACTAAAATAATATTATTTATATATATGTAAGTAAATGATCTAAATTTCTAGAATATTATAATTATAATTATTTAATAGTAGGATGTGTAATGTCTAAGTTTCAAACATTGTATCTAATCTAATTTATTACTATCAAATTAAACTAAAATAAACTATAGTATAAAAATATTTATTATAAACTATTTCAACACCAAAATAAAAAACTAAATAAAATATGCATAAAAACAAAAATTAATGAACAAAGAAACATACCTTAATTCACAAAGATCTAAAAAATTAGGATAAAGAACAAAGAAAAAATTATTTGAGAGTGAAATGGAGGTTAGATGTGGATGGATGAGTTTGTAATGAAATTGTATGATTTTAGGGGTATTTATAGAATTTTTTGGAGTCAAAATAGCCGTTGGATTGTCAAAAAACCGTTGTGATTTATTTTTAACCGTCGGATTTCCGATTTTGCTCAAATCGACCGTTGGGATCATTATATATCCGTTATAAATCATTCTGGACCGTTAGATCAAGCTTAAGATTTAAAATCAATCATTGGATAAAAAATAATATACCGTGGATTCTTTTTAAAACGCTTAATGCAAATCGGACTGGTTGATCAAAAACATAAACAACTGAGGGCCAGATCTTCGATTTTTTTTGAAAATCGTAATAAAACGCGATTTTTCTCTTTCCGTGAACAAGATGCTCACAAAAACATGGCATGGCCGATTTTTTTCCAATCGAAAAATTGCCGATTTTCCGTGATTTAGCGATTTTTCTACCAAATTTTCGCTGCGCATTTCTTCCATGTCGAGCCGAATGATTTTTCATTAAAATATCTACCGAAAATCGATTTGTTCCCTGGTAAGGAGAACCTTATAATGGCGTTCCTGCTTGAAAACTCCTTAGCAAATACGACTTTTCGAAGCCGCTTCTCCACCGACTCCACCTGTACCGCTCTTCCAAATTTTCTACACCAATAACCTACAACCAATTACATATAAAAACTCACGCACATACACGCGAAGAACAGAACCCATTACCAAGTATTAATAATTGAAAAGATCATGACCTATAATCCTAAAGGAAGCCTGTGGGGAAATTTAGTGGTTCATCCGCGTCCTTACTAGAAGCGCACCCTTCGCCTCCATCTTAGGCGAATCGGGGGGTCCCTTGACAATTTGCAACCGCACATTCCGGACCGACATAGACAACCGGCCACCCTGACCCACCTTTAAGGCATAGATAAACAAATCTCGACCAACGAAAGGTTAAGTTGGTATAAGAGATTTAGCACGCTACAATCGGTTAATATCCGGATAGTATTGAGATGGATAAGGGTCGGAGGCGCCTAGGTGAAATGGAGCAATTGCTTAACGAGGGCGTGCACTGGGAAGCGAAGCCCTACGCGAAGTTGCTCTCTAGTAAAAACACGCCAAGATTGTGTTTCTCCACTAGAGTGGACTGGTCTGGGCCTTTTCCATCAACTTCAAGTCAATGTTATCTGGGATCTCGCAGAAGAGTTCTCAACTTCTCCATCAAGCCGGGATGAGACGATGCTCGCCAGAACGCGTCCCACGGCAGTCTCGTTTGCACCCACTCGACCGGTGGAAGTTTCTTCCTCACCTATCGTCATTCTACAAGCAGATCAAATGAAGGGGAGAGAACTAGTATCAGCCTCAAGCCACATATCAAACGGGTAAAAACGCAAAACCACCAAACTTGGGCGAGAACCACCCGGATTTGATGGGTTCTAGACCTACCCTCACCCCAAACCTTCCCACGGTTGGAAAAGGGCCGTTAACAAAGATTCAACACACCTACAAGGGAAATAGTAATTACCTGTAAGCTTAGAATTGAGTAAGCTTCTGGAAGAACGATTCGCAAAAGAACGCAAAGTCGCAGTAATGTATATGTAGAAGATTTCGAATTGGTGAAGGGAGTGTGAACCCGAGAATGATAAGAATAAGAGACGGAAAAACCCAATGATGACCCCCTACATACCAACCGCCTAGGACCTACGGGTGCCTTAAATGCGATGTTGACCCCTCACTCCATTAGTCGTTTCGCTTCTTGGCACTCCAACCTCCTGTAAGAATGATAGCTAACATGGGCTGAAATCGTGGGCCCTCATGATATTCTAACCCTCGTCAGTCCCACCCAAAGCCGGCTCCATTCATAGGGATCATCAATATCCAGCCCAACGGCCAATAAATCGCCCGCCTCGAGATAGAAAATAAAGTGCAGGAATATTGAGATAGAACAAAGTACATAAATGTCAAAGAAGTACGATTTTATTAATTATACCAAACGACATCCACCTTATTCCACCATTACATTCATGCCCTTACAACCAAGCGGTCATATTAAAATGGCTACATAATTCGTCCGACCAACATCGAAAGGTAAGCCTAAAAGCAGTTAAGAATAAAGAAAGGCCAAAGAAGAGTTAGTGAAGAAAGGCCGAAGAGGAAGAAGAAGCAATAGCAAAATCGCTACAAAATTTAAGAAAAAAGAAAAGATGGAAAGGGGGCTCAAGAAGGGGAAGATGAAATCAAAAAGCCCCGCTGATTTGGCAGGGGGTGTCCTTGGATGCAGAGGATTCCATTAGAGTTTTAGAACCACCCAAAGGCCAAATCCGAACCCGGGAAGATTCATTCCACCCGCACTAAACCTTCCACCTTCGATCTGATTCATGCTTGGAAAGTACGCTCAAACGGCCTATCGCAATCATCCTTCATTCAGTAATCCACCAAGTCTGATTCTCAACAACGTCAAACCATCCTTCTCTGCTGGAAAAACGTGGATAACCAATGGCACAATGGACTTCGTCACCCTCCGGCCTTTTATAGCAACCTCTGGCCCCAAGGTTATCCCAAGTGACCACATCTAATGCACATCCAAAAAGTTAGAAAATTCACGTTGAAACAGCACAACATTGATCGCTCATCAGTTCTACGCGCCGGGTCAAACGCGGTTTTCTTTTTTTGGCAATGTGGACGACGCTCTCCCTGGGGCAGAAAATGGTGCTATCAGAGGTGCCACGCTTTAGCCTGCACTTCAACCAATGCACTCCCATCCTATTAAAGACTATAATCGGCCAGCCTACCGGCCCGCTTTATAGCCCAATTCAAGAGCCAAGACCCATATATCCTCCCCTTCTCGAAAAGGAGTCGTTAAGCTCTGCTTGCCATCTCTCCCGATTGGAAACTTTATTTAAAGAATGTCAAAGGGCGAATTCCCTCGAAGAGAGAATACGCACCTTCCTTTGAATCATGCTAACAATATCACCTCGGGGCATGAACAAAGCCGCTTCCTGATCCCTCCTCCATTTGGGAAACACAACTATTTAAAAGGAAGAACTAGTCTCCACGTGTGATATATGTGCCACATTCTCTTTCCGATTTGGGAGGAAATCACTCACTTTCCACGAAAAGCGGATCATCTTCCTCTTTGATAAAAGAAGGTCGTCACATAAAATAAGGTATGAGATTCAAGACTGAAACACCTGAATTTTTCATAAAAGCGAGAGCCTAACTTAAGCATCGGAGAGGCGGCGAAACCTCCACCGTCGTTTTCTTATTTGTTTTGTAGATTGTTGCAGACATGTGTATGTTCCGACAATCCAGTGACTCAAAAGATTCTGAAGACTACAATTACTAATTTCATAATATAGTGACGATCATATCTTCTCTTTAGTTGAAAATAAGATAAATTAATCCACAACTTATTATATATTATGTTAACCAAATATAGAATATCATAAAATTAAGGAATATATCACCTATCATGTTTTTAATCCCTTCTAAATAGGATACATTAATCCCGAGATGAAGATATTCATGTCCATATCGATTTCCTATTTTTATTTCTATATACTCATTTAGCAAAATGTTATTAATTATAAATTAAATTTACCATTAAAAAAGAAAAACAAAAAAAATATTTATTAAATAATATTAATACATGATAAATAAATTTTATAAATATTATAAATTTTCATCAGGTTTGAGTCTCACTGTAATTAAAAGAGCAACCTTATCAAAACATTCATGGTATAAATTCCCCAACATGTTGGTGATCATTACAAAAATCAATTGACAATCTTGGGAATATTTCTTCAACTTCGATTCTTGGCATTCCAAGCACACACCTTCCAACATCCATGGCCAAAAATCTCAAAGGCAAAACAATGAGATATTAGTTTTGTTTTTTAATTGGACTTGGAAATGAATGTGCAGCTCCTTAGCCCAACTGCATTCTTGAGCGCACACATTCGGCCAGGACTGCTCTAATTACCGAAAGATAAAAGGGGCCTAAATTTAGATGTAACAATTTGAACAGAAGCGAACAAAAGAAAAGAACCAAAAATAAAAAATAAAAAAAGAGGATAGGAATTGAAATTAAACTTTATTCATATGAGTCCTCAGAAAACATCATGTATATCAGTTCTCTACTTCTCCATCAATATTTAGAAGTTGATGCATGTATATTATTATTAAGCCATGCCACCACTGGCTGCAGTCCTGATTATCTGAAACAGAGCTGAAACAGGCAAGCACACAAAGTCAGTAAAAATCTACAGTCAAGGAAATCCAACATGTATTAGAAAAAAGAAACCAAGGGCCTATTTGGTCTCTTGTTTTTAAAAATTGTCCTCGAAAACACCATTTGAATCATGTTTTTAAAAATTATTCTTGAGAACACTATTTAGTGTATTCTATGTTCTTTAATTGTCCTCAAAAACACTATTTGGATCATGTTTTTAAAAATTGTTCTTGAGAACACTATTTAGTTTATATAATATGATCTTTGTACGCTTTAAAAAAAGAAAAAAAAAAGAACCAAACTTGTTGCAGCCCTGATTATCTGAAACAGAGCTGAAACAAGCAAGCACACAAAGTCAATAAAAATCTACGGTCAAGGAAACCCAACATGTATTAGAAGAAAACCACCAAGGGCCTATTTGGTCCCTTTTTTTTTTAAATTGTCCTCGAAAACACTATTTGGATCATGTTTTTAAAAATTGTTCTTAAACACTATTTAGTGTATTCTATGTTCTTTGTATGCTTTCAAAAAAAAGAAAAAAAGAACCAAACTTGTTCTCCCTTGTCCCAAAATGAACAAATGAACAAGTCAAAAACGTTTATTTTTGGCTTTCTACTGAAACCTAAATAGCTTTCAACATTTTATTTTTTTTCATGATTTAATACTGAAATTTAAACCAAAGGTTTTTTCATTCTAAAAAAAAACTTCCAAATAAGAACTACCACCCTCACCAATGAAAGAAGAAAGTTAGCCGTACTCAATACCCAATATTAAAAACAAACAAACTTAATACTTAATACTATAAAATTTGTTTAACATTAAGTTGAAAAAGTTATATTCTACATTAAATAAAAAATAAATACCATTTTTTTTAAAAAGAAACAAACAAGATAGGGTCAATGAGGTCAAGATAACTCACAAGGAAAAATCAAGAAGGCAAGAATTTGGAAAATCAGAAAAATAAAGGTACTATTATCATGCAGAATATCAGTCCACCCCACCTAGGTCGCAAAGCAAAAGGGAAGGTGAGTGAGTGAACGGAAACCAAAAGAATTTATTAAACTAGATAAACCGGTTTCTTTTTGTTAAATAAGCAACTCTCCTGGGTGCTCTCAACCAGATTTCGGGTTTTATACAAATATCATAGTTTTGGACGACAAGTATGTTTAAAATAAAAAATCCAAATTTTGGGCTGCTAGCCAAAAATACGCCCAACCAAATAAGGCGCGAACACATGCACGGCCGCCGTTATAACGACGGCCTTGTGCGTGAAGTTCAAAGGCGCCGCAACGCCGACTATTGAATATAAAATTCTCACGGTCGGCTGCAATCGACTACTATCAACTAATCCAGTTACCGTCGTTATTGAGCAAATATACCACTCCAAGATTTCCTCCCCCACTCCCATTTCCTCGCTTCGCTTTTCGCTTCCTCCAGCCAGCCTCTCCTCCTACGACGGTTTTTCCATCTCAACGACCGCCACCTCCCCCACACGCAGCTTTTCCCGCTTCACATGCTCTTCCAATTCCTGACTATCCGATGGATCGATTGTGAGTGGAGAACACCACTTTCATTTTCCTTCTTGATTCCCCTTCTTCAGACGTTAGAGGCCTTTAGAGCACAACAATTCAATATAGTCTTCGGGCCTTCCAAATCATACTTTTGAAATCACCATATATCCGCAAGCCCAGATGAGAATCCATCTCAAATACGTTATCAGGTCCTTCCTCTTTGTTGTAGGAGTCTAAAAAAAAGGCCGAGTGGGGAGGGGGTCGGCCGGGAGGAGAAACTAAAAACCCAAAGACCTAAATGGGCTGGGGAAGTGGAAAACGCCGACCGGGTATAAATCGGCTTGAATCAATCGGCCATAACGACCTGCTTGATTGTCTAACGGCCATCATTCAACACATCGGGAATTTTTTATATTCAATAATAGCTCTACTGCTATAATCCGCCGCCTTTGAATCTTAGTTAAAGGCCAATGCTCACAACGACGCCATTGCCACCTGCTCCACCACGCATTAGTTTGGGCATATTAAAACATGCCTTAAATTTCGATTTTATTTTAAACGCACCATTTACATCCAAAACCCAAATATCACGCCTTTAACATCCTCCCTCCCACACAAGAGTCAAACAAACTAAATAAAGGTCTACTGACTTCAAATCAACAAACGGTAAATAAACTACAAAGAGTATTGGTACCCAAGACCTCCTCCAAAACTAGGCTTTGATTCCATGTTAAAAAACCAACTATCTTAAAAGCTCAAACTTGTAAAATTAGGGTTTAATAGGAACATCAGTCCCTTAACACTTTTCAACAAATTAAGAACGATCCGACTATCCATCTAGCCAAGAAGGCCTATGTTATCTATACTTAAATAAACACAAAATAAATATGACAACTTAATCTGGTTACAGTTAATCCAAATAAGATGGACAGGTGTGTTTATGTGCTAGTTAGAGAGAAGGATGTCTTCTCATAACTGGTTGGGAAAGGAAAGAAAGCAACGGAACAACCATGTAATGCCTAAAACATTTAAAACTGACAAAAACGTATATCAATTAAATAGCAATAAGAAATGGTAAAAACTAAATGAAGGAGAATCTTACATGATCCAATGACAACAAAAACGAAGAACCCAAGTAGAACAGGCCCAACGGGATAGTCACTTCCCTTCTTAACGGTCGTTTCAGGCACAGATCCCCCTCAGTGATGCCTCCACAAACTTTCATCCTCTCCTGTCTGCAAGACGCCTTTAGTTGTCTGTACACCAAAAATAAACTTGATTGAATTCAACATCATTAAAAGGATGATGAAATCAAGAGATTATAAAACCAAAATTTATTCGCAGACTGGGAATTAAAAAGAGTCAGTTGACAGAAATTAAAATCATGCACCAGCTACTGATAAAAAAAAAAAAATCATTCACCAGCTACAAATGCCTTGCGTATTTTACCAAACATCTTTTAAGGATCATCTCTAGATCTAAATGCCACTTAGTTTTTTAAGACAAAGGTTTATGTTCTGAATACTAGCAAGTTGAGTCATGCCGTGCTCTATGTGATCTAAAACCTTCAAATTTACAAAGCTAACTGTGATATTTTTTTTCCTGTGTGAGTTTCCATCTGTCAGAAAGAGATTACTTTACAAATTAGAAAGTTCACACCGACATTTGACTGCAAACTGCAAAAAGGAAAAGAAAAAAAAAAGGTGAACTGGTAATGCACATCAACGCGAACCCTTGATTATCACGCGTTTTCCTAATTTAAAAGAGGTGAACTGGCCAGGACTTTTTCTCAAGATAATAAGGCCATATTATAATTGATTGATAAACGTTCAGATCAGCCTAAAACATATCGGGAGAAGAAAACCCGAAATCCCTAAGAAACAAAACAGGAAAAAAGAAGAAGTCATTTAATTGCCGAGAAAAGGAGGAAAACCTCCCTCGATTATTTGGCTCACACATAGCTGGATTTTCATCTATTTTCGTATTTTCCTTCCCAAATCAAAGCTACCAATACCAGATCTGAAACTTTTGTTTCTTTTCATTTCCTCCCTTCAGTTTTCGCAGCAACCAAACATCAACACAGGAGAAAATCAAACCAAAACGAATTTCAATTTCCAGAACGTCCTAGATCACCATTGCCGAACAAAACAACAACAAAGCGTGAGAAAATTACCATGATTGCGGCGAGATCCGGTAGACAGAAAACGTAAAAGCACAAAATCGTCGGGAAATTCGCCGGCGATTTGAGCTCTCTCCTTCGCTTCCGGCCGAAACTCAAATCCAAATCCTCTCCAATTCGAGCTTTATAGTCGTCGAAACAAAAAACAATCGATAGCATCCCTGACCTACGCGTCACTGCTCGATTATCATTGGTTCACTCCACGTGGTTTCGCCACGCGTCGACTTATGATTGGATTGTACCGAACTTCTCTTGCAGCCACCAGAAAGATCTAAAAAGTAACACCGACAGCGTGAAAGGCTGGTTACTCTCGATTTAGGTCACCCGCGCTTCGTAATGTGATTGGGCGGTGACATGTTTTGGTGACTTATACATGACGTGGCATAATATCATTGGTTTCGTTGAACGGAACTTATGGGAGCTCACATACTGGATCATTGCTCCATTGTGTGGAGCGGATCGGCTGTGTTGGGCACGTTGACGCGTGTTTAGTTTGTTGTGACGTGGCCGGCATCACACTAAGTCAAAAATATCACGACCGTCCATTCTTAATGCTTCGCATTATTAGATCGGAGGATTGTTTGGAAATTTTCATATTTTTCTAGAGAAATTTTATAATTAAAAATTAACAGGGAGGCATTGATTGGCTGGAACTTGAATTAAACAGGGGTGGTGGGTTGAGTTGGCCTCCAGAGTACCTACGCTCGATTTTTAAAAATCGGATCAAATTAATTGATTAGATCATTGATTAGTGATATTTTCGGTCTTTATTTAATCTAGCTCAATCACGATTCGCCCCTAAATCTTAAGATGATAAGTTTTTCAATTTAATCATCGGTCTAATTTTTAAAACATTGAAAAAACCTTACCATTTATAATCAACTATCAATACCGGTTATCAATTGACACTTGCCCTTGTCTTTAAAGTAATCGACTACTCTCTTTTTTTAATACAAAAGTAATTCACTAATCTTAAATTATGATTAATGTAATTTCTAAATTTGTTTATTTCATTTTGGGTAATTATTTAAATATATTTTGAATTTGAATCCAAATTTATTTCAATTATGTTTTTTTGTAATAAACAATACGTTTAAGACTTAACCTGGGTTTAGTTGACAATCTAAACAAATCAATCTAACTTTATTTAATTTTTTTATAATCGCTGATTGGTTTCAAGCTAAATACACATTGTCTTATCCCACAAGACCGAAATTAGTAGTTTTAATTCGAACTAAGAATCACAGTGCATCTCACCCCCAATACATTATACCAAGTGAGCTACCCTTAAGTTTTATTTGATTTTTTATTTTTATCCCTAAATGCAGATATCGGCAGACTCTATATAATGTCCATCGTCATAGAGCATCCAATTTTTGATGAACAAAAATTAAAAATTAAGACACTTGATTAAACAAGAAGAGGCTGGAGACATCAAAATAAAAATAAAACCCAAAAAAATTGAGATACCATTTATGTAATTAATATTTTAATAAACAATACATTTAAGACTTAAATTAACTTGGATTCAATTGATAGTGTAAACAAATCAATCTAACCTTAGTTGATTTGATTTTTTTTTTTTTTATCACTAAAACGTCCATGAATTAATTTTATTTCTCTATAATTTGGACTTCTAATAATGAGAATTATGAGAAAACAAGAATTACTTGAATAAACTAAGCAGCCATTAACATAATCTTCTTAAGCTTAGTGTTGTCCCATAGGGGAGAAAGAGACAATAACGAAGATAATTTTAATACAGACAATAATAAAGATAATTCTAATACTGACAATAATGAAGATAATTCGAATAAAGATAGTCAAACTCCTCTATATTATGAGATAGATTAAAGTTCGATTTATGATAATTATAGTATACCTAAACTTTCTCTTAAGAAAAGTATTAAGAAAAATATTGTCACTCTAAGAAAACTCTCTTAAGTTGGAATTATCGGGGACTTGATAATGCCCTGGCAGATCAATTGCTTCGTGAGTTGGCTAGAACTTACAAGGTGGATTTTATTTTTCTGTTTGAAACTCTTTGTCATTCTAATACGGTGGAGGAGGTAAGATGTGCACTAGGTTTTGATGGTTCATTTTCAATCGATACAAGGACGAATATTCTCATACAGAATATCTCAAATTATACCATAACACTTTATAACACAAGCAGTAAGATAATAAAAGTCAAAGATATTTTTCTTAATAAAATAAAGATAAAAATAATATGCGTTAACCCGAATTAATATTAAAGTTAAAGGTAAATTAATAATTTACTAATTCAGACCCAAAGGTTATAATTGTCAAGCTCATATGCCAAAGTAGAATATGCATGTTAAGAATAATAGAGAAGATGAGAGGCTAATGTAAAAATATCATCAATTGATCTAAGAAATATTAGAGTTAGATGACCAAAGCTCGAAATAAAAAAAGTTTGATAAAATCAAACAAAGCTGATAAAATCAAAAATGTAAATATCTCTATTTTGCCTTTAGTTATAGAAAGAAAAAACAGATAAGCAGGTTAAGAAGAGAAGAGAAGAAAGGTTAGCGGAAAAAGAATATCACAGGTATGGATTCTAGTATAAGTTCAAATACAGATTAATAATATTGAATCATTCAGCTTTTGATATAAAAGTATAGATATATGGTTTGGAACCCTATTTCATAGATGCTAAGCTAAGCCTAAACTCCCAAACTCATTTCAGGCTGAGTTGAGTAAGAACTCAAATTCCTATAGCATGCAGCCTTGGGAAAGCGCCCACAGATTTTGGAACCAAGCACTTCCTCTATTTTTATCATACGCATTAGCCGGACCTTAGAACTAGTTTTTGGGTAAGAAAGAAAGGTGATTTAGCAGTGAGTCCTTTTGGTAAATTGTACTAATAGTGAACTTGACGTTGGGACTAATTTCAATTCTAATTCTATAACCCAAGCTATAATCTGCACTTTAATAGGCACACCCTGCTGCATACAAATGCACATACACTCCTGGCCAGGTTAGTCACTAAGCAGATGTTAATGCAACAAAGAATTAACTACTCCCTGTGGTGATATCCAACTCGGCGCCATAACTTCTCAACCAACCCGTTTCGAGTGTTCTGTGACCTATGGAAAGCCTATCGAGTCAAGATTCCAACCATATGCCCGTGGAGGACAAGAGGGGCGAACATAACCCCGCTGAAACTGAGTTTTCCAGGTCAACTCCTGGCTTAGATCGGGCTAGTCATGTATGACTCCAACCGGACGACCATAACTTCTTCGTCCGAACTTCCGCGCGGTATTCTCGAACCTACGAAAGTTCTTATCAGCCAAGAATCCAACCATTATAGCATGATAAAAGTGGAACCCATATTAGTCGTTAAATTACTTAAAACGCAAAGACATTAATAAACGATCAGACATATTGCATATGATTACCTGATGACCATAATTATTCGAATATGAGATATGTATTGAACATAAAATACACATGGATTTGCCTAATTTAAACCCGACAGCATGATGGTGCACGCCATAGACACGCTTGCCACAACATACAACATGATATCAGTCCTCGTTGTCAATGACATGGATCTCGTTTGGATCATTACATGACATAGTCACTGGCCTCGTATAGCGATGATACCTTCTGTATATACTGTGGCCCCATTCGTGTCACATATTACATGGCACAGTCACTATTCAGACAAATGACGATACTTCGGCATATACATAAAGATCACCGTTCGCATGCTGATAGTGCATCTGGTACATAGCTATTTCCGCATTGCTTTCTGGGCCGTATTTCAGACACATGAAACATAAAAGAAAATGACAAGTATATGCAAAATGAAATGTGTAAAGAATATATGACATGATATTATAGCGATAACACTGCTTATGAGATGATAGTATACGCTACAAGAATAAGAAATAGTACAAGATGACATGAAAAGTATAAATGAGAAACGAGCAAGATACGTAATTGTTATATGTGTCATAAGTATATGCATTTGTATGTGGCTGCAGACCCTTATAAAGTGTCATCCAACCCATATGTATTAATCTCACTGCCGCAGTTTAGCACTCCAGTGTTTTCTCAGTCCATGAGAAGTACGTAAGAGGAAACCGTGAGGGCGTGACAATCCACATCGTAGTTAATAGCCATGCACATTAGGTGCTCACTGGAAGATCTGTTGGTCTAATGTATATGTATTTTGTTTCTTTTGTAAACAATGAAAATATTGTAAATGTTGAACACTTCCAATTATGGAGCTTATATATATTTTGTAATTCGCTGCTACATAATATAATACAAGTTAAATGTTTAACATTATATGAACGAACGAGCTAAAGTTTATAAAAAAAATTTATATATGACACCTTCGCTCGACACTGCGCCGAGTCGGGACGTCACAAGATAGTGGTGAGTCTCGGGAGATCCCTGATCCGGTTCTGACCCGCCACCTAAGCACTGCAACTGCACTACAAGTTAGTGGTATAAGAGCCTAGGTTTAGGCGTTTTTGGAAAAGCCTAGGTTTAGGCAGCTTGGGAATAGAGTATATGATAGAAAAGCATGTATTTAGTAATGTGTTGGCCTGATGTGGATGTCCTTATGTTTTGTATAGATGGATCGTCCAAGAAGCCGCCAGAGTGTTAACCCAAGGGAACAAGGGTTATCGCCTTCCGAGCCTTCGTGAAGTACGTACCCACGAGCCCATAGAAGCCTTGCTGAGAATATCACAAGACATGGCTCGGGTATTGGATAGATTGACCGTTCCTAAAGCTCCAATAGTCATAGTAAGAAGACATGGAGCAGAGGAATTCCATGGGTTGAGCATGAAAGAGTCAGAGAAAGCCAACAAGTTAGAAAAGCTAGAAAGAGATCAGCAGGGCATTAGATGCCCCCGATTTAGAGCATCATGTGCAATCTCACTATTGCAGCAGGAGGCATTACGTGACGTGGAAACTATACTCAAAAGTCCAGGGATTCCAAATCCCATGACATGGGAATTCTTTGTCCAAGAGTTCAGGGCAAAGTACGTTACCGAGATGTATAGGGAGTCCAAGTAGAAACAATTCCTGAATATGAAGCAAAGGAACTTATCTGTGGCTGAGTATGAGAAAGAGTTCAAACATCTCAGCAAATATGCACCGAAAGCGGTCCTCACCGAGGCATTTCAGTGTAAGCAATTTGAAGATGAACTACATGATTCCATCAAGAGGTACTTAGCACCTATGACTTCTCTCCAACAGGTGAACTTTTATCAGTTAGTCCAAGCTGCAATGAAAGTGGAGAGACTAGAAACGAGCAGCAAAGAAAGATCTCAAAATAAGAAGTTTTCTAGAGGAGCTTCCTCCTCCTCGGGGAAAAGAGCTAGGGAGTCTCCAGCTCAATCAGAATATAGTTTCGCTACGAGAGGTAGAAGGCAAGGGTCCAATGTAGCACCTAGTACAGGTAGAGGTACTTCAGTTGGACAGGGAGAAATTCCATAATGTCCTCATTGCCATGGGGAAGGCATTCGAGTTTCAGAGATTGTTGACGTGGAGGGTACTTCGATGTGGAAGACCAACATTTATGGTAAATTTGTCCAATAAGTCAAGGGACAATAGGAATCCTCAAAGTAATAAAGCAGGAGGTCTCAAGGGAACTACCGTCGACTCCGAGATGGGAGGTAGGGTCAGAAGGGCCCATCTCAAAGATAGAGGACGAGGAAGCACAATTTCAGAGACAATGGATCGTCCTATGCTTCCAGCCATCGTGTTAACATTCAAGACGAAAGCATATGTTATGAAAGCTTGTGAGGATCAGGATGCTCCGGAGGTTATACCGTATATTTTTCTTTTTTGAAATCGAGATGCATGCATCGATTGATCTTGGATCTACTCATTCATATGTGTGCACGGAACATGTACTTGACAAAGTACCAGCGATGGAGAAATTAGCATATGACATGCATGTGACTAGTTCGTTAGTAAGACAATCTACAGTGTGAATAGCATAGAAATTGTCCCATTGTTATACAACAAGAGAGTTTCACTGCTGATTTGATAACATTACCATTCCAAGAGTTTGACTTGATTCTCGAATGCGATCAGCTGCCTAAGCACCAAGCTATTGTTGATCGCGGGTCAAAAGACGCAGTGTTGAGATGCTCACCGTAATCGAAGTGATAGTACAAGGCATTGGCTCATGTAATGTCCAATGTGATCTCCGCTATGCTAGAGATTTACGAGGAAAGGATGCTAGACATTCTCGTCGCGGATACTCGACTCCAAGAGAGGTCAAGTTGATGTAGAAAAAGATCCTCCAAGAGGCGAATGTGATGTATTCCCGAAGAGTTTACTGCAAGTATTCCACTGAGAGAGAGGTGGACTTAGCTATAGAAATCGTATCGTGAAATGAACCCTTCCTATGTCTAGTGGCAATCAGATAGGATGTGGTTTCCACGAGCCGAAAGAGTTAAAAGTCAATTTATGAAGAGCTTTGGATAAAGGATTTACCAATCCAAGAAAGCCTCAGGTGCACCTGCTTTGTTCAGAAAAGAAAGATGACACTCTCTACTGATGTGCATTGATTATCGGCATCAATAAGGCGAAAGAAAACAAGTACCTATTAAGTTGAGAATCAAGATCTTTTTGATCAATCAAAGTGAGCTGTGTTTTTTCAAGATCGACCGCGATCCGGATATTAATGGGCCGAGAGTAAAGGAAGTAGAGTAGATGTGCAGAAGGCGACTCATTTAGAACTTGGAGTATGGCGTAATGTCATTTAGATTTAACTAATGCCAAACGACATTTATGGACTTGATGAATAGGGTTTCGACCCATGTGGATCAATTTGTTGTAGTTTTTTTATGACATCTGGTGTATTCTGCGGGATGCAGGGAACATGAACAACATCTAAGGATAGTCTTGGAGACGAGAAAAGAGGTTATATCTTCCTTCGACCGTGTGATTTTTAGCTAAATGAGTTTCATTCTGTGACAATAATGCATCTTCTGAGGTATAAGAGTCAGATCTGCTAGATTGAAGCAGTTGTGACTTGGAAACCACCTTGAAATGTAACCAGAGGTGAGAAGTTTCTTGGGCTTAGCGGAGGTTATTATAGAAGATTTGTGAGGAGAGGCTTACGTCATAGTTTCTCGGCTCCTGCAAGTTACTCGGGAAGGAATCGAGTTTGAGTGGAATGAGACGAATGTCGAATAGTTTTGAATAGTTGAAAGGATCTTCAGTTGAAGCGCCAGTAGTGTGACCTACTTGAGGGGAAGAGTATACCTTGTATAGTGATGCTTAGGCATTGGTTTTAGGATGCGTGTTAATGCCGAGAGACGAGAAAGTGGTGGCTTATGCGTCCAGACCAGTTGAAGCCACGTAGACAAAGTATCCCTCGTAACCTGAATTGGTTCTGGTAGTGTTTAGCTTTGAAAATGTGGCGACACTACTTTATACGGGAAAAGTGTAGAATTTACACTTAGATCATAAGAGTGTAAAGTACTTCTTAACACCACGAAAGAGTTAAATTTGAGACGGAGGTTGTTAGGGAGTTATTCAAAGGATTATGACTACGTTATAGACTACCACCGGGGAAGGCTAATGTAGTAGCCGATGCTTTAAGCCAAAACTAATGGTAGCAATGTCACTCTAACATAGTGAATGGAGATTAGCAGGATGATGGGCTATATTGGCTCGTTTAAAAGCACGATGCATTGTTAAAGCGAATGATTATAGATCTCGAAAAAAATGATGAAACTGAGAAAAGTTGCAGTTGGTTAGATGGTGACAGAGCTAGGAGTTTTTGAGAAAAGAAGGTGGAAGTTTGTATTTCGAGAACATATTATGTGCTAAATGATAAAGAGCTAAAGCAAAAGTTGCTATTTGAGGGGCTCATAATACGAAATTATTTACCATGTTCACGGAGGTAATACAGATGTACTAGGCTTGAAGCAGTTTTATTGGTGGAAAGAAATGAAAAGAGATGTGGTAGTATGTGTCCTAAGTGTTTGGCGTGTTAGCAAGTCAAAAGCTAAACACCAAGTCTTAAACAGATACATTGAATCCCCGCTGATTCCTCGATGGAAGTGGGATAACATTACCATGGGTTTGTGTGAGTTTCCCCTCACCTGACAAAAAAACATGACTATAATACGGGTGATTGTTGATAGGCTCACAAAGAATCGGCCCATTTTATACGGTCGGGATTGACCCATTACGCTAGGATCAAATGGGAGTTATATGTGGATGGTAATACGATTATGGTGGGCCAGATTATCTATTGTGTCGGATAGAGATCGTGTTTTACATCGAGTTTGGAAGGTGATCGGCTTTGGGCACTAAGCTGAAGTTCAATACAACATTCCATCCACAAATAGATGGACAGTTAGAAAGGTTGATTCAAGTACTTGAAGATATGCTTTGAGGTTGTGTCATGGAATTTTCGGGAAGTTGGGATAGGTATATTCCATTGATGGAATTTGCTATATGATGGATTTTGATCGAAGCATTGGTATGGCGCATCTGAGCTTTTGTATGGCCGGAAATGTAGAACTCCTGTGTGTTGAGGAGTTAAATGAGCATAAAGTAATTGGCCTAGACATAGTGAAAGATACAGAAGAGAAAGTGCAAGTTATTCGAAAAAGGTTAAAGGCTACCAGTGATTGACAAAAGTCATATGCTGATTTGAAAAGGAGAGATATTGAATATGAAGTGGGAGACAAGGTCTTCTTAAAAGCATCGTCGTGGAGGAAAATTCTACGGTTTGGTCAAAAAGGCAAGTTGAGTCAAGGTTCATAAGGCCATATGAGATTCTGGAACGTATTGACCCTGTGGCTTATCGATTGCTTTCCCTCCCGGGTTAGCCAAATTATATGTGTTCATGTGTCGATGCTTTAGAATGTCGCTCGATGGAGTCGCGCATTACTCTTTAGTGCAGAGATCTGAAGTCTACGGAAGATTTTCATATGGTGAGGAATTTAAAGGCTGATACGGCTCGAGAGGTGAAACAATTGTAGAACAAACAGAATGGATTAGTGAAAGTGCTGCGACACCATGTGGTAGAGAAGAAGAGTTTACTTGGGGTCGGAAGCAGCTATGAGAACAAAATATGCATAACTCTTCGAACCGGAATTATGAATTTAGAGGAATGAAATACAAGGGAGAGTTGTAACACCTAAATTATACCCTAACGGTTTTATAACATGTTTAGGGTATAATAAAAGTAATATATTTTTTCGAATAAAATAAAGATAAAATAAAATAAGTAGAATCAGGAATTATCTGAGTTAAGGGTAAATTAATAATTTACGGTCGGGATCGAGGTCATAATTTAATAAGCTCATATGTCAAAGTAAGATATGCACTTAAGTTAGAATAATAGAAGATGAGAGGCTATTGTAAATATATCATAAATTGATTGACAAATATTAGAGAGTTAGAGGACGAAGTGAAAATAAAGAGATAAGATCAAATAAGGATAAGGCAAATAAATATCTCATTTGGTCTTGGAGAAAAAGAAACAACGACTAGAGAAGAGAAGAGAAGAAAGAAGGAAGGGAAAAAGAAGATCACGGGTATGGATTCGGGTATGGATTCTAGTATGGAAGTCTAGTGTTTTTGTATGGAATAGTATGGAATTTGTCTAGTTTTGGTATAGAAAGTATAGATATATGGTTTGAATCCCTCCCATTTGTGTATGAAAGATTAGGTTTGGAAACTCCCAAACTCATTTCTTGTTAGGGTTGAGTTGAGAAGAACTCTAAGGCTCCTATAGATGTGTTCGGGGAAAGGTAAATTTGCATTTTGAGCAAGAAAATTTCTGTTATTTTTGATCATACGCATTAGCCGGACCTTGGCGGTTTGGTAGAAGAAAGGGAGATTTGGCGTTGAGTCATTACAGTGATGTGATCTGTAGGTGGAACTTGATGTTAGGCTTTTGATTCTCAAATTCGGATCTCTATAGCCCAAAGTTATGGTCGGGTTTTACCACGAGCAGTACAGCTCGGCTAGTGCACCTCGGCCAGGTTAGGTCAGCTCGAAGCCGGATCGGCTGGTACTCACGTGTGACCTCCCGACTTTAGAGGTTATACTTCTTCGTCGAACTCCATTTCGGGTTCTTGGACTCTATGGAAAGCCCATTGAGTCAAGATTCCAGCCATATGCTGTGGAGGGACTGATAGAGTGAACCTGCTCTGCTGAAATCTAAGGTTTCAGGTCGACTCGGCTAGGATTGGCTAGTCATGTATGATCTCCAACTTCGGACGACCATAACTTCTTCGTCCGAACTCCGTTGTGGGTGTTCTTGAACTCTATGGAAAGCCCATTGAGTCAAGAAGCCAGCCATATATAGCATGATAAAAGTGGAACCCATATTAGGTCCAGAAATTATGAAAAATGCAAAGATACGAATAAATGATTGTCACATGTGCGTATGATTCTGGGATGGCCTTAATTATTTGAGAATATAGAATGTACTCTTTGGTATAAAATACATGGATTGTCGCTTAGGGCTGGTAGAGGATAGATAGGCATACCTACAGGGATACCGATTCTTGTAGCATACAATTCTGAATATCGAGGCCTGTTTGGTCGTGTGGAGCCAGTTTGGATAAATTCACATGGCATAAGTCACTGTCTCGTACAGTGATGAAACCTTCGAGTATATATGGCCCCGTTTGGGTCACATATTACATGACATAGGTCACTGTCTCGTACAGTGATGATACCTTTGGGTATATATAGATAGAATCGCTATCTGGAAATGCAGTGATAGTACTTATTTGGAGTACATACGATTATTTAAAGTATCCCGAACTTACAAGGTATTTGCGGGCATGAAGTATAAAGAAAATGACAAGTATATGCAAATGAAATGTAAAGATTATATGATATGATGAGATGCATAGCATTTGCTATGCGATGATAGTATACGATTCTGAAACGAGAAATAAAACCTGAGATGACATGAAAAATATATAAATGAGAAATGATAAGTATATGTAATTGTTATATTTGTCATAAGTATATGCATTTGTATAAACGTGTGGTGACCCTCAGTAGAGGTCATCCATATGTATTAAGTCCCACTAAACGTAAAGTTTGCGGGTGTTTCATCGTGTAGTGCGTAAGAGGCCCAGAGGAACTGACGTCGGCGTTAGCGATCGAAGGCCACGCATCACTAGGTGCTTTGAAGACACTTTTTGATTACGTGTAATATGTTTGTTTAACGTAAACAAATGTAAATATTGTAAATATTGAACGAACCCAATTATAGACTTGTATATATTTTGTAAATAAAGGTAAACTCACCAGGAATAATACAAGTTAAATGTTTAACATTATATGAATGAACAAGTTGAAGTTTATAAGTTTATAAAAAAAAATTTATATATGACACCTTCGCTCGACACCGGGTGTCGAGTTGGAGACGTCACAGTATAGTGGTATCTGAGCATCCCGAATCCGGTTCGGACCCACCAATCGGGTCGGACCAGAAACGAGGCGCTACAGTGTGTGTATTTTGGAAGCAACTACAATCTAGCAATGTATGTTTTTTTTTGAAACATCATATTGACTGGAAGTTCTTGATATGAAGAAGGGCAAGTGGAGGCTCATTGGGCTCTATGGTCATCTTGAGAGAAGCAAGCGACACGTTACATGGGATCTTATTAAATGTAAGTTACATACCTTCTCCCTCCCACATGGTGCTTAGTGGGTGATTTCAGCGATATGTTGTACTACTTCTGGGGTTGAGACATGTTCGTCTGGTGGCTCTTTAGTGGTTTTAGAGGCGAGTTCGGTTAACGACTTGTTGAATTTGTTCTGAGGATTCTGAGAGAAAGTAAAGCTACTTGAGAAAGACCATTACAAGAACAAAACCCGGAAACCAATTAATACGAAATGTGGGGTCTAGTGGCGTCTGAATCTCGTAAAACGATTAAGTTATCTCCACTGGTGCTCGGAGAGTCGCCGACGTCTGTTCCCCCCAGGATCTGACGGCGGATAAGCGATATATGCTTGCTGGGCCTTTGCTCAGGCGAGACTGAGCTACGTCAGAGGCCCCATCTTTTGACACCACACTCTTCAATAAACTCAAACCAAAAAAAAAAAAAAAAAACCTCTCTTTTAAGATAAGAGTCTCACCTTTATAGGCTAAGGTGAGACCCTTAACTTGTCGAGGAAACCAACGTTCAATGACGAGAGCGTTGAATCCTGACTTGGACTCCTCAGGTAAATAATGAAGTGTCTCATTTATTCAGCAATTCCCTACACATGAATGACATTTCATGACCAAAGATCTAAAGGCTGGGTAGTAGATTAAGTCGGAAAAGCACTGCGTAGGAAATTAGTGTTATCTTTGAACGCCACTTGTAAAATATGTTTACTCTCTTAACTAAGCAGTAGACATGATGTCCTTGAGCAGATTCTGTCATTGGTGTAGGCAGTGGCAGTATTCCACACGAGGAATCTTCCTAACATATTCGAGTTCTCACTGTTATGTCCATTTTGGCCGTGGACATCTTTACAGTTGCAAGAGTTTAATAGGAATTGTCTTTATTGATTCCCTCTGACGGCCCACTTCACTCTTACATAGGTGATCTCTCACATGAAATTAAGAGTAGGCTCATGTTACTCTTCGCCAATGTAGAGATCGTTAAAGCATAAAACTATGGCTTCTTATGAAGCGTCATTACATTCGTCATGCAGGAATGAACACGATATCACGCGTTGATTGTATGAGAAATCTTTTACAATTTGGTTGTCCCCTTTGAACCCTAGATTTTGGGATCTCGGTCGGCTAGGTTGGTATCCATTACATCGACTTATTCTTTACGGGCTTTGATCATTCCTTCGGCTGACTTTTCAACCCGACTATGTTTAACCCTTTAGTTAGCGAATCTACGATGTTATCCTTAGATTTCACATAATCTAGAGATAACTTGATTGAGATTGTTGTTTAATGGTTGTGTGTCTACGACCGGATATGTCTAGACTTAATTATACATCTGTTTTGTGCTCTACGATACTTGATTAGTATCCTGATGTATGCATATTGGAGGCAGCCCCCAGCCACCTTGGAATGTCACTGCAGGAAGTGGCGTAAGTAATTCTGCTCTTCACGCGTTTGTGCAGTGCTATGGCTTCAGTTCCATTGTGGATCTGCGATATGTCTTGTTTTGAGGATTTCCATGATGTTGCACCTCCGGTGTAAAGACATGCTTGGCCCCATGGGATTTTGAGTCTTTAACATTAGATATCAATTAGCATCATGAAACCTTCAAATGCTGTTGGGATATCTTGTGTAGTGGAAACCATAGTCACAGTGAATCGTAAGTATTTTAATACTCTCATTATTCCTTGCCAATGCATAGCTCGGGATTTGCTGGGTGTGCCTACCCGGTTTGATAGCTTTGCATAGGCTATGTACAGTCTTGTCATGACTCATTAAGTACATTAGACTCACTATCATGCTAAGTATTCGCGAAGCAGCAGCTCTCATTTATTCTTGGAAAAGTGTAGAGTTACATCTAGGTGTTACGGTATGCAGTTTATCCTTATCAAACTTCCAAAGAATATTGTCAACATAGTGTGGCGACTTAGCGAGTCCATGGGATGTTCTTTGATTTTATTAAAATAACATCGACAAGTCCCATGTCTTTCATGTCAAATCTTGAATTCAACATGTTCTTGGTAGATGTAATCATCTTATCATCACTACGGAGCAATCGACATGTCATCTAAATACAAAACATACAATGACAAGCTGGTTCATCAAAGCGAGTGTTGGAGACTATTCATGAAAATAGTCGGGATGAAATGCGATGGAGAGGTAGAACCAGTATGATAAAGGCGAAACGGAAAAATCATTTGGTCGAGATTTTTCGACATACATGCTTGTAGAGGCCGCCCGAGGCATAAAGAGCGTGGAGCTCTACGGAGAGCCTCGTGTGGAAGAAGCGATTAAAGTGAAATTGATTCCTCTTTGCATATGCCACTTGGAAATTATATATTAACGCCCATGAAACTCTCCGTAATAAGCGTGTGGTTTTATTAGGATAAGTAGCCCAGCTCTTAATTTCAAAGTCTTGAGTTCCATTCCCTCCTTGTATTTTATTTATTTTACAAGGACTTTCTAACAAACCAAGTTGTTTGTTTGGTGTTTAAGCAATCGACGGTGGTTCTCATAAGCACATGTCAAAAGGAAAACACCAATTGAAATATAGTTTCCTTTTTTCTTTTGTTTTTTTTTCCTTAAATTTTTTTTTCGTGTAACCAAAAGGAAAACCAAAGGGACTAAAGTTTTTTTTTTCTCCCTTCCAAAACCAGAATGCAAACCAACGTTTTTGGTATATATATATATATATATATATATATATATATATATATATATATATATATATTTACAAGCGTAATTGAAAAAAATTGTCTGTTTGAGAAGACAAAATATATATATTTTTACAGAAAAAGTTTCTTTTATTTTTTTCACTCCTTTCAAATTTTTTTTAGGTGACTTCTTGTATGAATGACCAAACTCTGTTTTTTTTTTTCAAGAACAATATGTTTTAAGTTGTTAGATCTATTCACAAGGATCTGAGGAGAAAGTAAAGGCTACTGAAGGCAATTACAAGAACAAAACAGAAAGCCCAGGTATCACAATCTGAGTCTTGCCAGGCGTCTAGCGTCTCGCCAAAAGCAGAATATTCCTGACAAATTATAAAATTAACTCTGAGAATTTTGGAGTCGAAAATGATTTAGATCCACAAATATACATAATTAATAGACGAAACTCATTTGTCTGCAAAATGAATGTAGTATTTTGCCTCTCGCTTAGAATTTTAGGGTCGCGCCACCCGAGGAAAAATATTATGGGATGTTTTTAACTCTTTGTGAATGAATTATTTTGTATTTAAAGTTACTTAATTTTTAAGGACAGTTGCGTATCAAATATTTAGGTAAAGTAAAATCGTTAGGAATGATTTTTAAATGTCTTAGTAAATTCTATTTTATTATGGATGAAATCTTTAATAGTAAATGATAAAAGTGAACTTGTAAATAAACACTCTTCTACGGCAAATAAACAACATTTTTTAATGCCTTCAACTTAGAAATATCAAAACTCTCCTCATACTTTATGTCAACAAAACCGTCTTGGTGTTACAAATCGATAATCTAATTCGCCAAATTCAAAAATAAAAAGTCTGCCTTCTCTCGCCATTGAAACAAATCAAGTTTAGCATGACGAAAAGAAAATAAGCACAGGAAAAAAACCCAAAAGCAGAATAAAAAATGAGATCTATGGAGGATAAAAATATGGGTTTCGATAAATATACCAGTCTTGAGTTTTACGGATATATCGGAGGAAATATCGATTGGATATTTTTATATAAATTTTATAATTAAAAATTATTGAAAATTTAAAGATATATTTAATTTTACATATCAAGATTATTTTGAAAGTACCATTCTTCTTATAAATTTATATCTGTTTATTAAAAAGTAAAATTATTTTATGATTTATAAAAAATAATTGCTCAAGGAACTCCTAAATTTTTTTGTTAAAAACTTAAACTTATTATTTTGAAATCATAATAATAAACTTAAATTTCAAAACAAAAGTTATTAATTGATTAATATATTTAAAGATTAACATTATTATATATATATATATATATATATATATATATATATATATATATATATATATATATATATTCTCCACATTTATACTTGGAACATGATCGTATCATTTAAGAATAGTGGTTTAAAAATTATTTTAACTATTTAAAAACTTTGAGGAATAAAATTTTATATTAAATTTTGAATGTAAAAATTATTTTAATTTATTTTATGTTAATATGTTAGGACTATTTTTTTTATATTTTAAAATATTCTAAAAAAAAACTCTAGTTCCCACGGACTCGATGCCGACGGCTGGGTCTCATGGATCGTTCATAAGGGGGTTTGAATCTTATGGGTTCCTCCATTCTAAGTTTCTAGTTGCGGCAGTCGCCGGTTATGAGATACCCAAAAAGGGTTCGTATCAGGCCTATGTCGCCGATGCAGGCTCCGTCGTCCCTTTTGCCGTCGAAAAACCCAGCAGTTTCGATGGCCAAAACGCCGCTGTGATTTCCGGTGCTAAACACTTCATCGGCGCCGGTATCGGACACGATCTCAATTCTTTGCTGTCGGCAAGCCATTATGAAGAATACGGGGTCGAATCCCTACTGGATTTCATCCCTCATGATTCCATCAGCGTCTACGTCCCGTATCTGGCCAGAAGTTATAACAGGTTTCAGCCGAAACCTCCTGACATTGGCCGAGGAGGGTTCGGAGGATGGGGAGAGAGTGAGTATGGGTATCAGCCGAAACCTCCGTCGATGGTGGGGAACAGGTTGAATACGGATATGGGCATGGACAATCGCCTGATTACGAAGAACCCAGGTCGGAATACGGGTCTGTGTACGGTCGGATTGCTGCGAAAGAGCAGATTTGCTCCTAATACGGATCTGGGTATGGCCTGTGATCGGAATACGAGCGTCATTGTCCCGAATACAGTTCAGTTCCTGTGCGGACTGTGCAAGCTGGGCTCTGCACAGATTTCACAATGTCTTCTTCTATCCTGGTTGAAGAGAGGGGATCGGTGTTTTGTGTTGGCGCAGGTGTGGTTATGCCGACATTTATGGGCCTTTGAAGCTGTTTGGATTGGAGTGGATGCGGGGTTGAAGGGGACGAGATGGGTCAATTTCTGGTGTGGAGTGGGTTGGTCAATTCTTTGGGTTGCCGCGGTTTCTATCTTAGCGGATGGTCAGGTTTGGGCACCGGAGATGTAATGCCGGCGGTGGAATGGATTGTTGCTGGGCTTGGCATGTTCCCACTCAATGGGTGGTTTGTTTTGTTCCTTGAGTGACGACCAAGCTGTTGTTGTGTTTCTGTGCTCAATCCTTGCCGGGGTTGTGTGGTTGCTCTGGGTTGGTCCATTAGGTGGCTTGTTGTTTGAGCCCTGGGTGTGGGTTTTTCTTTGTTGGTATCCTTGGTTGCCTATGCCCGGGCTGTGGGCTGGGTTTTGGTTGTCTCTCCTTTGCCCGGGGTTTGGACTTGGTTTTATTTGGTCGGTTTGCTTGTTGGCCTATATGTAGGGTCTGATGTTTGAATTGTCTATCCTCTGCCCGGGATGTGGGCTTGTTTCTATTTGGTTGGTTTGCCTATTGGCTGTTGGTGATTTTGTTTCGGGCTGATGCCGCTTCGCATGTTTATAGGGGAGAGTCTTTGTCGGATTCGTCGTTCTCTTTGGTGGCATGGCTCTTTGTATTGCTTGTTTGTTTGTAGAACTTCTTAGTTTTGGAAATAAGTGCCCAATTATCAAAAAAAAAAGAAATATGGGAAAAGTTGAGTCTTTGGTTTACGAAATTGTTTAGTCGGTTTTTATTTCAGTTGATGATTCGTCTGCTTAATTTAGCTAGATTGAAGAAATGGAGTATCGATCTTGTATTATTTTTCTTGTTCGTTTCAAGGATTGGATGGTTTCTCACTCAAAGCTTGGATCTTTTCCAGTCGTCTATTAAATTGTATGTTTAATACAGGTATGTTGCAACAATTTTATTTTTGTTTTAATTTTTAATTGTCTGTTAATTCAGTTGACGGGCTGGATGTATTCTTCTATTAGATCGGATCTTTGCTTCATATATATATATATATATATATATATATATATATTTTCTTCCTTTATTTCGAGGATTTGATAATTATCTTTGCTTTCAAAAGTTTGATCTACGCATCATCGCTACATACGGGTTTTGGGTTTGACTACGGGGAGAATTCCACAAACAGTTTATTTATGTTGATTCTGACTCTTCAATTTGGTGGCGTGCTGTTATCTTACTTGTCGATGATTTGATAGTTAGGGCGATTGTTGCAGATAGTCTCCCTTCTTCTCGCATCCTTTAATACGGTTTGGGATAAAGAAGAGAATTGCGCTTTGATAACGAGGAAAATTTGGAATTTGATTTTGTTCGTGGCTTTCGGTGTGTTAGCCTCGATTCTTATTAGCTGAAAAGTCTTTACCTTTAATTAAATTTTTTTAATTGATGAAAATTATTTCTTCTCTTTTTTTTTTTTTTTAGTTTTGGCCTTTTAGGCGCTTGTTGTATATTTCAGGTATTAATGCATTTTGAGTCGTTTTTAGAATATTTTCTCTGGGTTAAGGATTTCAGAGTGGGAAGCATTCAAATCTTTGTTCAATGGAAGGCTAGAAAATTATTTTGTTCATGAGAACTTTGGTGTTTGACTAAGTGCTTATAGGTTAAAGGCCTTCAATTTTTTTTTTTTTTGGTAGCTGAAAAATATTTTCTTCTCTTTTTATTTATTTTTATTATTTTCTCATTTTTTGTATATTTCCTGTGTGTTTGTTTTGAGTCGTTTTTTAGAATATTTTTCTATAGGTTAAGAGAAAGTGGGGAGCATTCAAATCTTTGTTCAATGAGGATTTCAAATCTTTGGAATGATCCTATGGTTAAGGTATATTATCAAAATGTTAATCTATTAATTAGTTAATTGATATCACTTTGGGTGTTATTGATGTAATTAATCATGGTAGGTAAAATGTGCCCAATCTTTGTAACTTCAAACAAGCTAAACATGTATCACAAATCAAAGGATCATTTGCTTTTGTTGTTGTTCGAAATGAGGGGTATGTTGGGAAATTAACAAAACTTTTAGTTCTTAATTGATTGACTTATGACTTTATCTTGACATGTTCCTTTTATGTATTAGGAGGAGAAATTACTTGATAGGGAAGAGTGTGATCGAATTTCTTTTTACAAGTTCACACATTTTAAAGAAGGAAAAGGATGGTCATCTCCAGTAGTAGAGTCAAATAATAGCAAGTGTAATTGTTATACTATATATTCAAACTCTAAGTCATGATTTATATTAATCTTCATATTAATATTCTAAAATTTTAGAAGGAAATGATGGAGGCTTGTTAGAGAAATATAAGAAGAAATCTTTAAGTCGGAGTAATTGCGTCGAGTTCTTGGAACTAGATCTAGTTATAAAGTTCTTGGATATGTGAAACCCGAGGAAAAGGAATCAACTCAAATGCGAATCTGAAGCTTGAGGCTTGTAAAGAGAAGATGTGGAGATAAATAATTAAAGTTGGTAAAATGAGTCATTGACCAAGCGCGGAAAGGTAAGAGAGAGTTTTAGATGATCGACTTGGCAAATCAAGAAAATTTGGGAGGCTTGCTTTAGGCATGACAAGAAGATGTTTGATGTATGTTTCCTCTCTCTATTGAATCATCACCAACTCATATTTCTTAGAAAGATTTAGTAGAAATGATTCAATTTCTTACTCTCCTACTGGAAGTTTACTTTCTAATTGGCTTTTATCATTAATGATATGTTCTTTGTTGTGTGTAGGTGCAGGAAGAGAAGAGATGCAATTCGACCAACTAGTTGATTGTTTAGACTTTTTTGAGTTTTAGATTTTGGCATATGAATTTAACATAATATAATATTTTATGTTCTTGTTATGTTAAATACTTGATTTATTAATGTCATGGGTACTATGCATGGATTATATTTTATTTTAATCCACAACATTATGTTTTATGACAATGTTATTTTATATAATTTTATTTTAGATATTAATAAAATTGCTTATACAATTGACATAATCAGATATAGAATTTTATTTGTATATAATAGTAAACAAAAAAATTGAGGTGGTGAAATTTTTTCCATACTAATTGTGGACGAAACAAATTTCATCAACAATTAACAATAATCAACCCTTTGTGGACGAAATGGTATTTGTCTCCAATTATGATCATTTAACATTTTGTGGATGAAATGGTAATTGTCACTGGTCGATCATAGCCGCTGTGGACGAAATGGTATTTGTTACGGTACGATCATTCAACCCTTTGTGGACAAAATGACATTTGTCACAAATTTTGATCACAACTCTTTGTGGGCCGAAAAAGTTATTGTCTCAAATTAGATAATTGGCGCTGTGGGCCAGAAATAGTTTGTGTTTCTAATTCTAGGTGGGTAATGGATTCAAAATTTTGATCCCCGAAAATGGTGTTTAACTTTGAACATCCGACCGTGGGCCGAAATATACTTCACAGACGAATGGTTATTAATTTTAGGGACAAAAATTTACTGGCCCAAATAAATAACTGTGTAAAAGCGAAACTTATTTTAAATCCCACAATCATATAATATTTAAAGGAGACGGTTTCATTGGCCCCGTCCGCATTATCTTCCCTTAGAAGCGAGCCTTTAGAGGCGTTTTTATTTTAGGTCACAATTATCTTTATGGACGAAATTTGTACATTTAATGAATAAAATTTTTTGTCGAAATTCCGTATTGTTGTAGTGAGATTTATGCGTGCTCGCGGTGGCTGGAGAAATGACTTGGCGTCTGTTTCCCAAGGATCTGAGACGGCGGATAAGCGATCTGTGCCTTTCTCAAACATTTCTTCCGTATTGGAAACTTCTGTCGAGGCTATCCTGGCTCTGCCTTCTTTGATAGCTAGCCAAAAAAAAATATCTTTTACGAGATAAGGAAGTCTGCTTTATAGAAATTTAGGTGAGAATATTATAATTCGAGAAAAGCCGGCGTTGGCAAGCCAAACGTTGGACTCCTGCACTTTAGTTCACTCAGGGTAAGTAATGATGAATGTCATTTGATATTGTATAACTGCATGATTTGGACTTGCAGGGATATCCGTTCACATGGTAGTGGTCTAAAGGTATGGATATAGCATTAGAGTAGCGTATTGATAGAGCTATGGTTTCAGATTCTTGGATGTTGTTATTTCCTTTTTCTTCTCCTGAGAATTTAGTGGCTTCGATATCGGATCATACACCTAATTTAATCTGTAATGAGCTAGTGCATCTTCAGCAACTAGGGAGGAGATTTAAGTTTGAAAATGCATGGTTACGAGGCCAGGGTTGCGAGAGAGTAGTTGTTCAAGCAGCTTGGGGCTCTTGTGATCAAAAGCTGTTAAAGAGGTTATATGTGTGCTCGGAATGGTTAAAATTTTGGGGTAGTAGGTTTATTGCTTCTTTGAGAAAAGACATTAAGGGTTGTAAGAAGAAAATTGGAGAACTCCAATATAAGTCTGATGCGATATCTATTCAATGCATGGAAGAGGTAAAGGTTGAGTATGCTTCTTGATTATTAAAAGAAGATGACTTTTGGAAGCAAAGGGCTAAGAATTTCTTGTTGGTGGAGGGTGACCTTAATTCAAGGTTCTTTCACTCTATGGCATCGGATAGGAAAAACACAAATAGGATTATTCGTTTGCAAGATGTTGATGGGGTGTGGTGTGATAATGGGGACGAGATATGTGACATTGCCTTGTCATATTTCACTGAGTTATTTTCAGTTTGTGTTGGGGAATATGATCCTGTCATTTCATGTGTTAAGCCCTTGGTCTCAAGTGTTGACAATGAGATGTTATTAGCTCCTTTTACTATAGAGGAGTTTCGTACTATACTTTTTCAGATGCATTCGGACAAGTCTCCTGGTCCAGACGACTTCAATCCTGCTTTTTACCAAAAGTTTTGGGATTTGGTCAATAAGGAAGTCTCTAGTGCATTTATGGAATGGGTTGAAAAATGTGAGTTTCCCTCTGGCTTTAATGATACTCATTGTGTTGGTGTCGAAATGTACTTCCCTAGTTTTAGGCTTATTTCCCTTTGTAATGTGGCCTTCAAAATCTTGGCTAAAGTCTGAGCTAATCGATGGAAGTTGGTCCTACCTAAAATTATTTCAAAATTTCAGTCAGCTTTTGTCCCAGGACGTTCCATCCTTGATATTGATCGCTTTTGAAGTTTTCCATTACATGAAGAGGAACACCAGAGGTAAGGAAGGTGTTATGACTCTTAAAATTGATATCTAAAAGGGAGGTGAGTATGCATAGTAAAGTCGAGTTATAGATTGGCTTTATCACTTACTGACTCTGCAGATTTGAAACTGCAAGGAGACTGGAAACGATTGTGGAATTTCACTCTCCCGCTGAAACTAAAGCATCAACTTTGGAGGGCTAGACGTGATTGCCTTCCTACACAGTGTAGGCTTTGAGCTAAAGGATTAGAAGTGCCAGGTAACTGTATTCTTTGTGCCTCAGCTGGCCAATTAGTTTCATGTCTTTGTCCTTTTTCCTTTTGCTCAATCGTGTTGGAAGGATAAGACTAGATGGTGATTATCTACTATACTAGTTTAGAAGTTGAATGTTTCCAAGAGTTCTTGTTCTCCTTATTATCCAAGTTAAATGCATCAGAGTTTGAAAGATTTGCCATGGTGTTATGGGCAATATGGAGAACGCAAAATGATGTGGTTTGGAGGGATGCTCGTCCAAATCCTGAACTCCTTGTTCATCATTCTTTGGGCTTTCGGTATGATTGGTTGCATGTTCGTAGTAAGGTTGGAAAAGATATTGTTGTGGCTTCTAGAGTCTGCTGCAAGTGGCATGTGCCCTAAAGTCCCTTTGTTACTTGTAATGTTGATGCTTCCTTTTCGAATGAGTCGGGCAAAACTAAGTTGGGAATGGTTGTGCGCGATAGCTGCAATCGTTTTTTAGTCGGTCAATCCTCTTGGGTGGATGGTAGTTTACCAGTTCGAGAAGCGGGGGTAATAGGGTTAAAAGAGGCTTTGTCATGGGTGAAACAACTAGGATTTCAAAATGTTAAAGTGGAAACAGATGCAAAATATGTAGCCAAGAGCTTAGATAGCAAGAAACCGAATAGGTCTGAGTATGGCTCTCTTATTAGGGAGTGTAGCTCTATTTTGAGCAAAGAAGATGGATTTAGTGTCCATTTTGTTAGGAGGCAAGCAAATGAGATAGCTCATGTGTTAGTAAGCTATCTTGTTCCCTAACTAGCCATGGTGTAATATGAGCGAACGACCTTATCATGTTATTCCTCCTAGATGATGTTGCTTTGAGCATTAATGAACTTTATTTCAAAAGAAAAATGTTGCCATGCCACCCTCTACTTTCTCTTAAGGTAATAGGAAAATAAAAAACGGAAAGAAAAAAGTGTATCCCACTATGTCCCTATAATATTAGGTTCTCAATTATATATATTCCTACAAAATTATTAAACTTTGCAGGAAATTTTTTTTTTTTTTTTTTCTTTTAAAATTTTCTTGCATAATGAAAGAAGAGAAAATTTTTACTTTCATTTCCTTTACCTTTTTCTTTCCTTCCAATTTTCCTATCAATTTTCTTTCCCTAACATTTTCCGAAAACCAAACATAACCTAAATTTATATAAAATTCCTTACATTTTTCTGGAACCAAACATAGCCAAAATCTATAGAAAAACACCCTCTATCTAAAAATACTCTTACCACTTGCCCACAAATCAAGTGTGAACTTCCAACCAAATTGAATAAATCATTTGGAAATTTGTGCTTGATAAAGGGTAATTCCTTATGTTTTTAAACAAAAATTTATAAAAAAAAAAAAGCAAAAGAAGAAACCATATTTTTAAAAAGGCCCAAGGCACACCAGGTACAAAAATAGTAACAATTTACTATAGTGCAACCAAAGTGTTTAACTTCAAAAAAAGGATAGGTAAACTAATCGATGAAGTCAAAAAACATAAACATACCAATTAGTGAACACTAATTGGTTTCAAGGTGAGATGGTCGGAACCATACTTTTAAAAGGCGCAAGGCACACTAGATACAGAAGTGGGCTCAGGTGCACCGAATGAAGCGAAACATGACCTTAGATTCATATTCATTTTTTAAAATATGATTCAAAATCCAATTGAATTAATAAAAAATTTAGCATTCCTATCATTTAAAAAAAAATTCAATAAAAAAACCAAGAATATATAGATTTTAATATATAATTAAAATTTTCAAGAATAGAATTCTTTAGAAAGGAAATCAAAGGCGCTTCTTCAATAAGGCGCTTGTTTTGGAAAATGAGCTGCTATTGCTAGAGAGTGATTGTGTCCTCAGCCTAGGCACGCCTTAAGCCAAAAATTGGCATTATGCCAAGCAGGAGAGGTTGTTATGGTATGGGAGTAAACTCCTTATCATTGGGAGGCTACCAAGGTTTTTTTTTTTTTTTTGGGAACAATCATTCAGTTAAAAAGGACAAAATCCTACAGGTCAAGTGATACTTAAAGAGATGCATAGATCTCACAAAGGAGATGATCCAAACAACGGAAAACCCCGTCAAATACAAAGATAGAGCAAGAACCCAAGAATTCAAGAACAATGACAGACGCTAACAAAACAACATATATGGGTAAACCGATCATGAACCCCCACCCAGACACACAGAACAGTGGATTAGGAGGCTACGAGGTTTTGAGTTGCAAAATCAGCCAGTCTTAGAAAGGTTTAGTTCCATATGTATGCTTCACAAGTGATGGAAGTCAGTTCAATACAAAGCACTGCTATACATGTAATCACAGCAAGAAGCAAAACCCCATAATTTTTTTTTATCAATAAAAAGCAATATATTGATAAAAAAATAACCAAGAGGTTCCAAGAAGTACATTGGGAATATATAAGTGGGAACCAGATGGTGACATGCAAAAGCCTGACAAACCTACCTAGACCCCATCCAAGACAAAAAAAATCCACTAAAGAATTCGTGTTATCAACACTGTACAAATTAGCCTCAAACCACAAATTATTCAAGAAGGTAGCTTTTGTCCTTCAAACGGAAGAGACCTCATTCTTAAAACCCCATAATTTGAGCCTGAAAATATCTAATCTTAACTAAACTATGAACAAAGGAACATATACAAGAGGAAGGAATGTCATGGTTCCTAGTTACTACAGAATTTAAATTGTCGGTAGGTTATATTCCTTCGGTTCATCTTTAGCTTGACCAGAATGATCAGACTGAAAATCTGCAGTGGTTTCGAAAACCATATGTGAGTTCAAGAACATTGCAGTCTACTGGCTAATCCCTTCGTTTTACTGACAAATGTAGCCCTGAAGATGGAATTCTAAGAAATCCACCTCATGCACCAAAATAAAGGAAAAAGAAGAAAGAAGGAAAAGCGAAAATTGAACATAAGCACAAAATCCACCCTCATATTCCAAAATGTTTCCAATCTCTAACCAGTAATGATGCTAAGTCATTTTTACTACAGAGATAAGGCAGGCATAAATAAGAGAACTGAAAAAGAAAGAGAGAAGAAATAAGTGTCCAAGGCAAACACAAAGGGGGAAAAATAAACCAGAGAAGAAATATATGAGTTCTTTTTCAGGCTTCCCTGTCCACATGTGAAACAAAGTTATACAAAGAATGTAAGGATCATAACTCACCAATTCCAATGATAATATGTTTTGTATAGAAAGCTGATTCAAGCAATAAACTGAAGTGAACTGAAAAATCTATGCTATTAATTGAGATCTAAGAAGAACTAATGTAGACCAGCTCTAGACCAATATAAAGAACATGAAATTCATGGCAATCAAATATAGGAAGGAAATTGAGCAAGTTTCTATGGAATAATCAAAAAGGAGGTTCGCAGGTTGTAGGCAGACTCGTATTGACAAGCTCTAACTGACAAAGAGATGTTCTTCGAGGATAAAAAGAACAGATCTTGGGGGAAATATTTACAGCCTCACCTTACAATTCCTTGAAGAAAACTGGAGTTGGCATGGAACACACCATAATGAGCTTCCAAGTTTGATCTTCTTTTGAACTCCCAAAAACCAATTTAAGTTCCATCTTCTAAACTGTTATCTTCAATTAAACTAAAGGTTAGGGTTATTTTAAGGTCTTTTCCACATGATTGCAACCAGAAGTGGCTACTTCCCACATTATGTAGGCATGTAATTCAAGAATCATGAATCTGTTTTGATCCAATTTACACCGCCAACTCAAGAAATTGTATCTGCATCAGAACAAATAATCCAAAACTCAGCTAATTGGCTTTTCTTCAGCAAGCTTCACTTCCTTGTCTTGCTTTATGTGGCATTCTCCAGAATTTCTATCACCGGCACTTCTTTGGAATCCCCTGAAATCTTTTTTTCTGTAGCTTTCTCTGAATTTTCTTCAATTTCTTTTTCATTAGTTTTTGTGGTGTTATTCACTATATTTTCTTCCCTAGTTATGTCATTTCCCACAATCTCTTCTTCCTTAACATCCGTTATGACCTGAAGAAGTTCCAATGGAGTAGCTGCAGGGTCCAGCTCGCGGCAACCCTTAGAGCATAGACTTCTTGACCTGTAAGCAAGTATGAAGAATTTTACATGATCGCGAGAACGAAACATCTCCTCTCTTGGTATCCTCCGGACTTCTCTGGGGTCCAAATGTCTGTGAAACACTGTCTTGAAGCCAGCAACTTTAACTAGGGGAGTAACAGCTACACCTACTTCTTCATCATAGTCTTCAAGCACTTCCACCATATCATACTTGTGTATTACTTCATCTGCTGTAAGCTCATTCCAATCAGGCGACCAATTCCTATAGAGAGCCCACACATCACCCTGTCTAGGAAAAATGCGAATAGCACCACGCGTGCCTTTTGTCCACCTAACCTTGTGTGAGAAAGAATTGAGTGAGTTATTGAACTCATACTTTCCAACTCTGAAATCCCCACAAGTTTTTGAGAAACCAGAACCAACCCAGTCTAGTGGGCCTAGTTCACTGTTCGTTTTTGAGTTAAGCCAACCAATACGCATCTTGAATGGGTCTACAGAAATCACTATGAATCCTTGGCATATGCCTAGGCATCCCATCATCATCATCATATGCAGCCCATACCTGGTTATCACCAAAACATCTTTCTGTCGGTCCTTGTCAAAATCATGAAAATCAGGATCAGGAACATTAATTGACATCGGTTCTCTGGTCTTTGTGTCTGTATTTCACTGGGAGGTCAGAAAGACTTGAAGGCGTGGACTCATTCTTGGTATTAGCAGACTCACCAGGCCTATTTCGACCTTGTACGTTGCCATTTGCTAATGGTTTTTCAGTTTTTTTCTCTTTTCCATCTGCTGTCACTTCGCCATTCTCCATCCCTTTTACTGCACTTTTGGTTACAGTAGCCGAGTTCCATTCATTCAATTTTTTTTGAATTTCCTTCCTAGCCTTCTCTGCCAGTATATTTTGCATTTCAGTGTAGGACACCTCACTTGAACTGTTAGGCTTATTGATTCCATTAACTGACCGTGTTTCAAGATTACCCTGTAAACCAGTTGCACCAGATCCTCCAGTTCCTGGACCCATTTGATTTGTGACATCCCTTCCATAGCTGGAAGCACGAACATCATCCATGCCTCTTCTTCGCTTAGCAGTGTTGGATATCCCAGCAGATGAAACCCCACCATCTTCTTAGATACATGATGTTTCCTCTTGGGGCCTCCTCTGCTGGAGCTACTGTGCCTCCTCAGCTCTCTCTTCACATGCATGGCCTTCTAGCCACACTTTGGCCTGCGCAGCAGTTGAGCCTAAGATGTTCTCGAATGGACCCCATTGGAAGTTGGTTTGGTTTAATGAATCGGGGAGCAGTAAGCCCCCTGCTCCCACATTTGAAGAGGTTGCATTCTTCTTTCCCTTATTAAACATGGATCTTGGTTGAGCTCTGCCTTGCTGGGGCCGTGAATTGGATGATTAAAACCATTTGGTGGTAGGCGGTACTGCGGTTCTCGCCTTGGGTGATGTGGTGTATTGAATTCTGAGGTACTCATTGCATTTTGCTGGATGGCAGACTGTCGAGGTATTAGGTTTTGGCTTATGAGCTGGGCTGAAGGCAGGAGAGAGGGACCCGTCAGTGGTAGTCTTACAAGGCTTTTCAGTGCTTGTAGTCGTGCTTGTAGTCCTACTTTTAGTGAAATGGTAAAAACCATTGGCAGCAGTGTGGATGACGATGGACCTCAGTTGGAGGCTGACCTGCTCACATTCCTCTTCTGACATTATGCTGTTCTCTTAGTCTTATCCGACAACAAACTCCGTACTTCTGAAATAAGTTTACTTCCCCATCTGCCCCTATAGATTTGTTCTTGTAGGATGAAGCATCAGTGCTAACTTCCTATACTGCTTCCTCTGTGTCATCATCTGCTAATTGGATTCCTTTACCAAGGATTCCATTGCCAATCAGCTTCACCGTTTATTTTGTTTTCTGCGAAATATGCATCGGTATTTGCTACATTTGAGGAAGACCATCAAGACCGGGGAAACAAGTTTTGAGCCTTCAGTAAATTTCTTCGCTCAACAACGTCCCGTTAACTAAAGATTTCTTCTCTTTAATTTCTTTGCTCTGGAAGCCTGGAGTGTTTATTACATCTGTTTACACAATCAATTGCTTTCTTTGTGTAATATCACGACTCATTCACTGGTACAATAAACATAAATCAGCCAATCCCCACAATCTGATACCACCAATTCAAACTCTTCTCATAAATCAAAAGAGCATCCACCTTTAATAGTCCAAACCCTAATTAGAAAAAGAACATTCAAGAATAGACCCAATGAGAATGCTACTCTAGAAGAAGCATAAAAACAAGTAGACAATCATCAAAACAATTTAAAAACAGAATAACTTATTTCAGTTCATCATTCCATCAGTTAATTATATGATAACAAAAAAAAAGGCAATTGGCTTCAAATAAACCAAATTAAGTTTTCAAAGTTCCAATAATGCAATACAAAATTCCACTGCCCCTAAACTCCATTCAAACTTAGTAAATCCATTTCTGCAACACCTCCCAAAACTGCCGCCTTAGACTTATCAGACACAGAAGAAACATCAAAACCAAAGCCGGGAAAAAAAATCAGGCAATTGGGTACCAAAAGTTCCCAAGAATTACTGTGTACAAAACTTACACTACAACTCACCCAAATTCCATTGACAACAAACTCCATTTCGGTACACACGCAATACAGCCAGTAAACCACCTTATCACACAAAAAGCATCAAACACCGAATCAACCACAAAATTCAGAAAACCGATAACATCCGATATCTGAATCATGATAAGAAAAATAGATTCAAACAAAAGTCATCCATGGATCTCATCGCCCACAGTGGGAATCATCTTTAAAACAGAATTCAACAATTACAGCAACTAATTTTGATGAACAAAAGGAAACCCTAGAAACAGTGATGTGTCTAGAACACAAGAGCGGAAATAGTGAGAGAAAATTTTACCCATTTGATGAATTTGAGTCGCAGAGCCACCATGGACAGACCTCCATCACCAAATAATTTTCTTTTTTTGCCCCTCTTTTCCTACCCAAATCCAAAAAATCCCCAAAACTGGACCTTTTGTCAAAACCCTCTCAATTTCAGGCTAGACTTCACAAATAACAAATAACAAATAACAAATCACAAACCATTAAATAAATAACAAAAATAAGAATTATACAAGTAAATAAATAAAATTATAAAAGGCAGTATAGGGCTGCCCTTTGCCTTCCAAAGTATAAATTTTGTTAACTAACCCAACCTTTTCATCTCGTGGTTGGAATCTAACCATGGTTAATTTTAACTCTTTTAACTGGTTTGAAAATTCATTTTTTTATCATTTTATTAAGTAAGAGGATTCTTTCTTTCTTTTTTTTTTCTCCTCTAAAGTTGAAATATAATTTTTAAATTTGACATAATTCTTATATGGTAAATGTTGCACAACCTTGAGAATCATATGATATTAACTATTTTTATCTCCTTTTTTTTTTCAAAATGTAAATTAATTACTTCTATCATCAACTTGATAATATTTAGAACAAAAACCTTATAACTCTTTTTTCAATTAATTGTAAACATAAAAAAAGACTTAACATGTGTTTTGAGAAGCACATAATAACTTTTAATATCTATTAAAAAGCCTTAAAATAACAATCAATGTAATGATGTTAATCTAGATATAAAAAATGTTAATATAGATTAACGGACTCAATTGAGAATAATGTTAATCTAGTTCACGACCTATAAAAAGTAGAAGGGGCTCTGATGAGATCCTCATAGACATAAACTGATAATGATAAAGAGTATAATTTGCTTACTCGGCAGAGACAAGGGAATCATTAGGTATGATCCAAAATGGATGCTGTCGATCGTAGGGTGTCTGTGAATTAATGCTCTGTACTTAATCGTCTTTAGTAGATTCATCCAATTAATCATAGATTCAGTCGAATGAGCCAACATTCAGCTTCGAGGCAGCTGGTTAAGTTATAAGAAATTCATTAATCTAAACCCATATGTTCTTTCATAATATACTCAAACCATTATTGAAATGATTTATCTAATGCCAACCAAAAAAAACTATTTTTCTATTGCAAACATACATAAGGTTGTTTTGGTCATTTCACTTGCAAGGAAGTTGACAAGAGACATGCCTTCCTCATACCAACTTAATTGAGAAGTTTTGGACCACATGGAGAAGTTTAGTTAACAAGGCATTTGAGGGAATGGGGATTAGGGATGACAATTTCCTTATAATGAATAATTTGATATTAGATTTGAATATACGAGGGTATAAAAGAATATTATAGACTCAATTAAATATTTGGGTGATCGGGTTTGGATAATTTCGGATTTGGAAATGGGAACGAGTCTGAATATATCCTATCTGTCCCCGTTTCTAATACTCGATTAAAAATATGATAAATATTTATTTATATTAAAAAAAACCCTAAAGGTAAAAACATATGGGATTTTTAACCTTTTTTTTTACGCTTCTTTTTCTTTAACTAATCATAATAACTTTTATTATTATTATACAACAAATTATTTTAAATATTTATAATTTTCTAAAATAATTCATTTCATAAATAGGAATATGATATTTGGGTGGCGTATAGTGCTCCACGTCAGCCGTGGATATAGGGTTGAGAAGATAAAAAAATTAAATCCGATGAAAGTAGGGATGAAGATGGGGATGTGAATGGAGAATCCGACAAAGATAGAGATGAAGATGGAGATAGAAATAATAACTTGAGATAGAGAATCTAAATCGACCTATTACCATCCCTAATGGAGATCATTAAGATTACGTTTGAACTCGAAAATTATTAAGGAAATAAAAAATACTAATAAAATAATTTTCTCATAGTTTTATATATTTTAAAATTTTTTAGTCCTTATATAATATAGATAAACAAATAAAATGAGTTTGTATAACAAATAAAATTAATTTATTAAGTTTAAATATATTTGTATTTTCTCTAAATTTTATTTCCTTTCCTTTTCTCTTTATTTTATTTACTTTTATAGTATTTTTCGAATTAATAAGACAAACAGTGTCAACCTCACTAATCATCCATATATATATATATATATATATATATATATATATATATATATATATATATATATATATATATATAGTAGTGAAAAGAAGACTACATATAAGATATTCTACAATATATAATTTGCAATATATTTTAACGTTACTTAATATATCAACAAACTAACCTAACACAAACTATGCATATTGATGCTGAAAAGGGTTTAATAGTATTAATAAATTATTTGTTTTTTAATATTATATTTATATTAATTATTAGAAGTTGTTGTTTTTTATATGTTTAAAGTTAACATTTTAAGCATGTTAAAAAAATAATTTAAATCGGTATTTATTTGTGTAATGATAATATAACTTTATTATTATGATAAAATTAAAAATATTTGTATAATATATGTATAACATATTAACATATTTACAAAAAAATTAAAATCATAAAATTATTATGATAAATAATTTATTATTATCATTCTCAAAATATAATTATTGTATTTATTCATTTTACATAATAATTAAAATAGAATATACTAAATTAATAATTAAAAAAATAATAATAGATTGATGAACCAAAAATTAAATATTTTGTGTTTTTATAATATTTTGAAATATTTTATGTGGATCTTAAAAGATTTTATGTTGATTATAAAATATGACTTTTATAAATAGAAAAAAGTAAATCGTTAGAAGAAAATTTTAAAACTTCAAAAATAAGATGCAAAAAAAAAAAAAAAAGTCTAAAGTCTAAAGTAATTTGCTTTTTAGAAAAAAAAAAAACACAACTTTAAGGTCGCGTTTGTTTTTTACTTAATCTTAGATACAGTAAGGATCGAAATATCGGTAAACGCGGATATATCGGTAATTAGTTTCTGGAAATATAGAAAATATCGAAATATCGGTAAAATATCGGTGGATATTTTTACAAAATATCGGTTATTGGAAATTTTTTTTCATATTTTAATTATAGATTATGAGAAATGATTCATATCTTGAATTAAAGTAGATTAAAATCAAATGGATTATTAATTATTAAATTAAATATATTATATTTAATATATTATTTAGATATTATTATGTTAAAGAGATATTATTTATTTGTTTTTGTTATTATAAATATTATGTAGATAATGAGGAGATTAATAATATATATTATATTTTAAATTTTAAATGATATTATTTTATTTAACTTTTCTTTTCAAATTAATATTTGATTTAAAAAACATGTATAAGTTATAATGTAAATAAAAGCTAAAATAAAATATTATAAGGGATTATAAACAAATAAATAATAAGAGAATATAAAAAGTTCTGTATATAATTAGTATAATCGATGGATTAATTGGTTGGAGGTGTCGAGCAGGGTATTTTGGGTGGGATAAGCTTGCTAATTTTTCGTATTTTTTAGTGTGAGTAAATTCGAAAATATCGTATTTTGAGGAGAGAGGAGTGAAGTAAATGGAGATGATAATGTGAAAAGAAGTAGAAACGGTGGGACTCACGTGTCGGTGGGTAAATCGATCGGTGGGTTGTCGATAAATCGAATATGAATTATTTTAAAAATCATTTTTTTATTAATGAAACTTTGTTTATTTGAGTTTTAATTTCTTTTCATAGTGCCCCAGTTTTTAATTTAACCTTTAGTGACTAAATATAATTTGTCGAATTTCGGAAAAATCGGATTTTTCGGGAAAAATCGGTTTTCGAGAAATCTGAATTTTCCGATTTTTCGTAAAAATTGGCGATTTTCGTCGAAATATTTTAATCGATTTTTAAGCTAGTTTTTTCCTTTCTCAGAAAATCGAAAAATGGAGTCGAAAAATGGGCGAAATTTAGATTTTTTTAAATGAATCTGACACTGTTTGTAATAGTGCTTAATAAGATTAATTATTTTGTTGTTGTTTTCTAAAAAAAAATTAAAATTTTAAGCTTTATCAAAATTATGAGACAATAAATTTTAAATAAAAATTTGAAACCATATCCTTTTTATTTAATTAACATGAAATCTGTCATGAGACTTTCAATTGGATCTTAGAGGATATGATTTGCTCATATTTTAATATTTAATTTTTTCTTAATAAACAAAAACATTAAGAAAAAACATAAAAACCAAAGATAAGTTATGATAACAATAAATGCATTGGATAACAAAAGTCATGATAGTAAATAGGAAGTCCTTGCTATAATAATTATAGAACAGTATTAGTAATAAATTCAAATTGATAAGCAAATAATAGGTTTTAATAAAATAAGAAAATAATAATGTAATAAATGCTTAAATATCTCTTATTTAGAGGAATATGGATAATAAAATTGAAAGAAATTATATAAAAATAGTATTATTTTATTTTAAAATAATATAAAATAAATTATCAAATAATCTTAGAAGATAACATTAAAGTTTATGATTTAAAACAATTTGATACAGAATATTGGTTTAATGATGAATAATATAAGCTATATAGAAAATGTTTGTTATAATATAAGTACGATAGATTTAACGAAAAAAAAATAAGATAAAAGAATTTCGAATTGAAATAACAAAATTAATAATAAATCTAACAAAAAGTCATGGTCAATATCATATAGAAGATTTTGAATATTGTAATTGTGAGGAAACTTATAGAACTATAAGATTATTAAATAATATAAAACTATTTTTAGAATCTTTATAATAGGATTATCAAGAGAATAAACTAAGGTTATAATAAAGACTAGGAATTAATATTAAAATTTGATAAAATAATAATAAAAATAATATTGAAGTAAGAGCTATATCAACATTGTACTCATGATAGAGTAGTAAGAAAAGTCCTTATGAATTAAATGCAATAAAGAAAGTCTTTGGAAAAGTCTTTAATAACATAAATATTTATTTTAAAACTTTTAGAATTACAGAATTATAGAACAACTTATAATAACTATTATCCGAACGATATTGTGATAATAGAATCTCTAACTTATTATAAGCTAGAATTCTTAATAAATGATTGGATATTAAGAACATTATATATCTTTAAGCCTTAAAGAAAAATTTCTTAAATAAATACTATGAAACTCTATTATTTTAATTGTGATTCATGATTAGTGTTGAGTCGTGCTTGTGTCGGATTAATTCATTGTGGAAATCACTTAATTTGTGATGGGTAGGTGAGGTACATTAAGTGGTAGAATCCCCGATTCTTGTGTGGGAGTAAGAAATGATAGAATTTTGTAGAAAAACTGCAAGATAGTTAAATCTTAGATTCGTTTGGATTAATGAGCAGGCTTAGGTAATACGGAAAATCTTCGAAATATGAAATAAATAATCTGTTTATAGAAGATTGGGAGGCTGTGACACCCCGTTCCCAGGTCAGTTGACAGCCGTCGGCCCCGTGGAATATTCGTGGATGTCGAATGTCAGACACGGCTCATGTGGCATCGAGGCGAGTCTCCTTTAATGCGGGGCTACCCAGTGCAACACATCCCGTCGCATGACAGCGCATCCCGATATTTCCTGAATACTTGCCAGGTCAGCATCTACGGATAAAATGAGTAAAATGTGCTGGGCTGCATGCATTAATACTCGCTAAATCACGTGACCAGCTATGTCCACCGATAGCTCGAGTTATTCATTCTTCTTATCTGAAGCAACGTATTAAAATTAAGTGCAATACATTGTTATACCAAAAACATCAAAGCCCGCAACCGGCTTTCTTGTAAAAATTGGCTACAAGAGCGTTGTCTTACCGACGGTCGCCTACTTGAAATAACGATTAACCGACGGGGGTGAGTAATGCTTGATGGTGAAATCTCTACGTAGATTCTTCACGTACAAGTCTTGGCGATGCAATGATCCAGCATAAACACACTCGGCAATACATGATCTAGGAGATACACATGTCTGTGATCGGGTGTCTAGAGTCCTCTTGAACTTCTCGCGCGTACTAAGCGATGCGAAAAACCTCCTTTCATTTCTTTCATGCCAGCACACTTATATATTTTACAAGTTGCAGGTCGCAAATATGAAATGCGTTATATGATTCAAACCACACATGCCAATATCATTTACATATATTAACAAAAATTTATACATGCCACATGTTATTTAATTCACATCAATAACATCAAAATTAGCTCACTTGAGCTAATTACAATTCATTCGATGGCTTACCTTGCAATTATATTTTTACATAATTCCACATCATGTGCGCATTTAATTACATGCATTCACATATTATTTCTCCACTAATTGTAATTGATTGGCGATATTTTAACAACACACATGAACATTTCAGGTCCAACAGTGGCCCAGGGCATTTTTAACGGTCCCTAAGCGAGCGATGGGTGTCAGGTGGCGACCCACTCTGGCACATCGGTTCCACTTTGTGGAGCAGTCCATGGCCATTTAGGCAAGCTTACAAAGCTACCATTTATTGCATAAATTATCACCTGACCACCAAAACAGGCCCTAAAGCACATTTCCAAAACGGGTTCCATATATTCCAAGCAAATTTGGTGCGAGTTTGGGACCGTCAACGACCACTCCGCGACCTCGAATAAAGGCCAAACCATTAACGCGGCTCTTAAAGCGAAAATAACTAAGTAGGAAATCCTACCCCTTGGGTTGTCGAGCTACAAGGGTGGTGCCACGCGTAGCCCTGCGCCCAAATAAATGACTTTTACTTCTTGTGACGAGCGGCGCTACGAGCAGCCAGGAAATCAGAAAAGAACCCTTTTGCCTTTCTCTACAAAATTTGAAACCTCAACCTACTGCATCTATTCCAGCCCTCTTTTGTACGTTTTCTTCTTCAAATTGAAGAAAAGCGATCACTCTGTCTAAATTCTGTTTAACTTTTCAAAATTCCATCGATGTCACTTTTTGTCTTAGATTTTGACACTTGACATCCCAGCCCAGTTCATCATCCTCTCTCTAATCATGCGACATGTGTCACATGAGTACATGTAATAGGTGACTTTTGTCACATCACATGTCCTTCCTGGCTCGTTTTCTGGCCTTTGACACCAGTGCCTAAAGTGAAATTCATTGTAGAGGTCGACGAAATTTGACGTGGTAGGTAGATTTCATGAGACGATTCCAACAGGTGGTCGGTTTAGTCATCAGGATCTAGAAAATTTGATTTTGTAGAAATTACAATTTTGCCATTTTTCAGAAAATTGGATTTTCTCGGGGTTTCACATTTTCCCCCCCTTAAAAGAATTTCGTCTCGAAATTCCATACACATACGCATCCAACCACGTGCATATGTATTATACCTGATCACGCGGTGTGTAAATGGAGGCCTTCCCAAGGTCATAATCACTTGACAATCCAGTGGATAGTCAACCTAATCCATGTCATGAATGACACATCAATATCTAGAGCCCCTTGCCAGGCTCCCTTGGCGCAATCTGATTTCGATGGGTATCCCAAATCTCAGTCACTCGACTCCACATCACTTTCAGCTACAAGTCACGTGATAACCATGGCCAAATGTGTTTCATCTCGAGTTACTCCAGGCTCTATCCTTTCGACTCAAGTCTACGTGATAACCGTGGCCGTGTTTTTATCTCGAACCTTGAGAACTTTCGGCTACCTTCACGAGCTCTTACATCCACCTGAAATTTCGGATATCTCCACAGTTCTCCCTTACCCACATAAATTTATGATATCTCACGAGGTCTCTTACACCCACGAAATTTGGATAACTCCGCGTCTCTTAAATCCACCTGAAGTCGGGGATAGCTCCGGGGTCTCTTACACCCACCTGAAGTCGGATATCTCCATGGGTCTCTTACACCCTGAAATTCGGATATCTCCACGGGTCTCTACACCCACCACGAAGAAGTCGAAATATCTCCTGGGTCTGCTTACGCGCCTGAGAAATTTAGGATAGCTCCACAGGAGTCTCTTACACCCGCTAAAAAATTAGGGATAGCTCCTCGGTCTCTTACACCCACCACAGAAGTCGGGATATCTTCGGTCTCTTACACCCACTGAAGTGAATATCTCCGGGTCTCCACACCCTTCGGGACCTTTCGGATGCTGCAGCGGGTCTCAAGCCCCGGCGCAACTTCAGGGCCTTTCACTGGGGGATTAACGACCCTTCTTGCTTTGCCCAGCGCACATTAATTACTCTTCTTTCTGATTTAAACTATGAGTCTTCGTGGAGCGTAGTCCCAGACAAACTCAGCCCACGCTCCGCAGAGTGGTGAATGATATAGTACCCAGCTCCGACTCGATGCGATGTCCTTTGTGCACCCTTTTTAGGCTTCGTGCGATCCCCTTCGGGGTCCACCATAAGCGAGAATCTGGGAGATCTCTAACTCCGCAATCCCGGAGCCTATCGGGTCGATTCTTCCCCATCCCAGGGAAGAACATCCACACATGGCTTCTCTAAAGGCCTCGACCTCTAAAGTCAATCGTCACATAAGATGCATTAATGAATGAATATGATGCATCGATTTAAATAATACTCTAATTGACAAGTGCGAAAGTAGAAAGCGTGCCCTACATGTCGGCTGTTGGATGCTCGGTAAGCGATTGCCTTGAGACCTCGCCTCTAGGGTATCTCGCCTCATATGCTTGGTGGCGGCTTGATGGTAACACGTAATCACTGGCGGCCGAACTCTCGGCTTTGAAAACCACGTGCTTTCGACCCAGAGCTTGCACTTTCGTTCCTAACCTATGTGGCCCAGATGCAGTACTAGGTGCTTGTGTAGCTCTACTGGGTAATCTTGGACCCTCGACCCGTACTAGGGTGTGGAGGAATAAGCGTATTCGTTCTGTCCCTGGTTGATTGGGATTTGCGTTGTCCCCAAATACCAGGATCTGCCTCACAAGAGGCGATCCCTCTTCATTTATTAAAATTTGTTGTGTTGCTACCATACGGCCCGACTAGCAACCCTAACTCTGTCTCACGATGATTGGGTGAGATTCCTGCCTCAGGTGGCGATCCGAGTAAGTGTCGGTGTGATAACACATCTTGATACGCCTTACTAAAATGTCCACGTCACGGCGCGATCCCGATAACCTTGGCCACGTACAGATATCCTTGCGAAGCGAGTGCGCTGTTTCGGGTTGGAAGAAGATGGATCTTCCTTCCTTTTGAAATCTCAAACGCGTATCACGGATCTCGCGTAACCATCCCACCTCCTCTGTGGTCATAGTCGTCGACCACTAGGAGTCACGCCTTCTCCCAACCATTGGGGACGAGGTGTAAGAATTTGGAGGTCATTTCACTCGCCCTAGTTCACTTGCCTGGCTTTGTGCGATAGCGGCTGATCCTTACGACCTCAGCAAGGCTGGTGAGGTGGCGGAGTGGTGCACGACGGTGCCTCGTGGGCGATCTCTTAAGATCCTCTCCGAACTAATAATCTACACATGTCACGTGACAAGTTAAGTTCCTAACGCGACATCTCTCACAAGGTATAAACACGACCACAAAGACACTATTTACATACTAAAAACATTTCATACTTAAATCATACACAAAAAAAAATGATTTAATTCGATTTATTTATTTATTTATTTTTTGAAAACCTCGTGAACAGTGTTCATGAGTAGTGTCCCAAACAATGACTTAAAACCGGTGTCGGTCAAGCTGGTCAAGTGCACGGTGTGCACACACCCAATGGCCCAGGTTCTTGTGTCTTTGTGCGGCCCGGGCCGAGCGTGTCGTGGCGCACGGGCGCCGGTGTCGTGGCCTTCCCCTGTAGTATCGGCTTATGCTTGGCCAGGTGTCATGCGCCGCGGCGTGTCGGCTGCGGCGCGCGGCGGCATGCCGTGTCGCGGCGTCTTGGCCCTCACGGGTGTCGCGATACAACTCCGTAGCGGCGCCTGCGCGCGTGTCGCGAGCTATTCAGCGTGCCCGTATCGCGGCAGCGTGCCCTGTTGACCTGAAAATTTGCGACCACGTGCAATTTTATGCTCGCGACTCCCTTGCTAACCGGCCGCGAGTGCGGCGGCTGTTTTGCAAGCCTTGTCGCCTTGACGGGCCGTGTCGTGCGTGTGGCTAAGCGATATCGTGGCGGGTGCCAGTGTGTCGCCCCCTCCTGGCGCCCGAGCGTGAGTGCTTTGCCAACTGTATGTGTTTACGCTCATCTCTTATTACTGTTCGGCTTCTTATTGTGCTGCTGACCAGCCCGTATTATATATCTGACTTAACTGTGTGGCCTTTCGGCATCTTTGCGTGCCTGATATAGCTAAGCTTTCTTGTGTGCACCTTTCGACTACCCAGGTATTGCCTTGTCTGACTGCGTATTGTGACTTTCAATTTACAAGTTCGCCGTTCAACTCCAGTAACCTTTTTCTTTTTTTTTCTAATCCTCATTAGCCTCCACACCACTCTGAAATGTAATGCTTTAGACCTTTATAATTCCTTACCTTTCAAAAATTTTTAAGAGTTTCATTTTGACCCTTTTCTTGTCTGGCCCCGGAAAAATTGTCGGAATTTCCTGACCTGATTTGTTTATGTTCAAAGCGGAACTACGTCCGAGGAAATATTTTTTCGTTTAATTTTGAACCATTGTGTCCCAATTCCTCGAGCTTAGGGTTATGTTTTTCTCAGCCCTAATTTCCAAATTCCTCTATGCTATTCTGAAACATACAAATTCACTATTTTGCTGCATAATCGATCATCACGTTTAATTCGTCAAATGCAAGGATGCATGATGACTTGCGTTTCCATCAAGTCCTAGGTAATAGGTATACCTAACCTGATGCTAAGCTATAACCACAGTATCGACATCGAGCTATACTAAGTTGTGATGTTCTTACACCTTATGACTACGGCTCTAAGCCCAAGTCCTCAAACCTGTGTGTATCTGTGATACCTATGCCTCGATAATTAAGTTTGAAGCCGTATCAGACTACAAACTTAAGGATACACCCACCGAACACCCAAGGTAATCGCCATCTTAGCCCCGATACTGCTTCGTGACGCCCATTTCTCGGGGTCCGTTGACAACCCGGGTCAACCTGCTGGAATATTGTGGGATGCCTGCAACCCGACACCACTCATAGAAAATCGGTAGAGTCTCCTTTGTACGGAGCTTCCACCAAGGTACAACCCCGTCCCAATCATGGCAACCTGTCCCAATATTTTACAAAGACCACACTGGGTCCACATACGGATAAAAATGAGTAAAATGGCTACTTGGGCCCATGCATTAATACTCACTTAATACATCAACCAACTATGTCACAATAGCTCAAGAGTTATTACATTACTATTAATACAAACACATATTAAAATTAAGAATTCTAATACATGTTATACCAAAAACATTAAAGCCACAACCCGATTTTCTTATGTAACGTCTCTAAAGAGCGCCCGTCTCTCGAACAATCCTCTATTTGAAATAATCGATCCCTCGACAGTGGTGAATAATGCCCAAAGAGTGAAAATCTCCTACATGGGTTACTCCCCACGGCGCACATGCAATGATCCAACATAAACACACACTCAAGAAATACATGATCCTACTTGAATGTCTACATACGCAACTCCGTGTCTCAGTCCTCAATTAACCCCTCACGCGATGCTTCCAAGCCAATGCGAGAAAACCTCCTTTTCATTTCTTCATGCCATGCACTTACACCTAATTTTCAGTTGCCCCTTACGCATATTTAAATGCATTACGCCAGCTTCCAAACCACACATGCCAATATATCATTTACACATATATTAACAAAATTTACATAAGATGCCACATATTATTTAATTCACATCAATAACATCAAAATTAGCTCACTGAAGCACTACAATTCATTTCCAATGGCTTACACACAATTATATTTTTACATAATTCCACATCATGTTAACACATTTAATTACATGCATTCACATATTATTTCTCACATAATTCCAAGCCATTCAATTCAAGCAATATTTTGCTCACAACACACATGAACCATTTCCTACTTAACTAGCGTAAACCGGACTGCTTTTAATCTGCCCCAACGAAAGGAAGGTCGTTCAGGCAGCCCATCACCAAGCATCGGCTCACAGGGAACTAAGTCCATGGCCATTTCCGACCCAAAAACACTCAAACCATAATTTATTGCATAAATTATCACACAACCACCCAAAACAGCCCCTAAACTGTTCAAAACGGGTTTTATATATTCCAACAATTTGGTGCCAAGTTTTGGGATCGATCAAACGGCCACTCACGGCCTCAAATCAACCAAACCATTAACGCGGCTCTTAAAACCGAAAATAACAGAGTAAGAGAATAATCTCCTACCTCTGAGTCATGGAAACTCCCCCAAAATTGGCGTCCACATTGCAGCTCTCTCCGCGCAACAGCCTTTACTTCGCCCGCGAACCGACGTTTCAACGCCGAAATCTAGAGAAGTCAAGCACACTCTCTCTAAAATTTGAAACCCAACCCATCGTGATCTATTCCAAATTTCTTTCAGACGTTTTCTTCTTCAAATTGAAGAAGAAAACTGTTCATCTTTTGTCTCATTCTCATTTAACTTTTCAAAATTCCATCTATGTCCCTTTGGTTTCGATTTTGGACACTCGCTTAATCTAAGCCATTCATCTCATCCTTCTCTCTAATCACGTAACACACACACGAAAGCATTTAATAGTGACTTTTTTCACATCACATGTCCTTCATAAAGTCGCTTTACTTCAAGACCGATACACTCACGGGCTTAAAACGTGAAATTCTCGACCGTCTCGACCGACGTAGCTAGATTTCCGAGACGATCTGCACCTGGAGTCCGCTTCATCATCCGAGATCTAAAAAATTTTTGATTAATCGAAATTACCATTTTACTCATTTAAAATTGGATTTTCTCGGTTTATAGAACAAAGACATCAAAACTCCAGAAATGCCAAAACAAAACATCAAAGAACTGTATAAAGTAGGAAGTTTTGAATTCAAAAGAGATTATAGGATTAAAATCTCTGAGAATACTCATTCAATATGATCTGAGACATAAACTATTGAACTTCTGCATCTGCAGACTCAGAAAGCGCTACAAAGGGAAAAATTCAAAATTCTTCATGTGGTTATCCAGTAGCAAAGAAACCCTTAACCATTGTGTTGCATAAACCTATTTTATACGTCTCCGATGCAAGACACAACCAATTCCAAGATTCCTATTAGGTTAATGCAAGCAACATCCTTCGGACCTGTATTTTACTAAGTTATCCAAATCTGTAGTTAGACCATATGAAATGACTGCAGCATTCATAAGGCCTAACTCTAAATATCCAAACCCAAAATCCAGATACATGGACCTTAGATTCAGAATATTCTTATAAGATATACAAGATAATATAAGGTGATGACTTCGTAAATAACCCAAACGGTTTTCATTATCCCCAAAAGATCAAACATTAATTTGCAAGCTAAATCGAAAAACTCTACAAATATAATACCAAAACCTATTCCTCGGGAATGTTTAACACAATCTAAGGAATGGAATTTCAACAACTCTTAGCCCCAAAAACCAATTGAACAACCAAAAACTAATGTCCATAATCAAGATGGACAAGGAAATGTGTACAAATTCACTTCAACCTAGGAAGGAACATCCTAGAAGGTCATATTCTCGCGAAGTTCTTCGCCTTTAGAAATTCAAACTCATTCCGTACATCAAAATGCTCAATCAAACTTAAATTTGGAAGAAGTGACTATTCATCTACACCTGCATTTGAAATATTCCACGTATCAAATATACAAATTCTCCGTGATAGGTTTCCCAAATTATTCTCAAATGACGCCACTAAATGACGAAACCCTCCTCAACTCATGATGATGACAGCAGAGAATATTTTTGAAATAGATAAAGAATATCTAAGAAATGAGGCAAAATCCATAAAACATGCTGAGAAAAGCAAATGGTTTTTCTCAACATTAACAAATGAACAAAAGGAAAATTTTTAAAAACAATGGTATCAAACAATAGAGACAATGGAAATGAATATTCCAATGTTCACATATTTTGATATTTACGCCAAGAAGAATCAAATAAATTATCCTTTCAAGCAAATAAATATGTTTCAAAAGGAATGATTCCAAATACTACTTCCGAAAAGAAAGTAGTATCTACACATCCTCCTTGGGGTTAAATAGCGATAACGGCACAAGGAGTAGAAATCATAGCTTCACCCTTCAAAACAATAAATACAAAGGAAGATGAGACAAGAGCTATAAGAATAAAAGATATTAAGGGAATCCAACAACAAAATAATTTTACAAATCAAATTTTAGGAACCATTTCCTTTCAATTAGACAGAATTGAGAAAAATACACCTAAAATAAAAGAATTGAAAAAGAAAAACCTTCGTTCAAACTCTTCAGACAAAAATCTCAAGATTAGGAGGAAATAAAATAATGATGACTTAGTAAAATTTTAACTAAAAAATTAGAATTCATGAATATAAAGACCCTTCAACTTCCAAAGATCAACAAACTTCACAAAACAATCAACCACTGAAACACTGATCAAACAAAGATAAAACTACACCAAGAGCAACTATCAAATATCCAACTACATCAGCAATAGAAGAAACAACCAAACACTATAAGCTTATAATGATTTCATCTATGACTGAATATAGATGGACTCGAACATGAATTTTGCGGGTTCTCTCACAAATGAAAATACCATCAATTACCTATTCGACGCATGGCGATGATCATAATGTCGTTTCAATTAATTCGCAGACTGAACATTAAAATGTTGGTGGGAAAATGTTCTCACTAATAAAAAAAGATTTTATGTGCAAACAAGTTTAAATGAAGAAGGAGAGCAAGATGCGTCAAGACTCATGTATGCTATAACCAAACATTTCATAGGTGATCCTAGAGTTTTTGAAGAAAAAAATTCAGAAATTCTTCAAAACCTAATATGCAGGACACTTAGTGATTTTATATGGTATCATGATGTGTTCTTAGCAAAAGTAATGACTAGAGGAGATGCAAGAGCTTCTTTTTGGAAAGAAAAATTCCTTTATGGACTCCCAAGGGCTCTTACTGAAAAGGTTCAAGAAACCCAGGAAAAACATAACTGAACAATTCCCCATGCGAAGATTCACGATGGAGATCTAATAGGAAGTGAAAAGCATGTCTAAAACAGATTCTCAACTTAGACTCCAACATCAAGTTAAAAGAGATCAAAAGCTTCAAAGAAAGATTTGCGATCTCAAGGCTTCAATATGGTATTGAAATGCCGCACTCCTCACAAAAACATAAAATAAAAATAGATATAAGGAAAAGCCTTATAAAAATACAAAAAAAAATTTAAGAATCATAAATCACCTTATCAAAAACAACTCTCATAAAAACATGTTTAGAAGTTAGATGTTTTAAGTGTGGTCAAAAGGGTCATATAGCTCCAAATTGTAGAAAACAAAAATTAAATGTTTTATCAGACGCAGAAGAAGAATATTATTCTGAAAATAAAACTTCATCCTCGAAACCGGGAGCAAATCTCTTCAAACTAAAAGCATAATGTCGAAAAGAAAATACAAAAATGTAAAATTGTTTATGTCAAATAAATATGTTAACAACTGATCAAGAATTATTCATAGAAATGATAGATCAAATTGAAGATAAAGAAACTAAAGCAAAATATATAAGAAAAGTTTTAAAACATCAAAACACTAAACCAAAATACAAAAATAATCTAGCAAATTCCTATAAAATGAAAGATATTATTCATCACTATAAAACTAAAGAACTGCAAAGAATAATACAAGACTGGGTAAATGTAAATAAACAAATAAAAACCCAAATTGATGAATTAAAACTTTATACCCATAATATAGATGTCCGAATAACAAATCTAGAAAATCAAAAAGAAACTTTAACTAATCAAACATCTGAAGAGTTATAAACTTTTGTTAATAGTATGATAATTATACAAAAACAAAGATGGTATACAAAGATAACATTTAAAATCAACCCTGATTTTCAATCAACGCTTTATACCTCGTCACTCAGAGCTGATGAATCAGATACAAGTGAAGGATCAATTCCCACTGTATATTTTGTAAAAACCTCTCAAAGACTTTCAACAGCTAGTAATGATCCATTGAAGGTTCAATACAAAATACCACAAGGTCATATTTGCAAAAATAGTATTTGTATTAAAACTTCATTTTTACTAGTCAAAAACATAAGTCATCAAATTGTATTAGGAACCCCTTTCCTAACACAATTATATCCCTTTAGCATAGATAGCCAGGGTTTAAAAACAAAATACAATAACCAAGAAATTTTATTCGAATTCATAAAAGGGATAGAAGTAAAAGAATTAATCGGTTTAAGATTTGGCAATTTTACTTCAAAGAAAAACAACAACATGTAAAATTCTTAAAAAGAAAATACAATACAAAAGACTCCAAGAAATTTAAAATCCAAACAATATCCAAGAAAGGACAACAAATTCATAAACAAATAGAAAACAATCTTTGTTCTTCTATACCAAATGCATTTTAGAATAGAAAACAACATATGGTTTCATTACCATATGAAAAAGAATTCAATGAAAAACAAATTCCAACAAAGGCAAGACTAATTCAAATGAGTCCAGAACTCTTAGAATATTGCAAAAAAGAAATAAATGATCTTTTAAGCAAAAAATTGATAAGACCAAGTCATTCCTCTGAGTCATAGCCTTTTATGCCTGGGGTGTGCTACTTTAAATAGAAAGAGGAACTCCAAGATAAATACTATCAATTATAAACCACGAATAAAGTCTTACAAATGGATTAGGTATCCAATACCTAACAAAAAAGGACTTAATTCAAAGGATTTATAATGCCAATATTTCAAAATTTGATATGAAATCGATTTTCGCAAATTCAGATTAAAAACCGTAAGATAGGTAATAAACAGTTTATTACGCTTCCATTCTACCACTACGAATGGAATGTAATGCCTGGGTTTATAAATGCTTCCTTCGAATTTCAAAATATGATTTAATGATATTTTTAATGATTATACTAAGTTTTCTATGCAAGATACATTGACGATGTTCTTATATTTTCAAATTCCATAGAAGAGCATTTCAAACATTTAAAAATTTTCCAAAAAATTGTAAGGGAAAATGGATTAGTAATCTCTCAAGAACAAAAAAATAAAACTATTTCAAACAAATATTGTATTTTTGGTGATTTTGATATTTATCACAAAGTACTAAAACTAATACATAGAAAGAATCGAATTTCATAACAAATTCCTCAATGAAATCTAAAGACAAAACCCAGTTGCAAAGATTTTTAGGAAGTTTAAATTATGTAACTGATTTTTATCCAAATCTTAGGATTTTAATTAAACCTTTATTTCAAAGGTTAAAGAAAAATCCTGCTCCATGGTCCAATGAGCATACTCAAGTTGTCAAACAAGAATCCTTCACTCGTGCTTTCCTATAATATGTATAGACGCTCCAACATGTGATATGGTGGATATTAAACAAGATTTGAAAACAAAATTTCACTGTAAGATTCCACTTCGTGTTCGAGTGGTCCTCAAATAAATTATTCAACGGTTAAAAAGGAAATTTTAGCCATTGTTTTATGCATTCAAAAATTTCAAAGTGATGTTTTTAACCAAAAATTCCTTTTAAGAGTTAATTGCAAAAATGCTAAAGAAATTTTACAAAAAGATGTTCAAAATTTGGTTTCAAAATGTATTGCGCTGCATTACAGTTAATTTTATCTGGCTGATTTTGAAATTGAGTTTATCAAAGAATCTTCCAATGTTTTACCTAATTTTTCACGGAATTTTACAGAAAATGACCAAAGGAGATCTTACCAAAACATACAACCAAAGAGTCATACGCACGCCAAGTTCGAACTTCAAATCGTTGAGGTATCGGGAAAATCCCAAACCAAACACCCCAAGTTCTTCAAACTCTGTTTACCTTACAAAAGAACCTAAACTTTTTGATTCAGTTCTGTAAGGCATCATCAATCCGCTTCAAGCTCTTTCGAGCTCCAAATTTTTTTCAAAAGACAAATATTTTAACAAATGAAATTCAAAACCCGTAGATTCTACGAATTTATACTGTAGATACTTAATCTATTCAAGTTTCTCATGTCAAAACTCGAGGTAATCGGTATCGCTATTCAAACGCGAAAATTTGCAAAGTTATCTCTCGCATATGACTGAACAAAGTCCTTTACTCACAAACGCATTTTCTCTAAAATTCCACAAACTTTGATATATCGGGATTACAAGAATGCTGTATAACACTTTCTCGTTGTGACCATCTTCCCATTCATGGTTTTTCAATCGGGGAGAAAAACTTCAAAATCTTTCAAATTGGTTTCAGAATGGTGGTCGCTTTCTAAAGCACCAAAATATTTTTTATCTCGAATCCGCAAACTTTTCACTACTTCAAAGTTAATCAGGAAACTTTTCCTTCAGAAATAATATCACTTTCCTTCTGTTCTCAATTTAAAATCCGTTGGATTCTTTGTTGGGAATTAACTTCCCACCACTTTTTGCCAGTACCTTTTCCCCAGCATTTGGACAGGGAATTCAAAATCAAAGGGTGGGCCGCTTTCAAAATTTCTCAAGTCCAAACCTTTGAGTCCATTAAAGGATGGTCAGATTCAAAGCTCAAACAAGAAGCCCATTAAAGTCAAAGGTAATTAACTGGGACTCATTCCATACAAAGCTCACTTTCAGGTGGCTCGTACTCATTTCTTTCAAATTCAAACGGCGCGTTTATCTCAAAAAGGTTCAAGAACAGCAAAATGGCATTAATCGTCCCAACTTGTAGACTCGATTCGTATCAAGAAGATACTGCATCCAAGCTCACCTTCTAGCAAATTAACATGTGTTATGGATCTCCCATACACTCCTCTTCGTAACGGAACACAACATGCCAAAGCCTTCTCGCTGTAGACATAGCTCAAATCATTACACATCACCAGCTGGCAGACCACGAGTTACCCAGTCGGTGGAAGACTGCCGATCGACCTGAGCAAAGAAGATGTGACCGGAATGCCTGCCTCCTCACTGTCAGCAGTCAAAGGAGCTGACAGCAAAAACAATCTGCTTTTTGCAGTAGACTATCATCGCAGAGCAGTGCCACTCACTTCAAAGTGATCTTCGTGCAAAGATAAGATTAAAGATAACAGAAGATTCTCTGCCTTCCTTCGTGTTCACATGGGAGTTTACCGTGTGGATGCCAAATTTTATTGTCCACGGTTTTCTCAAATGTTTGAATTCGTCAAAAATCTCATTATAATGAGGATGTCTCCAGAGTGCAAGTTGAGTTTTAAAGGAGAGAATCAGAGAGAATTCTTCAGAACTATCATCTGTAACCTGCCTCTCGGCGTATCAAGTGCAAACTTTTCCTCGTACAATCTTCAACACGTGTTCAGTCAGGTTTCTTCGACTAAATTTATGTACATTTATCCGCTTCTCACGTATGAATTTCTTCAATAAATACGACGAATTTGTTACACCGTAGGCTCTCTACCGTGACCGAGATCAGTGAGGAGGTTAATGGGTTTCAAATTTCAATATACTTCAAGATTTTCGTGCTTTGATCATGAAGATTTGAACAAGAGAAACAGATAAATAGTGGGCTACGTAAATTAATCAAAGAAAATTTTATTTGAAATTCAAACTTACGATATTTGAAGATTGTACAGGAAAGTTTGCACAGTACTTGAGCAGGTTACAAGATGATAGTTCTCAAGAAAATTCTCTTTGATTTTCTCTCACTAAAACTTAGCCTGCTTCCTAAGGAGACATCCTCTCCTTATATAGGATTTTTGACGGAATTCAAAACATTTGAAATCCGTGGACTCAATAAAAATTCGCATCCACACAAGGAATCCTATGAACTTTGAAAAAGGAAGACAAGGAATCTTCTGTTGTCTTTAATCTTATCTGCTAAGAGGCCACTGAGTCACCATTTTCTTCGATGATGAGGAATCTACTTCTCCTCGAAAAGCAAGTCACATTAACTCATCTTTTCTTCTTTTGTTTGCTTTTGTTAGTGGGGGACAAGACATTACATCAGTCACATCTTCTTTGCTTAGGTCAGATCCAACGAATCTTCCACCATTTGGATTAACTCATTCCAAGAGTCCTCTTCGAATCGGTCAATGGTAAGCTTGAAAATTTGATGTCTCGTGCTTTTGGCCCAGGAATTCTCCTCGAAACAGAGGCTTTTGAAAATGTTGTGTTTCCCATTACTCGAGAGGAGTGTATGGGAGTCCATAACACGTGTATGGGAGTCCATAACACGTGTATGGGAGTCCATAACACATGTCTTCATTTCGCTGTATATCGAACTAGATGCAAAGATTCTTCGTCTAATTGGGACCCATGTTTCATGTCATTCTCACCATCGTTTCGATTCGAGATAAGCCTTATAGCCGAATTTGAATAAAATGAATTTTTCTGAAGGAGCCTGGAGGGGCCACTAGCGGGCCCGTGCAGGCCGGGTCCAAGTCGGTACTCGCCGGGCTTCAGACGCCCAAAACCCGGGGTCCGCTGACTAATTCACAACCCGCTGAAAATCTATACATCTCAGATCACGAGATGCATACCCGAGTAAAATAAACTCTCGCCCAGCTAAACCAATACTAAAATAAATATGCCAACTATATTCTCATAGTTTTCATGCTTGTTCTACAAAAGATTTATACATATTTACAAAATATTTACTTAAAGCCACATTTCGGCTTTCTTCTCAAAAGCTACCTCTAATACAGACTGTTTCGGATGGGCCCCGTACCCGAGTGGGTCTCAAGGACCATGAAAGCAAGTTCCCGCAGAGAAAGTTTTCCTACAAGGGTTACTCCCACCTAAAAATGCATACGCAATGACATATATAAACAATCAATCACATTCCATACAATTATTTACTATTATATGAAATGTTTACATCATGCATGATGCAACCCCTCACGCCATAACCCGAGTCCCACGACTCTCTCACACCCGGGAATGCCAAGTGTGAATAAAACCAATACACACTTCGACTAAAACCATCGGAGACCCTCCAATTTTAGTTATCAAATTCTTTTTCCTTTATTTTACGGGCTACTGATTGGTTTACACCTGCAGGACGCATGCCTTCAACATTTTCACGGAACTTACATCGCCGGATTCATGTCTAACCGTGAATAACATTTTGACTTTCACCCCGCGGGGATCTACTCCCAACTCGCTCGCCAAAACATGTAATTTATCATTTCGATTATTTTATACACTTCATATGAATCTCTCTACCTCGACTTCATTCCATTTTTCCAGTTCATCACCCATTCACCGACATCGAACAAACTCCACCCGCACTCCACACCCGACTCGACGCGATGACCATGCATATGAAGCGCATGATGCCAATGCATTTTCCTCATGTTACATGCATGTGTTCGAGCACTACATGAAACATTTACAAACTATGGAAAATTATAATTTATATATATAATCTACCTCCATGCAAATCATGTTAATACATTAAATAGCGCGATGCATCAACATCACATTTCCACATACTCGCATGTTATTCAAGCAAGCTATAACACACAACAAGGTCTCAAAATTACTTATCTGATTAACAGTGGTACCACTTCGCCCCTTCGCAAACATGAACCATTTCGTTCCAATCCTTAATACATCAACAACCATGACACTTCCAGAAACTTTCTTGCTTAGCTCAAACCTAACTCCCACAGTCCGTGAAACCGGTCATGAAATCCATACCCTTTAGTTCCAAAGCTTGAACTAATTTACATGGCCTCTCACGGCCTCCCACAAGCAACCCCTACCATTATAAAGCCTTTTGCGCTAAAAGAAACCAAGAGAAAATATCTCTACCTCTCGTGAGTTCCAACTTTTCAAAGGCCCACACGTGTATCCCATCAGACGCACTAACTTTAGTACTGAACCGTCGAACGCCACTGCTTCAAACCCGAAAATCTTCCTTTTCCCTTTCCTCCTTTCTCATTTTCCTCCCTTTTCTCTGGAACCCGCTTTCCTTTTCCTTATTTCCTCTTTTCCTTCCTTTTGCCTTTCTATTCCTTTTCTCATTTCTCATCTCACCTCTTTTCATTTTCTCTCTTCTCCTCACATTTTCCCTTTTGAATCATTACTAAACGTATGAGCCAAATGAGCACTTCCTCCCTCATTTCCTCTACCCACGGTGCCGCTATCTCTTTCCATGCTTTCTTTTTCTTATTTCTTGAATTTCACACACATCACGCACCTGGGCGCTCATCATGAGCTACGGATTCCTTTCCACACATGGCTAATCAGGAGCTATGCTTGGCACCATGGCCTTGCTGGCGGTCACTTTGCGATGCCACGTAAGATCCCCAACCTTCACATTATTATCTCGACACCCACGTTTAAACGTTAAATCCCGACCAATTAGTAATCCAACGGTAAATTCGACGCGCAGAGCTAAATTTCGCGAGATTTAGCTTCAACTGAGATGCCTGCTTTATTATCCGTATCTAAAATTCCTGATTTTTACCAATTACTATTTTGTCTCTTTCTAAGAAAAATTGGAATTTTCTGCCCATGCGCTGGATTCGGGCCATAATCCAAACATCCTTTAACTACCAAAGGTTGCTCAAATTTTGAAAGCGCCCCACCATTTGATTTTTAAATTCTCGCCAAAAATGTCGTGAAAGGTATCGCAAAAGTATGGAAGTTAATTTCCCAACAAAGAATCCAACTGATTTTAAATCAGAATGTATGAAAGCGACAATCGCTCTCGCGGTGTTTTCACAATCGCTTTGAAGTAGTCAAAGGATTTGCGATTTCAGACAAAAATATTTGATGGCACCAAGAAACAAACCACCACCTCAAACCAATTTGAAAAGCTTTTTGAAGTTTTTCCCACTGAAACCATGAATGGAAGATGATCTAACAAAGAAAGTACATACCAAGCATTCGTAGTCAATGTAATCAAAAGTCGTGGAACAAAGTTTTCAAAAACGTTACAGTAAAGGACTTGCTCCCAGCCCCTTCGAGATAACTTTTAAAATTTTGCATTTTCAATAATCAACTCGGCACCTGTGGTTTTGACATTTTAAACTTTAACATTCCCAGATCGCATTAAGATAAATTCTGTGAGAATCTACTTGGCTTGAAATGTCATTCGTTAAAAAATATTTGTCTTTTTTGAAAATTTTTGAGCTCAAAGAGATCAAGGTATCATGATCCGCTCTTAACTCGAACTATCAAAAGCTTGTAGGCCTCGTAAATATAAATGTGGATTTAAGAATCCTGGTGCTTTGGTCAGATTTTTCCAATACCTCAAAACATTTGAAGTTCTGCTGCGGTATCGTGATATGACTCTTTGGTCAGAGGTTTGATAAGATCCGCTTTGGCTATTTTCTCGTAAAATTCCCGTAAAGGAAATCAGTAAACATTTGAAGACTTTTCGATAAATTAATTTCAAAATAAAAAAATGTATAAAATTGTTTTCACATTTTGGCAAAAATCTGTTTCAAACCAAATTTCGAAGATCTTTTGTAAAATTTCTTTAAAGACTTTTGCAATCAATCCTTGGTGAGAATTTTTTGTTAAAAACATCACTTTGAAATTTTTGAATGCATAAAACAATGGCTAAAATTTCCTTTTTAACCGTTGAATAATTTATTTGAGTACCACTCCAAACACCAGAGTGGAATCTTACAATTGAAATTTTGTTTTCAAAATCTTGTTTTAATATCCCACCATATCATATGTTTGAGGTGTTTGTCTCTATTATAAAGAGTTTCCAAAGTGCGGATTCCTGCTGCAGTTCCCAACCCGGGCCTTAACCCGTCTCACTAATAAGTGCGCTCTATCGATCATGGAGAGGATTTTTCTCAAACCTTGGAATAAAGGCTTAATTAAACTTAAGATTTGATAAAAATCACTACATAATTTAAACTTCCTAAAATCTTTGCATTAGAGCTATTTTTAATTTCATCAGAAATTTCCACAAGAGTCTAATCGTTTGATGATTGGTTTTATTTGCCTCATAAATATCAAATCCTAAAATCTAATATTTGTTTGAAATAGTTTTATTTTTGTTGCAGAGATTACTAATCCATTTTCTCTTACAATTTTTTGAAATTTTTTTAAATGTTTGAAATGCTCTTCTATGGAATTTGAAAATATAAGAAGATCATCAATGTATACTATAGAAAACTTAGTATAATCATTGAAAATATCATTTATCATATTTTGAAATTTTATGAGCATTTTAGTTGTGTTAGCTATATCTATCTGCCAGAAGGGGCCGAACTTAACTGTAAATGCTGTTTTGTACCTATCTTCTGGTTTAATATGAATTTGCCAAAATCCAGATTTCATATCAAATTTTGAAAATATTGTAGCATTATAAATCTTTTGAATTAAGTCCTTTTTGTTAGGTATTGGATACCTAATCCATTGTAAGACTTTATTTAGTGGTTTATAATTGATGATTAATCTCGAGTTCCTTTCTATTTCTCGAGGCCTTGAACATGTGCTGCAATAACCCAAAGGGAAATGACTTGGTCTTACTTCAATTTTGCTTAGCATGATTGATTTCTTTTCGCAATATTCTAAGAGTTCCGATTCATTTGAATCGTCTTGCCTATTGAATTCTGTTTTTCATCAATTCTTTTCACAGGTAGTAATGAAAAACCATATACGCTTATTTCAAAAGCATTTGGTATAGAAGAACAAAGATTGTTTTCTATTTGTTTATGAATTTGTTTAACTTTTCTCGAATTTGTCTGATTTTAAATTTTCTTCACAGATTGTATTTCTTTTTTTAAGAAATTTTACATGTCAGTTGTTTTTATTGGCAAATTTATAAAATCTTGAACTTGATTAATTTTTACTTCTATCCCTTTATAACGAATAAAATTTCTTGGTTATTGTATTTGGTTTTTAAACCCTGGCTATCTATGCTAAAGGGATATAATTGTGTTAGGAAAGAGGTTCTTAATACAATTTGATGACTTATGTTTTTGACTAGTAAAAATGAAGTTTTAATACAAATACCATTTTTGCAAATACGACATTGCAGATTTTGTATCAACCTTCAATGGATCATTACTAGCTGTTGAAAGTCTTTGAGAGGTTTTTACAAAATATACAGTAGGAATTAATCCTTCATGTATACAATTTAAATCAGCTCCTGAGTCAATCAAGGCTATAAACGTTGACTGAAAATCAGGGTTGATTTTTAATGTTATCTTTATATACCATCTTTGTTATTATACAATTGTCATACTATTAACAAAAGTTTCTAACTCTTCAGATGTTTGATTAGTTAAAGTTTCTTTTTGATTTTCTAGATTTGTTATTCTATTATCTATATTATGGGTATAAAGTTTTTAATTCATCAATTGGGGTTTTTATTTGTTTTGTTTCTATTTGCAAATCTTCAATTGTTGTCGTTCTGCTTTACAAAGATGAATAATATCTTTCATTTTATAGGAATTTGCTAGATTATTCTTGTATTTTGGTTTAGTGTTTTGATGTTCTAAAACTTTTCTTATATATTTTGCTTTAGTTTCTTTATCTTCAATTTGATCTATCATTTCTATGAATAATTCTTGATCAGATGTTAACATATTTATTTGACATAAACAATTTTCTATTTTGTCTATTTTCTTTTCTGACATTATGCTTTTAGTTTGAGATTTATCAGTTTCAGAGGATGAAGTATTATTTTCAGAATAATATTCTTCTTATGCGTCTGATAAAACATTTAATTTTTGTTTTCTACAATTTGGAGCTATATGACCCTTTTGACCACACTTAAAACATCTAACTTCTCGTTTATGTTTTTTATGAGGAGGTTGTTTTGATACAAGGATTTACATTTTAAATTCTTGTATTTTTTATAAGGCTTTTCCTTATAATATTTTTGTTTTTTATGTTTTTGTGAGGGAGGTACTGACATTTCAATACCATATTGAGCATAAAAAGATCCTAAATCTTTCTTTGAAGCTTTTAGATCTCTTTTAACTTGATGTTGGAGTCTAAGTTGAGAACACAACTTTACACCTTCTATTTTCACTTCCCCTATTAGATCTCTATAAGTGAGATCTTCATAAGGAATTGCTCCATTATGTTTTTCCCTAAGAGTTTCTTGAACCTTTTCAAGAAGCAGAAATTTCGTGAGTCCATAAAGGAATTTTCTTTCCAAAAAGAAGCTCTCAGATCTCCTCTTAGTCATTACTTTTGCTAAGAACACATCATGATACCATCTAAAAATCACTAAGCGTCCCGCATAATAGTTTTGAAGAATTTCTGAATTTTTTTCTTCAAAAACTCTAGGATCACCTATGAAATGTTTGGTTATAGCATACATGAGTCTTAAGACTGCATCTTGCTCTCCTTCTTCATTTAAACTTGTTTGCACATAAAATCTTTCTTTATCAGTGAGAAAATTTTCCCACCAACATTTTAATGTTCCAGAAAATCCTGCCAAAGTTAATCGGATAAGATTACGATCATCGCCTATCCACAAATAAAGTGGGCTTGATGATATTTGCATTTGATGGAGAACCACAAAAATTTCATGTTCAGATAGTCCATCTATATTCCAGTCATAGATGAAATCATCACAAACATATTTCTTTCGGGGTTGTTTTTCTTCAAATCAGAATCGAGGAGCTGGGTCTTTGATAAATTGTTTTTCGATGCCACGCTTTTATCTTATTTATTTGGTCAATTTCTAGTTTCAATTATTTGTTAAGAAGTCATTTGATCTTTGGAAGTCGGGGAGGTCTTATATTCATAAATTCTAATTTTTTAGTTAAAATTTTTACTAAAGTCATCATATATATATTTCCTCCTAATCTTAGAGATTTTTTTGCAATCCGGTTCAACAAAGGTTTTTCTTTTTCAATTTCTTTATTTAAGGTATTTTTCTCAATTTCGTCTAATTGAAAGGAAATGGTTCCTAAAATTTGATTTGTGTAAAATTATTTTGTTATTGATTCCCTTAATATCTTTTTATTCTTATACTTCTTTGTCTCATCTTCCTTTGTATTATTGTTTGTTTCAAGGGGCGGTTATGCTTACCTCGTGCCATTATCCTTATTTCTTCTAAAGGAGGATGGGTAGGATACTACCTCTTTCGTAAGTAGTATTTGGAATCCATTCTTAAACATATTTATTTATGCAAAGGATAATTTATTTGATTATTTGCGGTGGATAAATATCAAAATATGTGAACATTGGAATATCTATTTCATTGTCTCCATCGTTTGATACCATTGTTTTTAAAATTTTTCCTTTTGTTCATTTGTTAATGTTGAGAAAAACCATTTGCTTTTCTCAATTCTCAACTTTACCGCTTTTGCTGGTGGAAAAAATCTAGCAAGAAATTTGTTCGATAAGTCATCCCATGATGTTATTGAATCCGGTGGTTCTAAAATAAGCCAATGCTTGGCTTTCTCCTTCAATGAAAATAGGAACAATCTAAGCCGAACAACATCATCGCTCACCCCGTTATATTTCACTGCATCACACACCTCCAAAACATTTAGGATATGAGCATTCGGATCCTCATGTGCTGTAAATTCGTGAACTGATTCCTCAAGTAAGAATTCAAAGAGTGATGGACTTGGAGTTTCGAAATTATTCGCCAGACAGCTTGGCCTCCTAATCACAGTGGAGTAACCGTAGACGGGCGACTATAATCTCTTATAGTGGGCAAACATAGTATCTTATATTTACCACTGTGTGGTTTACACTACTCTCCTCTCGATCAAACCAAGATTGCCTTCTCTTATTTCCTTCCATCGCTCCCATACAGTAGTTGTTCCATTCTACCGCTTTCTCTCACAGCTTCTCATAATTCTTTTCAAAGTTCTCTCGATTTAAGGATCCAAAGGAATAAGATTTTCAACAGAACCTCGTCACATACAACCTAACGTACCTGCAAGTTTTTCACAAAACAAAAAAAATAAAGTATCAAAAATTAAATCAAAACAAATGTCTAAAGTATCGAAGAAGTACTTAGTGTTAATATTAGCATAAACACCACGATGAAATAGAAATTTTCCTCGACAACGACGCCAAAAACTTGATAGGCATTTACGTGATTGTGTTTTTGTGGATATGCAATAAGAAGTGCAAATCGTTTAATCGCAAGTATACACTGTCAAGCAACATGGTACTAAAGGTACCTGATATTGATCCACAGGGAAAACCTAATCGTGAATGAGCTATACCAAATTTGTACTTATTTAATATTCAAACTAGCAATTGTAATGGCTAAGTGGAAGTAAAACCATATTAAATTACTACTAATGTAACTGTGCGCTTCTAACGTAAAAATGATCAAAATGATGCAAAGCGTTAACGTGGTCGCGTTTCGCTGACAACCCTACTATCAAATGTCAAGGCTCCATTCCATTATCTAGCATATGTTCTGGCGCTTACTCTTATCTATTGTAACAAGTCTTTCTCTCAAGGTCATTTAACCTCTCCTTTATCACTGGGTTTCGCTTCCTCGGATCAACCCTAAGCATTAAAGGTGCATCAATGCAAAGAACCTAAAGCCTCTTAATTATTGATAATCCTATATTACCAAGTTTATTAGGTTAACCCACCTATGTCTAATTCTTCATTCACTTTTTAGATCTTACAAAGAACCACTTACATATTAAGATTAATCATAAATTAATATGTTGATTTCAACCAAGCATGAGTTAATGGTAAAACAAATATATATAAGATAATGGAATTATGAAAAGTCAACACTTCAACATAGTATTCATGTCCAATTCACAACCACCACCCTAAACCACGAAATTAGAACATCATGATGTTCTATTCCATTACAAATGAAAAGTAAGACTTAATAATAAGGATAGAGAAAACTTCTTTTATGGATTTTACCTCATTTCTTAGATATTCTTTATCTATTTCAAAAATATTCTCTGTTGTCATCATCATGAGCTAAGAGGGCTCATCATTTGGTGAGGATACTCATTCGAGAATGTTGAAACCTATCCGAGAATTTTGGAATATTTTGACTGCTTGAATATTTCAAATTGAATTCAGATGAATAGTCTACTTCTTCCAAATTTAAGTTTGATCAAGATTTGACTTTCTAGAGTTCAAATTTCTAAAAAGGAATTCAAGAACTCAGAGAATATGACCTTCTCTAGGATGTTCCTTCACAGTTCAAAGTTAATTTACATTTCCTCATTCCATCTTCAGTTATGGACATTAGTTTTTGCTGTTCAATTGGTTTAGCTAAGAGAGTCGCTTTTGAAATTCCATTCCCAGACAGTTAAATATCCCATTTAATATGCCAGATACTTTGTAGCTTCTTTTCATTAGCTTGCCAAATTGTCGTTTGACTAGGATGACAAAAGACAATTCGCCGACTACGTAAGTCATTACCTTACAGTATACTCAGATACTATAAGAATATTCGGATCTGTGGTCCACAAATAAGTAGTTTTCAGTTTGAAATATTTAGAGTTCAGTCTATGTGAAACCCCAAGAAAAATCAATTTTCTAAAAAGGGTAAAACTACTCGGGCCAAAATCCTAATTTTTCAGATCGAATGATGAACAGACTTCATATTGAATCATCTCGCCAAATCTGCTACCAAGTCGACTCTCGCCGACACCCGAGACACCTAATTTCACGCTTTTCGAGGCATCGAAACACGGTGCCGTGAAACGGCACATGGTAAAGACATGTGATGTGACAAAAGTCACCTACTACATGCACTCACGACACATGTTGTATGATTGCATGAGAGGACGATGAATGGCCGAGATCGCACAAGGCCAAAAATCAAGACGGCGGACACAAGGAATTTTTAAATGTTAAATGAGAATAAAACAAAAAGCAAATAGTGTTCATCTTCTCCAAATGGCGAAAATCGACAAAGGCTAGATCTAGACTTTAGAGAGAGGCGTGTGCCTTTTCTCTAGATTTCTACCGCCGACCGCTCTGCTCGACGGAGCAAGAAGAAAGCCGATCGACGAGGCGGTAGGCCACGCTGACACCGACGCTGGAGTTCCTACAACCCAAGAGGCGGATCTTTCTCACTTGTGTTATTCTTACAAGAGCCACAGAAATTTACGTGACGCCTGAGGCTCGATTAGCCTTGTTTTCGGGTCTCAAAACATTTGAACCGGCAGAGAAAATACCCATTAAGTCAGGTCGCGGAATGCTGCCAACCTCGAGGGCGTTTCACTGCTCACGTGAATAGCTACGTGATTTTGCGTGAATTTTATGATGTCAGAAAGTGATTCAAAATGAATTTCGATTGGTAAATTAACGCATGAGCTAATTTCGTGTTATCGATCGAGAATCGGTCAATATGAATTCATGAATTAATCGTTAATACATGCATTTAATAATATTAGCATGAATGGCTTGGAATTGTGTGAGAATTAACATGTTAATGCATGTAATTAAACGTGTTAACATGATGTGGAATTATATAAAAATATAATCGGTGTAAGTCGTTGAAATGAATTAAAATAATTTAGCTCAAGTGAGCTAATTTGATGTTATTGATGAATTAAATAACACGTGGTATGTATGTAAATTTTGTCAATATATGTAAATGACAGGTTGGCATGTGTGGTTTGAGAATGGCATAATGCATTTATATGACGGGCAACCTAGAAAATTAGGTGCGAAAGTGCACGGCATGAAAGAAATAAAAGGATGTTTTCTCGCGTGGCCAGCATGTGTGAGGAGTCTACGAGACTCGGATAATGGATCGGGCACAGATACTCTCCGCAAAGTCACAACGCCGACATTGCTCACGCCAATATTTTTTACCCTAGCTGAGTAACCCACGAGGAAATTGACTTCACTCGCCTCACTCACCTCGCCGAGGATCACTATTTCGTGCACAGGAGTGTACAGAGGACTGCTCACTAGAGGTCGCGTTTAGAAGAGTTTTTCCAAGCCAGGGCTTTGGCATTGTCATTTTGTATAACATGTGTTAGAAATTGTACATTTTAATATATGTTGAATTAAGAGTAATTTATTAACTCTTGAACTATTGTAAATAGTTGATGTATTTTGTGGGTATTAAGGTAGGGGCCCAAGTGACCATTATTTTATTTCCTCGTACGCGGACTATGTGTGGTCATTTGGTGAATCATTGGGGATGTGCTTCAGACCTCAAGGCAGCTCCCGCAGACAAAGAAGACTCGCCGATTCATGAGTGGTGTCGCTACCCGATACCGTCGAGCATTTCGCGGTTGACGGGAGTCACAACCCGACTTCCTGGGATTCAAGGTCATGTACCAGATCGTATCTAGGTACACGACATGGAGGGTAGTATTATGGTTCGCATTGAAGAATCATGAGCGCACTATCCACGACACCGACATGGAGTCACAATAGAAGTTTTCGCCAAGATTTGGCGCCACTACTTATACGGCGAGGAAGTCCGAGATGTATTAAGACCACAAAGTCCTACATATTTTCACACAATGACCTCAATATGAGGCAACTTCGATGGATGAGTTCAGAGGATTATGACTTCACTTTTCATTACCACCCCAAGAAGGGGCAAATGTGGGGCGGCCGATGCACCCGCCCAAGTCACAGAGCATCGCTAGTATACTGGGAGTGGCTGATGCTCGAGACCTGTGGACATTTTGAGCCACAATACCGCGAGCAAAGCTCGTGTGGTACGCTGGGGAGTTTAGTACAACACCGTCTGCTGCGCAGTGATTTAGGCCTGTAAGACGCGAGATGCTGTCCATCGACCGGGTACACTGCCACGTGACGAGGGCCGGACCTTCCACATGTATGGTAGTCTTCTGGTGATGAGGACTCGTGTGTAGTGGTCTCACTTGACCGATTGAGAGAGGAGATTCCTCAAGGAGTTTCACTACTTTCGATTCGTCATAGATCCAGTGGCACCTAAGATGTACCGCCAGATCTTCGCTGCGCACTAATTTTAGAGCGGACGAAGAGACACGTAAGGGACTCTGCTCTCGACGATGTCTCACTTGTCACAGGTTAAGGCCGAGCACCGTAATACAGGCTATCACCCATTCCGGGAGGTGGCCGAGTGGAAGTGGGAGCATATCACGATGGATTTTAGACCCACTTGCCACCTTACATCGCGGGGACATGATGCGACAGATAGAGCGGACTCCGCCACGATCTCGACACATTTTCTAAATTGTATACGTACCTTCACATTAGGAGAGATTCCGCTGGTCAGATATTCGAGATAGTCCCGCTACATGGAGTACCGTGATCCATAAGGCTCCGATAGAGACCCGAGGTTTATTTCGCCGCACTTTCGGGAAGAGCTTCCAAAAGGCTACTGGGCACACGGATCGACCATGAGTACGCCTTTCCACCTACGTATAGATGGTCGCTTAGAGAGGACCATACAAGTGTTGGGAGATTACGCCGCGAGTACTGGCCCATCATAAGGGTAGATGGGAAGAACACTTGCCCTTAGTGGAATTCGCCTACAGCAACAGTTGTCAAGCTAGTATACAGATGGCACCATATGAGGCATTATATGGGAGGCCATGCAGACATCGATAGGACCGAGGGGCCAGGGAGAGAGTTCCATCACTCTGGCCCCGATCCGATTAGAGACACTCTCCGAGAAGGTGAGCTTGATATTTACACGCCTTCTCACTCGCCGTGAGCCTCGCAAGAGCTTATGTCGAGTATACGATGTCGACCCTTAGAGTTCCGAGGTCAGGTGATCACGCCTTCAAGGTGATGCCCAAGCAGGAGGGTCGCTCGTTTGCGAAGCTATCGCCGAGGTTTACCGGGCCCTTCGAGATACTGAGTGGCAGGCAATCGTGAGCGCACTACCGCTTTGTCGCCAAGATGTCATGTCCACAGGTATTTTTACGCTCCATGTTCTGAGGTACACCTGCATCCAAACATGTAAAGGGATCGGGGGAGAGATCGAGGTCGATACGCACGGGACCTTCGAGGAGGGACCAGTGTGCCTTATGGATAGTCGGGATCAGGTTTTACGATGCAAGACCGTGAGGCTAGTGAGGGTGCCATGGCAAAGATCGGAGTGGAGGAGTCAATGTGGGAGCGAGACATGAGCGCGCCACCTATCCCTTCGCTTAGTGGACGAAGGCACGCGGTTTAGTCAGTTAACACTTAAATGACTGGGCCACATGCATGGTGTAGCGACGTCAGACAGCATGTGGTTCAGGATTGTACGCACTCTCGAAGAAATTCTTTTTAAGGAGGAGAATGTAAAACCCAGAAAATTCTAATTTTCTCTCAAAAAAGTAGTAAAATGGTAATTTTGCTAAAATCTAAAATTTTTAGATCTCGACGATGAACTGACTTCACCATTGGAATCAGTTTCATGAAATTCAATTTACCACGCCGAATTTCACGACTCGAGATAGTTGGAATTTCACGTTTTTCGAGACACCGGGTGTCGTAAAACGGCTCGTGAAAGACATGTGATGTGACAAAAGTCACCTACTACATGTGACGCCCCAAATCCCGAGGGGTTCAGCCACTACTCAGTTAACCCTGCGAGATCGGACGGTAAACCGACAGTTCATGAGGCCGGCAGAGTTCCTCAGACGGGGAGCTCTACCTAAGAATAAACTGCTCCTAAATAGCTCAATATGATATATATATGAAAACGGCCACTCAAGCCTATACCAATACTACCAATAAACTTCACTATATACACAAGTTTTCAGCAGGTAATAAAATTATCTCTTATACATCATATATCAAAACTTATAGAGTTTCTAATACATGTGTACATAATAAAATTAAAGTTATTAAATTCTATTTTCTGTGGCCCATTTTCTAGATGAGCCGTTTTAACGTGCCGTACGAAAATAATATTCTCGACAGGTTAGTTATCGCTGCAGTGGAATCACTTTAAATGTTACTCCATTTGCGTATATGCAATGCTCCAATGAAAAACATGAAGAGCCCGTTAAATGCATGATCCTACTTGAATGTCTAACTGATCAATTCATACCCGAGTCCTCATCGACTCCCTCACACTCGCTTCTAGCCACGATGAGAAACATTACTTTTTCAAAACAAAGATATTTGTTTTTAATCAGGACTACCCTCCGATATAAGAAATGATCGACTCTCCAATGATCTATTTAGTGGACAACCATCCGATGTATATAAATCATCGACTCGACGATTGATATTTTATATGGATTACTCCGATAATTACAGCTGCCACCTTTCAATCACTTCGCTTCCTATCGCTCTAAGGTGCCCTAGTGCATATGAAATTTCATGATGACAATTTCAATACAATTATATAACACATGTAAATATATAATTACGAGAGATATATTCATTATACTTTCACTCACACAAACATGTCACATGGGTTTAACAATCCATTACATCAAAAATTAACTCACGCGGCCAATGATTAAGCATGAGCAATTCAACTTGACCATCACCAAACATGCCACACAAAAATTTATTTGTGTCACTATTCACGTGAACAAGAACCCTCAGCCATCGTCACGCCTATCATCCAATCATCTATTCACTTCTTTTTTGGGAACCCGGAATTTCATGGCCATTTTCTACCATACGCATCAACACATGACTTAATGCACAATTTATCACATTATCGCACCTAAATGTCTACTCCATTCACTACTCATCAAAAGGGGTACTATACTTTTCACACTTCGGCCCTGTGCTTGGGACCGATCAAATCGCCGCTCAAGGCCTCAAATCCAACCGAAACATCAACAAAGCTCTTAAATCACAGTAAAACAGCAGATGAAACCCCTACCTCACAGTTTGTCAAAACTCCAGCAAAACCGGCATCTACGCTGCCGCCTCCTCCGCGCAGTAACGCCTTCCTTCTGTCCGCATGAATTCGACTTCACGGACGCCTGTAATCTTGTGAGAGAAGTCACACTTTCTCACTAGGTTTCAAAATTAACCCACGCATCCCCTTCCCCTCTCCCACGCTGGGTCTCTTTAAAATTGGGGAAGACAATACTTATGCAGCATTATTTTATTATCATTTATCCATTCACCAAATGTCTTCAAATCTTAGATTTAAGGGACATTCGCACTATCTCTACCATCCATTTTCATTCTCTCTACTCATGCAACATGTGTCACATGAATACATGTTATAGGTGACTTGTCACCCGTATTTCGCTTACGACATCCGAGCTACTCGACATGCCTGGGAAAAACACGCAAATTCCGACCGTCTCTGACCGACGAAATTCGACGCAGTTAGCTAGATTTTGCGAGACGATCTAAATCTGAAACTGCTTTGTCATCCGAGATCTAGAAAAATTTCGGGTTTTGATCGAAATTACGATTTTGCCATTTTTCCATAAATTGGAATTTTCTCGGGTCTTACACTACATGTACTCATGTGACACATGTTGCATGAGTAGAGAGAGGATGAGATGGATGGCTTAGATTAAGCCATGTGTCAAAAATCAAGAAAAATGGACAAGATGGGAATTATGAAAATGTTTAATGAGAATAAAGACAAAAAGTCAAATCATATCTTCTCCAAAACTTAAAGTGAACAACCCAAGAATGAAGGCAGTGGCTGGGTTTTTGAGTTTTGTGGAGAGAGAGCCTACTTCTCTCTAGATTTCCGTCGGCTCTGAACGCTGGTTCTCGACGAGCAAGAAGCAAAGCCGATCTACGCTGAGGGCCACGCTGCGGACCGATCGTGAGTTCACAACCCCCGCGAGGCGACCTTTTCCTTCTTGTGTTATTCTTTGCCAAGAGCCATGTAAATGGTCAGATGTTCTGAGGCTTTGATTAATGTAGGTTTTCGCCTCAAAACATTTGAACTGGAGCGGAGAAAATCCCCATTATCAGGCCGCGAATGCTGCCAAACTAAGGGTTTCACCGCTCACTAATAGTTACGCGGATTTTGGTGTGAATTTGTATGATGTCGAGTGATTCAAAATGGGAATTACATTAGGTTAATTAGCTCATGAGCTAATTTTATGGGTAATATGTGAATTTAATAATATGATTTATGTGGATTAATTATGTTAGTATATACATGTTTTATATATTAACATGAGTTTGTTGAGATTAGCATAATGCATTCCATATGCACCGCACCTTAGAATATTAGGAGGAGTGCATGACACATGGGAAGAAAATAAAAAGGAAAATATTGTGAAAGGAATTTTTGATTAAGATTTTCCTGAGAATCGTGTTTGAGATTGTCCAACACCACGCCTGAAATTCATGAAATCGCTTCTCTGAGGCTTATCCAACAGATTCGCCTCTGGGAGGGTAACCAACATATTACTTAATCTCTATAGTAAATTTTCGAGAACAAAAGCTTTTGTTTTAAATCGATATTTCACCACATTCGCCAGCATATGTGAGGAGCTTCGTGAGACTCGACATGATCGGGGCATGTACATTCAAGTAGGATCATGTATTTCCGCTGATGTGATTGTCACATGATACGCGGAGTAACCCATGCAGGAAATTTTCACTACTGTGCTTTGGCTCACCCATCGAGGATCACTATTTCGTGCACATGGATGTGATATATGACGACGCTCACTAGAGGCCGCTGTAAGATGTTTTTTCTGTCAGGTTTCTCAGTATTCGTTTTGTATAACATGTATTAAAACTCTAAATTTTGATATATGTTCGTAAAGAGTAATTTATTAACTCTTTGAACTATCAGATATACCGATGATTTCAGAAGACCCGAGAAAATCTAAATTTCTAAAAGGGCAAAATCGTGAATTTCTGGCCAAACCTAAATTTTTCTAAATCTCTGATGACAACGATTTCACTCGTTGAACGCCTAAATCTACTAACACGCCGACTCGAGACAATGGACTGACACGCGAGACATCGTATTTCAAAGCCGAAACGACATGTGATATAAGAAGTCACATATAACATGTGACTTACGGACACACGCTGCATTTAGCAGAGAATCACTGAAACTAAGATCAGATATACAATTATTTTAAAATCCAGTTAAGAATATAATGGGCATTATTTGAAAGTTTAAATGGAAAAAGACAAATAAATTTATGTCACCATCTCCTACCTGGGAAAATGTGAGGAAAATTCCGGAGAGAGAGAAGATGCAAAGAGGTCAGAAGATTTCACTTGTGAGTGTAGCTTCTCTCAGTTTCCGCGATTCGACCGTCAATTCTTCTGACAAGCATAAGGTCGCTTCTACGCGCATGAGGCCTACGAGTTGTCTGCTTTTATGGAGTTTCGAGAAACTCATGGAGGTAGGGGTTTCACCTACTAGTTTTACACTTTGTCAAGTATATTTACGATAAGCTTGAGTTGATTGAGGCCAGTGGAGGGTTGGTTGACGGCCCCAAAGTTTGAACCGAATTGTTAGGAAAATTTTGAAACCCATTGGTGGCAAATTCGTGACTTTGCACCCAAGCCGTTGTCAGAATTGTATAAATTGTGAAACAATTCTAGGTTGTGGATGTGTATGAGGCCTAAATGGCTATAAAATTCTGCCTCACAAGGAAATCGATATTGGTATTGTTTTGAGAACAAGAACCCGAGGGTTTCATCACTACATGAATAGTGTTCAAGTGAAATAAATTTATGAAATAATGTGTTTGGTCGAAAGTAATTCAAATCGAATTGCTCGTGTTTGATAATTGGTACTCCCAAGTGAGCTAATTTCGTGTGTAATGGATTGTGAAATTACATAACATGTTCAGGTGATTTAAAATTATGTGATATGCATGATTACATATTCAGATGTTATAAAATTGTACTTAATCGACATCACAGATTCCATACGCACCGGGGCACCCTGTAACGATAGAGGAGCGTACGAGGTGGTTTATCGAGAGAGTGGTTTCTGAGGGCTCACTAATACACAATTATCTATGTCCATTACAATATCTGAGGGATCGATATAACATATCAATTGTCTAGCCTACCAATCGACATACACCGAGGCTGTCCACTAAATAGATCATCTGAGCCTGGCCTACTACTTATATCTGAGGGTCGGGCCCACAATTAAAAACAAATATCTTTGTTTTGAAAACAATGCTTCATAATGTGTTTAGGGCAGTGTGAGAGAGCTCCGTGAGACCTATATGATTTGAAAGCATGTAGGCATTCAAGTAGGATTACGCATTTACTCGAATGTGTGTTTTCATTCGGGAGCATCGATACGTTGAATTCTGAGCTTTCAGAGTAACCCATTTGTGTGGTGATTCCACCATCGGGCATTAAATTTCACCCCCTTGCCGAGGGAATTTATTATTTCGTATAGGAGCGCACGAGACGCGCTCATCCTAGAGGCCGTTTAAGAAAGCCTGTCAGGCTGGTTTTGTTATGTACACATGTATTGTAGGCTCTATAAGTTTGATATATGATGTATAAGGATAATTTTATTACTCCTTGAAACTATCAGGAGCAGAGTCAGGATTTATTTGATGAGTATTATTCAGGCCCAAGCCGGTCGCTTTACTCATATACACCATATCAACCTGGTTTGGGGATGTTTTATTCGCAGAGCCCCGTACAAAGGGGAGACTTCGCCCGATTTTCGTGAATAGTGCCTGCCACCCGACGCTCACAAGTATTCCGTCGGTCGACGGTAGTCAATGGACACCTTGGCTGGGGGCTAGCCACATATTTCAGGAGTATGATGCAGGACCAAAGTGGCCATTATTTTATCTTTCGCATGTGGACCCCGTGTGGTCATTGTTAATTGTCGGGAAAAGTTTCACTGGGTAGAAATTCTCCCACGAGACTTTGCCCGATTGCGGAGCTGTGCTCCGTTACCCGACATCCATGAGTATTCCGCTGCCGACGGTCACACAATTGGACCCCGGCTCGGCGTCACAACAGCATCGTGAGCTAGGTACACGAAAATTGGCTCGGGGACTTGGGCTTAGGCTATAGTCATTAAAGTGTAAAAACATCACAACTTAGTATAGCTTGATGTTGGATACTAGAGTATAGCTTAGCATCGTAGTTAGGTATACTAGCTTACCTAGACTGATGGGAAACTATGCTGATCATGCATCCTTATGTATTTTGGGTGAATGAAATGTGATGCATCGATTCAGGTTGTATATGTGATCGTGTGTATAATATGAGTGATGTGTGATCATGTGTTGTATGAATTGTGTGATTCAGATGTTCGTGAGTAGCATAGGAGAAAACGTTGAACACTAGGGTCGAGAAAATATAACCTTAGGTGTTCGAGAAATTTTTGGCAAAATGGTCCAGAATTGAACTAAATATATATATATATATATATATATATATATATATATATATATATATATATATATATATATATATATATATATATATATATATATATATAAAATTTTCTGGACAGTAGTTCCAGTTTTGAACATAAACAGATTATGTTTGAAACTCCGAAAATTTTCCGCTTTTGCACAAGAAAAGGTTAAAATTTAACTCATAAAAATTTTGAGTTTCGCATGAAGTGCGCTGTCTGTGCCATCGCAATTATGGAGTAGCAAGGAGGCTACTGGAGATGAAAAAAATGATGAAAATAAATAAAATAAATTTTAATAAATTTATTTTTGTTTCATCGAAATGAAAAGAGAGACAATTTTTTTCGGGTTTTCCAAAGAGGTGAACCAATGAAAAAAAAGAAAGAAAAAGTGCAAGAAAATACGGAACGGGCTACGCCCATTCGCTTAAGAGCCAGTCACAATACAACAAATCAGACAGGATAAAGTAAGGTTAGATATTAGCCACAGTGGCGCGCAAGGGCTGCCACAAGACGCCGCAAGAAGCCATGATACGCCGCATGCACTCCATGACACGACCAACCACAAGCCACGATGCGACCACAACACGCCCACGACACGGCCAGGATGGGCCACGACACGGTCGACCACGCGCAAGGGAGTATGGCAGTGCACGCGCGAGCGGCCTGGCTGGTGGGATGGTTCGCGATACAATCAATTGTATCGGATAGAGGAAGGCAGGTCCGCCGGGTGTGTGTCGCGACATTTACGCCGACGCTTACCTGACATGAGCCATGATATCACGGAGGCTACACATCTGGTATCAAGGCGGCCCGACATGGATCGGGTAGCTGATAATTTCAGACATGACCGGCAAAGGCGCCACGCTCGACACGGCCCGCCACCGAAAGTGCGCGCTGGCAGCGACACGTACAATACGGCCGAGGGGCTTGTGATACGACCGCGTCGAGCCCCACGACATGCAAGACCGAGACGCCACAAGACGACGAAGGCGCATGCAATGTGGGCGCTGGGTCTCGTGGTGCATCCCGCGGCACCCAACCTAGTCTTCACTCGCCAGTACTATTCGAAGTCACTATTCATGAACACCGTTCATGAGCACTGCTCACGAGGTTTTATAAAATATATATATATATATATATAAACCAAATCAAATAATTTTTTTTTTTTTCAAATAAAATAAAATAACTTTTTTTTGTCGAATATGATTTAATATATGAACTTATTGTCTGAGATTACCTATGAATGGCTGACGCGGCAGATGAAATGTTTTTAGTATGTAAATAACGTCTCGAGGTTGTAAGCTTACACCTTAAAGATATCGTTGAAACTTAACTCGCATTCGGGTACGTAGATGGCTAGTCGAGAAGCAGGACGTAGCTCATCCACAAGGTATCAACTGACACCATCACACTGCCAGACCTTTATCGAGGTCGTGATTTAGCCGCTATCGCACGTACGTAATACAGCAAGGTCAAACGACTTCCGGGGCCAAGAAGCACATCATCCTCCAATGGTTGGGAGCAGGAGGGACGGTGGTTGTGGGACGACCAGACCACAAAGGGAGAGGTAGATGTTGGCGCAGGCATCCGTGATATGGGTACCGGGTACTAAGAGTGGCTGGAAGATCCATCTCTTCCAACCCGGAGCAAGACTTCTATTTCACTGGTGATATCCGTAGATGCGCCGAGGCCACGCGACTAAGGCCGTGGATGGGACATTTAGTCAGGCAGGGCAGATGATGTGTTATTTTTGCCAACAACCTAGACACTTTCGATAGGATTGTCCACTCTGGAGCAGTGAATCCTGCTTAAGGGGACACCTCACCCTAAATCATCACGAGACAAATAGTGGTTTGCAATGATGGGCAGATGGTGTGCTACCATTACTAGCAGCCCGGACATATGAGGAGGGATGATGAGCTTAAAAGTCATCTATTTTTAATTCATTTTTCTGTTTGATTTTCATCGGAAAAGGAATAATTAATATGCAGAAATATGAAGAAACTCACCAATTTGTTATTAGCAGGAGTTGTGAAAGAAAGAAGAAAAAAATAAAAGAGAAAAATGCACCTATGAGTAAAATGTTAAAACGCGGCGTAAATGAAAGGTACCGGGTAACTAATGTTGCGCTGGGGCGTGCACAATCCATTTATGCAGTCGCATCGTGGAAAATTCAAGGAATGATGGTGTCATGATGTGCATCGCAAGCCAGCAACCGAGGACTAACTAGAGACTTAAGGAATGATGTCGCGATAAATATCGCGGATGTGGCGACGGCTGGGTCACTGTCATGGCAAGGGATGCAGGCTGACAAGAGAAGACTCTCGACGCTTGGCGACAAATTTGAAAAGATGAACCGCGATTTTGCCGCTGTCGCGACAGAGGACTGACGTCGCGACACCAAAAGCAACCAGTTGAAGCCTCCAGAGACATAATCTGATGTTGCGACAAGAGATCGAGGTCGCGACATAAGACTTGCTCAGTTTAAGGTTGCAGTTCCTTAAGTTGATGTCGCGACAAGAGATCGATGTCGCGACATCAGGAACACCAGTTGAAGCCTCCAGAGACCTAGGTCGATGTCGCGACAAGAGATCGATGTCACGACACCCGTGAACGACTACGCCCAAACTCAGAAGACAAGAGGTTGATGTCACGACACCGTGAACGACTAGCTTCAAAATCAGAAGACAAGAGATCGAGGTCGCTGACATGACTTACTCGGGCCAAGGTCGCGTAACCTGTTGATGTCGCGATAAGAGATCGATGTCGCGACACTAGAGCGACTCGCTTCCAAAGTCAGCAGAGCTATAGCGATGTCGCGACATCGAACCAAAGAAGAAAGCCGCAAAGACATGAGCCGATGTCGCTGGAGCACAAGGGACTGGCGTCGCGACATCGTGAATGAAATACTTGAAACCTCGCGGGAACCATAGAGCGATGTGACGCCGCGACATCGTGTGGACGCACTGCTGAAGATCGCAGCCTAAACCGATGTCGCGACAAGGATTTGAGTCGCGACCTCGAAGCAAAGAATACGTCGCCCACTCGAAATCCACAAAGATCGTATCGAATTAGTGGCCCAATCTCGTAACTCTATAAATAATGGGTCGCTTACCAACGTAAAGCAGCCTCGCCACTTGAAAGAGATCCGGTCACGAGGCTCCCGTATTTTTTATTTTCTTTCTTTTCTTTCTTTCTTTCGCTTTTTTTTTCGCTTTTTTCTTTCCATTTTAACTTAGATTGTAGTAGTTTGTATTTGCTCATTTGGATTTGAACGTTAGTCAGAAAGGATTTAAATGGTTCCAGATTTATATTTCTTAAATTACCGTCTGCTGTTTGAAGTCTGTGATAAATTTTGGATTTAACACCAGCCTCGATTTACAAGGGTTTACTTGATCAAGAAGCCAATGTATGGTATAATCAAGAATTTGTAAGCCCCAACCTACTGAATTGACATTATCGTCGAATAATCTTTCCTACAGATTTTATTCATTTTAAATAACTCGATGTTAAATCGATCACGGGTTTTGCTTCAGATCTGGGAATTGATCCCACTTCGCCTCAGACTCCATAACGAGGTTGTTACGCCCGATTTCCAGAGCCCTGGGTGACAGAAGGCATTCCCGAGAGCAAGAAACAATTTCGAAGGTAGATTTGAACCCGATATTGCTGATCTAATGCGCCTCGTATATTTAATTCAATACTTCCTCTTCTCACTAGAATCGAGAATGAGTCAGAAGAAGTTATTAATTTAAGTACACAGAGTTCCACCTCAATTCGACAGTGAATTCGATCCCGTGTTAGTAAGGATCTAATCAAGGAAAGAGTAAGCTATTCTAATTTGAGGCGAGAACGTATAGTGCAAACTCAGCGAATGACTAAATCAAGGAGCCTGTGTCCGGCAGATCTTATATTGCAGGGGGTATGAAGTATTGAGAAAGAAAATACCTTAACAAGGCTACGATTTAAAGTAAATTGCCTCACTCCTGTGCTCGAGAAACAATAAGGTGAGACGATGAATCATGTGGCTCGAGGTCCGGGCCACACTATATTAATCCTAATTAGTTTTAAAGATCCAGTTCCAAAGCCAAAGCCGCAGCACCGAATTGATTCTTTCATAATAGCCGACATTCAATGTTTCCTTTAGAAATAATTGTTAAATCTAAATTTGTTATTTTGAAATTTCAATCTTCAATTCATTTGTTATTCAATCATTTTTCTTTTCCATCATTATTTTCAAGCTTCAAAGCAAAATCTCATTATCGTAATCTCATTCAAATAGTAAGGGAGCTTAAGCAGTCAGTAGTTGGATTGAAAATTCTTTAGATCTCTCGTGGATCGACACCGACGCAAATCCATTTTATTACTTGTCGACTGCACTTGCAAGATAATGATCAAAACCAATACGAAATGGTTTTCTCTACAAAAATATCTTTAATCAACATGATAGTAAAAGAAACTAACACTAAGTTTAATGGTTTATCTAATGGCGATTGTATACTACCCCGATAATAAGTCTTAAATTTGAATAGTGCCTTCAACTGGCAATAATGATCGGTAAACACCCACGTTTTCTACATTATCGATTAATAATAGTTCTTCTTTGCGTCAATGTTGTCAAGTAATATCACTAAGAATATATCAATGGATCGAAGAATTTAGTAAATCAATATTCAGACGAAAGAAGCGAAATACTAATTTGGATATTTAAGAAAGAATAAAATAGCTTTTCAAGCAAAGGGTTATTTTTACCACTAACCTTTAACAAACCATATTGAAAATATTTGTCACGTGACTAATCCTATTAATGTAAGCAAGTGTGTTTTGATTTGTGGACAAAATCTAATGCATGTGAAACAAAACACCGATCCGATTCCAGCTGGTATTAATGCACTGTGAGAGAACACTGCTTCGAGAAAGATAAAGAAGGCGTAAAACTCAACCATGGCGTATTTAAAGACAGGATCGAATGAACATGTAGAAGCAAACTATGCCTCCAATCATCGATACTATGGAGGACTTTTGCCTATTATTCAAGATGAGTACTCCGCAATCGTGCATCCAGCCTATCGATGCAAATAATTTCAACTTAAACCCGCACTACATTCTCATAATGGTCCAAAGAAGACGCTTACTCGGTCATCCCACGGGGAGGACCCAACGAGCACTGGAAGATTTCTCAGATGGCTAATACAAGAAGTCAATGGGTGAGACCAAGTCATCAAACTGCAAGATCTATTCCCATTCTCTCCCGAGATACAAGAAATTACATGGTATGAATCTTTACCATATGGCTCGTTGATACTGGGGAGGAGTTAAGAGAGCCTTGGCCGTAGATTCTTTCCCCACTCACCTCGTAAGGAGCGGAAACTACTGTGGTTTTTAAAGAGTGGGGAAGATGAAAGCCCAGATGTAGCTTCGGGAAAGATTCAAAAGGTTGGCTGAGAAGATGTCCAATGCATGTGGGATAGGATTCAAGATTCCGTATGATATCAGATATCATGCCTCAATGATATATCAAAGGGGATCACTGATGCTCATGTCAGACATTCAAACGAAAAAGTGTCAAGAGGCAAGAGAGCTGAATAAGACTGGTTAGTCGTACATGAAAAACCTTCCGTAGTTTTCAAGAGAAGCAAAGCAGAGAGCGGATCATGGAGCCGAGCAAGACGGCACCCACGAGGCCAAGTCGATGCCAAGTCGATGCCATTATGCATGTGGGATGGCCAAGCAAGAAAAGGAGAAGACACACACCGCCCATGAGATGTGAGCACAGAAGAGAGTTATCAAAGGAAGTACAGAGAGTCGCCAAGAACAATTTGATGCCAAGAGGTTAAGATCCGCGAGCCAAGAAACTACCATTTCAAACCCAATACCAACTCCGCAAAGACATTATCACTCAAAGACTGAGGAACCATGAGAATTTCTACATGCGAGGGGTTTCACAAGGCCCAAGGCATGGATGTAACCTCAACAGAGTTAATACCACTCACCAAGGTTCCAAATAAGAACAAATGTTATTACAAGGAAATGAACACGTAAAATGAATATCGTGGTCGAGGAGGGCCCAATCTGGGGTTAACGTATGTCGACGCCACGGGGGATAATAAGAAGTCGCTGAACTCCATGAACAAAAGTTTGCAGTATTCAGCTAATCGCTACCAATTCTCAAATTTTTCAAAACACCACCAACATCCTCGAAGAACTCGAGACACAAGGGCAACTGCCCTAACCCCGCAGCCGTAGGAGATACCTTCCTAAGTGACACAAAGAAGAACTAAAAGATCGCATGGCCAGCTAGGAGTGGGAAGAGGAAAAGATGAAAGAAAAAATGATAAAGAAGAAAGAAGAAGAAAGCCTGTAAAAATAAGAAGACCGGAGAAAGCAAAGTTAAGGAGTGGACAAGAAGGATATCCAAGGCCTCAGACCAGTCCCATCTACGCAGACCGCGTAAATCAAAGATGATGAGCGTCATAAGGTTTTTAAAACCTTTTAGAAGCCAGAGATCGCATGCCCTTTACGTATGGTGACCCGATGCCACTCTATGAAAATTTCAAGGACACGAAAGGAAAAGAAAAGATAGGTAAGGATCGAATCTCACCGCTACTAAGAAGCCGTGATAAAGAAAGAATCACGTAAAAGATGAAGGATCCAGGAGTTTCCAGCAATTCCTTGCATCATCGAGGAGTTGAATCTCCGTGAAGCTCTGCGGACTCGCGAGCGTGATAAACTGGGCGCTCCTTCTCGCCGCTAAGCAATTAAGCTCGGGGGAGGTTATCTGCACCACTATTACTCTTCAAATGCATGTGACGATGGTAAACCTCGGCTGAGTCATGGAAGATGTAGCCGGTCACCGTTGGGAAATCGGTTTTCCTAAGAGACTTCATCATCTCGACATGGAAGAAGACCACAAGGCACCGCACTGGGAGACCATTCCTACCACCGGAGCCGCCCGAACGATATGCAAAAAGGAGTTCTTACTCTCGAGGGTCGAGGAAGCCAGCCGCTTCAACTCGATCAAAAGCATGCGTAATATGTGACATAGACAGAGAAAATCAGAATGTAGTCGATGACGCCTCCATGCCTACAACCCCGACGCTCACAATGATCAGAATGCTCAAATTTTTATCAATGAAAAAGAGATAAATTCCCAAAGATATCAAGACGACTACTTCCGATTGTCCATACAACAATTTTCATTCTATAGAAATCGTGGCCGAGCCCGAAGCAAAACAGTAAATGACAAAGTGGAAAATAATGAAAAAGGGAATCATCAAGAAACCAAATAAGAGGGCTGTTTGGAAGAGTCATAAGTCATTCAAGTATGCTACTTAGAATCACCAAAGAGAAGACTGATTATCTCCGCTAGACTCGGGGCTGATGCCGAGGAACAAGAGGTTGCCGAAAATCTTAAAGAAGCATAAAGAGTCTATACTGTCCATCAAGAATCAAGGGTATCGCCCATCAATTCCGCATGCACAAAATTCCCCGCTAAGAAACTTCAAGCCATCTCAGAGAACATCAAAGGAGACTCGAATCCAAGTGATGAAGGAAGTGGTCGTGAAGCGAGGTACTAAATCACAATGTCGGGTTTTATCTATGCACTCGTATAGTCTCAGAGCCTACCATGTGGTTCCAAAGAAGCCGGTATTTACTGTGAATCCGCAATGAGAAAAATGAATTGATTCCAACAAGAACAAAGACAGGATGGAGGGTATGTGCATTGATTACGGTGAATGTAACACGTACCACTTTAAAAGATCATTTCTTCGCCTCTTCATTGGATCGATTGCCGGGATGATTAAATAGACACCTCATTTTCAAGCTGGATGGATATTCGTGGATACAATCAGATCGCTATTGCACCCGAGAATTAAGAGAAGACCACATTCACATGCCCCTATGGTACCTTTCGCCGTAAGGATGCCATTCGGGTCGTGTAATGCCCCGCTTACATTCCAAAGGTGTATGATGTCAATATTTCGCACTCGTCAAGAGGTTATGAAATTTTTATGGATGACTTCACTGCATGGATCCAGCTTTTGATCGTTTGAAGAACCGGAAACAAGGTTTCAAAGATGCCAAGACAAAATACCTAGCACCTAATCGGGAAAAATGCCATTTTATGGTAAAAGAAGGCATTGCTTCAAGCAAAATTTCAAGCATCGATCGAAGCAGTAATTTCAATCCAAGGTATCCATTATCAAAATCCTCGCACTACACCTACCAGCAAGAAAAGGAGTAAGAAGCTTCGGGGCATGCCGGATTTTATAGAGATTCATCAAAGACTTCTCAAAATAGCCAAACCAATTATGCGCATTATCGAGAAGCGGATACAAGGTTTAATTTGATGACTCTCGCAAGGCCGCTAAGAAATCAAGATCGTATCGTTCAAGCACCTATAATGGCCGCACTGCACGGGATAAGGGATTTGAATAATGTGTGATGTCATGATTTTGCAATGGGAGTCAGCTCTAGGCAAAGAAAGGAGAAAATATTCAGACCATATACTATGCTAGTAACCTTTCAATGAAGCACAAGAAAATTACTTCAACAACCGAAAAAGGAGATGCTAGCCATAGTATTTGTCAGAAAAATTCAGCAATACATTTTGGGATCCCCATGTTATTATTCATATTGATCATGCAAAAGAATCACTTCGATGTAAAAAAAGGAAGCTAAGCCAAGATTGATATAAGAGCATTGCAAGAGCTCGACTTGAAATCAAGGATAAAGGGGTGTGACAATGTGAGAAGCGATCACTTGTCAAGAGTAGAAAGAAGCACAGAAGAGGAGGAGAAAGTAATATTGACAGAGAATCTCCTGTGATGAAGAATCGTTTAAAGTTTCCTTCCAATCGCTGTATGTCGATATTGTGAACTATTTAGTTTGCGGGGTAAAGCTTCCTTTTAATTCGGGCCAATGTAAGAGGAAACTTAGAACGATAACAGTATTATATTTGGGATGATCCACTATTATTTAAAAGAGGCGTTGACATGATAATAAGAAGATGTGTGCCAAAACGAACAAGGCAAAATTTTGAATACCGCATGTATCACCATATGGGGTCATTTCAGGAGAAAGAAATTGTACTTCATAAGATACTCCAACTGGTTTATCGCTCACTATCTTCAGAGATTGTACGAGTGGGTTAAATTGTGTGATAGGATGCCGAAGATCTAAATATCGCTGTTGCAATGAAATGCCCCTAAGAGGTATAATGGTGGTGCAATCTACGATGGGGAATAGATTTTACGGGACCATTCCCACCATCATTCGGGAACCTCGACATACCGCCAGCGCTGATTATGTTTCCAAATGGGTGGAAGCAAGGGTCGTCTATAGAATGATACATGATACGAATACTGCGAAGATTATGATTAAGACGGATTCATTATTGTGATGAATATTTAATAAAGATTTGCGTTCGCGAGCAGATATGGATCAGAGCATGTTGAACGAGATGACACTCACTAATGACATAAATTTCAATGTGAGATTAAAAGAATACTTGAAAAGATCGGTGGAGCTCAAGCAGAAGGATTGGTCTTCCAAACTCACGACGCACTTCGCTTACAGATCGCATACAAACTCCTCATCGAATGTCCCCATACTGCACTGTTTTGGCAAACCATGTCACCTACCTCTAATTCAATACAAGGCAATGTGGGCCATCAAGAAGTTGAACTCGATTTTAAACTCCAAGGGAAGAGATCGCTTCCAAATATCCGAATCGAAGACCGAAATGAAGCCTATGATAATGCTAGGAATCTACAAGGATAAGACAAAGAAATGGCAAGGATCAAAGGATTCGAGGAAAGAGTTCGTAGCAGGGGAACAAGTTCTAATGCTTTTAATTCTAGATCGAAGTGTTCCTGTGAGTTGAACAAATGGAGCGGCCATACAGCTGGTGTCATAACACATTCGAGCAATGGAGCATTAAGGACTGGAGCATCGAGAAGAATTCAAAGTCAATGGACAAAGACTAAGCATTCGCAGGAGGAAGGAAAAGAAAAGCTCCAAAGAGGTTATCTAGAAGGAAGAAGAACCAAAACAAATAAGTCTCGTGATAAGGACTCAAAATGAGTAAACGATGGAGGCAACCCATGAAAATTTAGCTTCGCTTTAGATTTTGAAAATTTTGGTACTATTTCAAGCCATTAGTTCTTATAAAGATAGATTTAATTTGAGAAGTTAATTAGGTTTAATTAAATTTACTAATCATGCAAAGTATGCATTTGCAAGGCCGAAAGACACGATTGAGAGGCAAATTCGTGACACCTTCAACAATCTCCCCCAGAAATGTCACGATACGAACAAAGGTGTGCACTTTCTCCCTAAACCGAACCCGTGAAATAGAGTGAATTGCTTGTTGAATTTCTCGATTTCTGAGATGCCCTAATAAATGTCTACAAATGAGTATAGGATTAATAAAAGAATTTAAGTTTCGAGATCATTAAACTAAGGGCATAGGTCGCGACATCAACAAAACTTGAAAATGCAAAGTCAATGGTTAATGGGTAGCCAGTAATACCTAAATGAAGAGGTCGCGACAAACTTAGTATGTCGCGACATAAAGAGGGTCAGGTGCCAACTACTCACTCTCTTAAATGCCCTAAAACTAATGTCCTAAATAAAAGTGAGACGAAATTGATGTCGCGACAAGCGAATTTAATGAAATAATAATTAGCCCACAAAAACTTGATTGAATTGCAACTGTTGGAGAACTTTTTCCCACTCCCGCTCACTTTTCCAAACCGCTCATCCTCCCTTCCTTATGATTCTAAATTCCTGAAAACCCTAGCTCTCAAAATCTTCGTAAACTTTCCTTCCGCTTTCAAATGGTCGAAACCTCAAACCCGTAATCTAACCCGAAGAGATCACGGAGGAATATGCGCACCGTAAGAAAACCGGCAGAAGAATCGATCAAGAGATGCCTACGTACACCCGTATAATTCAAATAGTCAAGAAAGAAACTGATAAGAGAAAGGAAAAGCAAGAGGTTGTTGCTGAAGATTTGTGTCAGAGAAGCTTATTCCAACTGGAAGAAACACTATGCCAACAAGGGATTCGTATCAGAAAGAAGATTCAGGAACCCTATTATCTTTCAAGGAGATGATCAACAAAGAGGCCGGGAAGCTTTCTCTCGCACATCAAAAGTCGCCACAAGAAGCAGAAAGAATTTTATTCAAACTGGCAGCAGGAAAGACAACACTCAGGTTCGGCTGAGGGTGCTGGTACCATGGAGCCAAAGCCATTAACGAAGCCCCATGGAATGGGCAGGGCACAAGCATGGGTCCCGTTCAAAAAACTCTTGAAAACCCAAATTTTAAGAAAATCACAAAAGCTCAACGACTAAAAAAGCACTACCGGGATAAGCGGGAAGGGAGGACCAAAACCCCGATCAGGGAAGCCTCACCGAGGAGGCTAAGGCATGGTTCGCCGCCTCTCGTTGGGTCCCAACCCCGCTACGTGTGAACAAAGGGAGAGAGCGGTGAAGCAATTATGCTATATGCTATTCGAAGGGGTACAAGCTCAATGTAGGAATAGTAATTGGAAAATTCTATAATGAGGTACCATGAAGGAAATAAGAGAGAAGCCGATCCTCACCCAAGAACCATAATTGTTCTATGTTTAAAGGTCAGTGAATGAGTCCGGGAAAAGCAAGAAGTCCTTATGACATCACCACTCCTACCGACAGATGCAGCAAGTGGACCCAAACCAAAAGAAAAAGGGTGTTGATTGAAACTGCAGTAAAGGTCTGCCCATGGCCAAGAAGAGAACCTTAACTTCCTTCCTAAAATAATACTTTCACATTTGCGCATTAAATGAAGGGTAGATGAAAGAAGCCCCTTAGATTTTCCATCCCTTAGCTTCATCTCCCCCCATGTAAAATGTAACATTCAGAGAGCGCGAAAGCTCAAGGGGAGCAAAAAGAGAAATAATTCAATAATGGAGGCCCCAATGCCATCCGTAAGAAGATGGAAGAAAGGGAAAAGAGTGGAATGTGCAACAAGAATTGTGGAAGGAGCGAGAAAAAGAGTTAAAAAGAAGAGATCAAAGAATGGGAAGAAGAACTGAAAAGAAGCAGGTTAATTGTGGATGAAAGAGGTTCTTCAAATAAAGAAAGAGGACTTTAAGAAAGAAATGAAGGAAAGAGATCATGATCTTCTGCGTAAACCTGCTTCGAGTCATGAATCTTTTATAACAATCATTGAGCGTGATTCTTAGCTCCTAACCATCACAAGAAAAGAGAGGCGTAACAAGGTGCTCAAATTGGGGAGAATAAATAAAGGGATTCAAATTTATACAAGTCTCTGCTAAAAAGATTTTGAGAATAAGTCGGATGATAGAGACAAGAAGCAAAAGGATGTCGAATCCTACAAAAGCAGAGAGAGAATGGCTAGAAAATCGACGATTAACAACAATCTTTCCAAATTTAGAAATAATGACCGAAATGGAAAACACAATGAATGGCTCGGGGAGAGACAAGATGAGCTAAACAAGAAGGTTGGATCTTCTCCAATGAGATCTTCTATCAAGATCAAGCTGAGAAGGAAACTAAGAAGAGAAAGGAAAGAAGAGAAATGAAATTCTCCATTCCCAAATTTCATTTGAATACCCTACCCCGGATCCCCCTAATATCTCACGCTCTTCCAAAAGAAAGAGATAGATTTCTTCGCAACGACCTCCTTTATTCTCCAAAGCCCATATCGCAGTATTCAACATTCGCAATTGAACTTAAATAAAATGATAAATTTGAAATGAATTGTCAGGTTATTTCGCTCATAAATTTTGTGGTCGTCTGCGGGTCGCATAGTCGGGAAAATAAAAGTAGGAATTAGTTCAAGAATAAAAACCGCCGAGATGCAATGAGTCGAATCAATGAAGCAGCTAGGATTAGAAATGTCAATCAGAAGAATAAGGGCCAAATGAATACGCTTTAATTGAAACACAAAGTGCAAAAGTGACTTAAGTCTAACCGATAAGTCCGGTAATGTATAAGGTAATTACAAAAGAAGTAACAAAACATATTTTTGAGTTTGTGGTACGAACAGTAAGTCAAGGAACCTGTTGAATATCAATTAATTTAACTACTCATCAACAAAAATGAGTCAAGGAAATCCTTATGGTTAGTCACAACTATTTAATCCAAATTTGTAATTTGTTGGGATATCGATCGAGGCTAAACTTGTGATACAAAATCGAAAAGAGATGATACAGCCATTCTCGATAGTTTGAGCCATTCTAGCTATCCTTATTCATATGTCGATGCATATACCTTGGGCCTAAATTGAGCCAAACAAGCCTATTTTTCAAAATAAGTCACTAAAACCCCAACCCATCCTAAAAAAATCAACTTTCAAAGAAAGAACATATGATTACCCGTGAATTACAAGGAGGAAGAAAGAAATGAAGCTCGGGGAGTATATGTTTTGAGGAACTCAAAGAGAAAAAAAAAAAAAGAAAAAAAGAAAAAGAAAAAAAAAGTGGGATGAAAAGAAAGAAAGAGCGTAAAATGCAATAAAAGAAAGTTCTTATAGGATAAGTTTCATCTCGGCCTAACTCTCGAACAATTAAGTTTTGGGGTGTTTCAACACCTAGTACCCTAATGCCATCCGGGTATGGGAGCTACTAACCCAAAGTTCAAGAGTGTTAGAAAGCCTAAAAAGGTAAAACATCAGACTATCCCGAATGGGCGACAAACAAAGGAAATTTCCCCAAACAAATGCAAAGGAGAACAGGCATAATAGCTCGAATTGAAGAATCAAAAGAGTATGTCCCAAACATGAAGCTTAGGGAGTTTATTAAAGAAACTACAAGAAAGAAAGGGCGAGAGGTGCAAAAGAGGAGAGAAAAGGTTCAGGGTAATCTTAACCTAAAAGTTCCTTCCATCCTACCTATTACCCAAGCCTAACAATACAAGCCCAAAAGACCTGATTGACTAAGGTCGCAATTACCTACATTAAGGAGACTGAATATGATCAACAAACCTATGGAATTTGGAAATATGGAAACAATCAAAACTCGTGAAGGACTGTGGAGTTAAGTGGACTCCTAAAGATGAAGATGAGAAAGGAAAATAATTTTATTATTCAACAGATCTAATGATTATGTCAAGCCAGAAGTTAAATTTTAATACTTAGTTTTCAGATACTATAAAGATTAAAAACTAACCTTGAACTCGACTTGAAGCTGATGTGTTAAAACAATGCATTCCTCAGATTTCAATCAAATTGATCAAGCACCGCAAGACGTAACGTAAAATGTCCTTGCTCGATGACAAACAATTCTTTCTTTCTCGCTGAGGACAAACAAAACTTTAAGTTCGGGGGAGTTCGATGAGCTTAAAAGTCATCTATTTTTAATCAATTTTTCTGTTTGATTTTCATCTAAAAGGAATAATTAATATGCAAATAAATACGAAGAAACTCACCAATTTGTTAAGAAGGTGAGGAAGAGTAAGAAAAGCAGAGGAAAATGCAAAGAATTTGGTGGAAGTAAAATGCAAATGGCAGGCGTAAATGAAAGCAAATTGGTAACTAATGTTGCGCCATGCATACCCATTTACGCAGGGCGTCACGACATCAGAAAATTTCAAGGAAATTACGCAGGTCGCGATGCATCGCCAGTAACCGAGGACTAACCGTGAGACTTATGAATGATGTCGCGACAACATCGCATGTGGCGACGAAGGTCGATGTCGCGAATGCGGATGGAGGTCGTGGATAAGAGAAGCACTCGACGCTTATGACAGATTTGAAAAGATGAAACTGGTTAGATTCTGCCGCCACGCGACAAAGGCCGACGTCACACACCAAAGCAACCATTGAAGCCTCCAGAGACATAATCTGATGTTGCGACAAGAGATCGAGGTCGATACAAGACTTGCCCGCTTTAAGGTTGCAGTTCCTGGGTTGATGTCGCTGACAAGAGATCGATGTCGCGACATCGGGAACACCCGCCTGAAGCCTGTGAGACGAAGCCATGTCGCGACAAGAGATCATGTCACGACACCAGAACGACCGCCTGTAAAATCGTAAAGACAAGAGGTTGATGCCACGCACACCAGAACTACTACCAAAATCAGAAGACAAGAGATCGAGGTCGCGATAATGGTGACTTACTCGCTTGAAGGTCGCATCCCGTTGATGTCGCGATTAAGAGATCGATGTCGCGACACTGTGGAGCGTACCGGGCCCAAAGCCGCAGAAAGACAGTGATGTCGCGACATCGTGAACTCGGGCAATGAAAGCTGCAAAGATAATGAAGCCGATGTCGCGACAGTGGGGATCGATGTCGCGACATCAAACGGTCGCCTGAAACCCGTGGAGCCATGTATGCGATGTCGCGAGGTGACGTCGCGACATCGAGGGCGACCGGTTGAAGATGCGGTTCTTAAGCGATGTCGCGACCGAGTTTGAGTCGCGACTGGCGATAACATGGGCGGTCCACTTGGAAATCCACGGCGCATTGGAATTAGGAGCCCAACTTGAGAACCACTATCATCTACGAAGAACGCTACCAGCGAAGCGGCTCTTGGCGACAGAAGAGATGCCGGTTCTTTAAAGAACCTGCATTTTTCTTTTCTTTTCTTTTCTTTTATTTTCTTTTGTTTTTCGTTTTTCTTTCCATTTAGTTTAGATTAGAGTAGTTTGTATTTGATTCTCATTTGGATTTGAGCGTTAGTAGTAAAGTTTAGGCGAATGCGATTTATATTTCTTTAAAATTCTTATGCGGTTGTTTAGTTCGGACAAATTTTGGATTCGAACACCGATTTAGATTCACAGTGGTTTACTTGATCGGCAAGCCAATGTATGGTATAATCGATGAATTTAGAAGCCTAGCTTCCATTGAATTGTGACGTTATTATCGAAATAATCTTTCTGCGGTATTTTATTCATTTATTGAACTTAGGATGTTCATCGACTTCTTGGTTTTGCTTGTATCTTGGAAGTGATCCCGATTTCAGTCTCTTGTACCCATAAAGGTTATTCTGACTGGAGTTTCCGGGAGGCCCTCGGGTGACCTGAGAGAAGGCATTCTAGACGAAGAAACAATTCGGAAGATAATATTTAATTTGATATTCTTGATCTAATGCGCTCTGTATATTAAATCAACTCTCTTCCTCTACTTATGTAGAGAATGAGTTGAGTGAGTTATTAATTTAAGTACACAGAGGAGTTTACCCTCGGTCGAATAGTGAATTCGATCCGGAGTGTTAGCAAGGATCTAATCAAGGAAAGAGTAAGCTATTCTAATTTGAGGTGAGGGCTGGAGTATAGTGCAAACCTCGACAATGACTAAATTGGAAGGAGCTCAGTGGAGTCCATGTTATTGGGTGTGGAAGTATTTGAAGAAAAATACCTAGAACAAGGCTCACGAGATTTAAAATGGTTGTCTCGCTCTGTATTTAGAGAGAAAGCAGTTAAAGGTGAGATGATAGGCTAATGTGGATTTGGAGAGGTGGAGTCACTATATTAATCCTTGGACTAGTTTTAAAAGATACGTAGTTCGAGAAAGAGAAAAGTTACAATACGAGGCGTAGGGTGATTCTTCTGATAGCTGATTATTCAATGTTTCCTTTAGAGATAACTGTTAAATCTAAATTTGTTATTTTGAAATTTCAATCTTCAATTCATTTGTTATTCAATCATTTTTCTTTTACATCATTATTTTCAAGCTTCAAAGCAAAATCTCATTATCGTAATCTCGTCCAAATAGTATGGAGCTTAAGTAGTTGGGGTAGTTGATTGACAAATTCTTGAGATCTCTGTGGGATCGATATCTGGACTTAAATCCATTTTATTACTTGTGCGACTGTGCACTTGCGGTATCTTGAGATCGAAACCACACGAAAATGGTTTCTACTTACAAAAATATCTTTTAATCAACATGATAGTAAAAGAACTAACACTCAAGTTTAATGGTTTATCTGCGAGGATTGACAAATAGTCCTTGGATAATAAGTCTTAAATTTGAATAGGTGTCTTGATCCGTAACAATTTATCGATGTTGTCTTAGCAAGTTTTATGGCATTGTGCGAGTTAGTTAATAGTCTTCTTTTGGCAACAATGTTATAGAGATTTGTACATGTAATGGTCCGGTCCAATGAGTTGCCCCCGAGGCAGGATCAGCGGGGTTTGGGATAACACGAGTTCTAGTCGGCGGTGGGATAAAGAGGACATGGTTGTTCCTCATGTTCTATTATGGTCGGGAACCCGATGTCGAGTTCTAAGTCTTAGCACCAGCACCTAGTACTTCGACGAGAGCGGGTCCACATAGGCCGAGTGGGCGTAGGTCGGGGTCGACCACACACACGGGATTGCGGTAGGGAGTTCGGGTCGGGCTGGGCCCGGATGTGATGTTACCATTCTGCCGGCCCCAGGCATATGAGCGAGATTGTCCTGGGAGCGGAGGTCTCAAGGTCTGGTGAGCATCGAAACGGCGGATATGTAGGGTATGTTTCTACTCTTGCACTTGTTGACTAGAGTAGCGTTTAAATTGGATGCATCATATTCATTCACTAATGCATCTTATGTGACAAAATTGGGCTTAGAGGTTGAGGCCTTTAGAGAAGCCAGACGTAGATGTTCTTCCCTAGGATGTAGGGTGAGAGTTGACCTGATAAGTCGGGATTGTGTGAGGTTAGAGATCCTCAGGATTACGCTCATGGTGGACCCCCGCTTGGGGGGAGGGAATCGCATTGAGTCGGGTGTGGGTGCACGGTGACATCGCGTCAAGTTGGGTGTGGGTGCACAGTATGGTCATTCACCACTCTTGGTGAGTGTGGGTTGGGTTTGTCTTTGGGACTACGTCCAATGAAGACTCATAGCTCAAATTAGGAAATGAAAAGTAATTAATGTGTGTTGGAGCGAAGCTGAGAGAGGTACATTAATCCCCTCGTGGCCAAGCACAGGTTAGGGTGAAGGAGACTGCGGTAGTATCAGAAAGGTCTGTGTGGAGTGAAAGAGGCCCAGGGGGAATATCCAGAGATTTACGTGTGGGTGTAGAGACGTGGGAGTATCCGAGGTACGTGGGTGTAAGAGACTTTGGGAAGATATCCCAATTTTGTGTGAGTGTAAAAGAGATAAGAAGCCATCCATAATTTACGTGTGGAGTGTAAGAGACTGTGGAAATCGAGATTTACGTGTGGGTGTAAGAGACTTGGGGAGATATCAGAATTTCCGTGTGGAGTGTAAGAGACTAGTGGAGTTATCAGAAATCTACTGTGTGGGTGTAGAGACCGGGGAGATATCCGCAATTTACGTGGGTGTAAAGTCCCAGGGAGATGTCTGAATTTACGTGGGTGTAAGGGCAGGGATATCCGAGATTTATGTGTGGAGTGTAAAAGACTTGAGTGGAGTTATCAGAAATTTACATTGTGGGTCACGAGGGCCGAGTGGGTTATCAGAATTTACGTATTAGATTGTAAAAGACCAGGAAGATATCAGAAATTTACGTGTGGATGTGAGAGGCTCGCGGTGTTTGCAGAAAAGTTCTGTTGCAGAGATGAAAACACGATCAAGTTATCACGTAGACTTAGAGTTGAGTGATAGAATTAAGGAGTGACTCGAGATGAAAACACGGTCATGGTTATCACACGCGTGGACTTAGGGTTGGTGATGATAGGAGTTAGGAGTGACTCGAGATGAAACACCGCGGTCATGGTTATCACGTAGACTTAGGGTTGAGTGATAGGAGTCGAGAGTGACTCGAGATTTGGATACCCATTGGAAATTACATTGGGTGTTGGTGAGCCGGCAAGGGCTTGGTATATGGATGTCATTCATGACATGGATTAGGTTGACGGCCCATCAATGATTGTGACCTTGGGAAGGTCAGCGTTGCACACTAAGAAAGGATTGTGTAGGGTTACGTATGCACGTGGTTGGATGCATATGTGCGTGGAATTTCGGGACGAAATTCTTTTAAGGGGGGGAAAATGTGAAACCCTAAGAAAAAATCTAATTTTCTGAAAAAAGGTAAAACGGTAATTTTTGTCAAAATCTGGAATTTTTCTAGATCTCGGATGACGAAAGCAGTTCAGTTGGAATGCGTCTGCGCTAAATCTAGCTACCACGTTGAATTTGTAGTGCGAGGCAGTCGAATTTTACGTTTTTCGAGGCGCGAGGTGGCCGAGGGTGCGTAAAGCAGTTTTTGAAACACATGTGATGTGACAAAAGTCACTCATACGTATACTCTTGTGACTATCTTGCATGATTAGTGAGAGGATGAGATGAATGGCTGAGATTGTGCCAAGTGTTAAAAATCAAGATGAAGGGACATGGAAGGAATTTTTGAAATGTTAAATGAGAATAAAACAAACAGAAAATAGTGTTCATCTTCTCAAAATGGCGAAAATCGACAATGGGCTGGATCCAGATTTTTAGAGAGAGAATGTGTGCCTTCTCTCTAGATTTTCGGCCGTTTGGATCGTCGATTCTCGACGGAGCAAGAAGCAAAGTCGATCACCTTGTGAAATTTGCAAGTGGACCAGGTTTGGTGGAGTTCCTAACTCGAAGGTAGGGATCATTTCCTGTTATTCTTTGGCTAGAGCCATGTAAATGGTTAGGGATGTTCTAAGGCTTGGATTAGCGGGTGTTTCGGTCTTAAAACATTTGAGCTAGAAATTGGAGAAAATCCCATTGTTGTGTAGTGAGCGGTGACAACTGGGGTTTCCTTTGTTCAACGTGAGTGCTCACGTGATTTTGGGTGTTAATTTTATGATGTTGAGTGATTCAAAATGGAATTTCTTGATTAGTAAATTAGCCCATGTGAGCTATTTGGTGTGATTGAGAATCGAGATAGCCATGAATTATGGGAATTAATTGTGTTAATACATGCATGTAAATATATTAGCATGAATGGCTTGGAATTGTGTGAGAATTAATATGTTAATGCATGTAATTAAATGTGTTAACATGATGTGTACTTATATAAAAATATAATTGTGTGTAAGTCATTGGAAATGATTTGTAATTAGCTCAAGTGAGCTAATTTTGATGTTATTGATGTGATAACACGTGGCATGTATGTAAATTTTGTTAATATATGTGTAAATGATATATTTGGCATGTGTGGAGCCTGAGAATTATGATAATGTATTTACAATCGGCAACCTAGAAAATTAGGTAATGAAAGTGCATGAAAGAAAATAAAATAATGTTTTTCTGCTGGCTTGTGCATGTGAGGGAGTCGGTGAGGACTCTGACATGAGATCAGCATGACATTCGAGTAGGTCTATGTAATTGCTCGACGTGATTGTTTGCCAGATATGTGCACTTAGGTGAGGATTTACCTAATGAGGAAATTATCTCATCAGCTTGCTCACCCCGCTGAGATCACCACCATTTCGTACTGGAGTGTACAGGAGGACAAAGGCTCACTAGAGGTCGCGTAGAGCGAAAGCTTCTGTCATGGGTTTGGCATTGTCATTTTGTGCTAACATGTGTTAGAAATTGTACATTTTAATATATGTCAATTAAGAGTAATTTATTAACTCGAACTATTGTAAATAGTTGATGTATTTGTGGGTATTAATGCAGTCATGGCCATTATTTTACTCGTGATGTGACCCCGTGTGGTCATTAAATCATTGGGACATGTTTTGTACCTGTAGAGCTCCCCGTACAAAAGGAGACTCCCCGCTGATTTTTTCATAGAGGCTGCTACCTCGACATCGACGAGTATTCCGCGGTTGATAAGTTGTCAACGGACTTTGATTAGCGTTACACCTTATGAATGCCTGACTATTCATATGTTTAAATTTGATTGATAGTGCGTGAATACATCTACCAAAGGATGGCGATGTTTCAGATTTCACCCTGATAGTGAATCTTAATTGGTTATGTCTTCAGATCACTGAGACATATACAAATAGTCACTTAACCTAATCCTGCTAAGGTTTTCATACATCCGATAGTCTTTACATAGAAAGAATTTTGAATTTTTCCCTTGTAACCCGCTTCTTAGGTCTCTAAGATCTGTGGTTCAATAGTTTCTATCTCGCATCCTATTGAATATATTCGCAGATTTTAATCCTATAATCTCTTTTCTTGAATTCAAAACTCCACGAGGCCAATCTTTGATGTTTCATTTTTGGCATTTCCTACTTGATGTACTGCTTCCAATCTTCTATGGAAACAGATAATTTATTTTCTCATATTTTAAGATTTTCCCCGTCATTATCTAAGCTTGTTCATCAACTTAGATGACCAAGATCGACCTGTTTCACAAGTTTTTGATAAAATTTGCCATTTCTCACTCCCGCACACAAAGAATTGGGATTCAAATTAATTGACATGTGGTCACTGGACCACCTACCCATCAACGTGATTTATAGCTTCAATTAACTACATAAGGTTGATTAATAATCAACTCGTGAATCATAATTAAAATAATAGAGTTTCATAGCATATATCATCAAAAAAATTTGAAAGAACATGCCTCCATATCAATTCTATGCAAGATCTTAAAACAATAAAACAAGATAATCTCTCTCGAACCGACGGCTGCTAGTTAAAATTTAAAATATTATGATTTGGTTTAATTAATATTAATGATCAAATAAATTTTTCAATTTGGATCATAAAGTATATGATTTGTTCATATTTTACATTTAGTTTTTCACACAAACAAAAACATTAAGAAACAAAAACCAAAGATAAGTTATGATAACAATAATGCATTGATAATAAAAAGTCACGATAGTAAATAGGAAGTCCTTGCTATAATAATTTAGAACAGTATTAGTAATAAATTCAAATTGATAAGCAAACTAATAGAATAATAAAATAAAGAAAATAATAATGTAATATAATGCTTTAAACATTCCTGATTATAAATATGGATAATAAAATGGAAAGAAATTATAAAATAGTATTATTTATTTAAAAAATATTTATAAAATAAATTATCAAATAATCTTTAGAAGATAACATTAAAGTTTATGATTTGTAACAATGATATAGAATATTGGTTTACTGATAAATAATAGAAGCTATATAAAAATATTTGCTATAATATAAGTACGATAGGCTAACCTAAAAAATAAGATAAAAGAATTTAATTGAAATAACAAAATTAATAATAAATCTAACAAAAAGTCATGATCAATATCATATAGAAGATTTTGAATATTGTAATTGTGAGGAAACTTATAGAACTATAAGATTATTAAATAATATAAAATATTTTAGAATCTTTATAATAGGATTATCAAAGAAAATAAATAAAGATGAATTAATGATAGGTGATAAAACAATAAAAAAATAATATTGAAATAAGAGCTATATCAAAACGTGCTCATGATAGGTAGTGAAAAGTCCTTTATGAATTAAATGCAATAAAGAAAAGTCTTTGGAAAAAGTCTTTAATAACATAAATATTTGTTAAAACTTTTAGAATTATGAAGATTATAGAACATAATAACTATTATCCAAACGATATTGTGATAATGAATTTCTAACTTATTATAAGCTAGATTCTTAATAAATGATTGGATATTAAGAACATTATATATTCCTTTAGCCTTAAATATCTTTACAAGAATTAATAAATAATTATATAACTAAATCTTTCTCATAAATGAAAGAATAAATATTAGGAAAATGCTAAGATAGAAAATTTAAAAAACAAAATATATTTGATGTTTATAACTTAGATTTAAATCTAATAAAAGATAATAATCGAAAAGCTACAACTAAGAAAATATATTAGTGAAACATTTTATTGTAATTTAAATAAAATAGAAAAATCTAACCTAGGAAGAATAGGAAAAATCTAGATTATAATGAAAATTTGAAAACTTAGATAATGAGTAAAATTGCACGCCCAACCGTGGGGTCCGCTGACCATCCGTCAACCCGCGAATATAGTTTTGACGCCGCCATCTGACGTCACTGTAAAATCGGCAAAGTCTCCTTTGTACCGAGCTCTCACCCAAATAAAACACCATGAAACCTCGTCCAAGCAATCCAACATAATCACAACGATGCCAAGTATGGATAAAACGGCCCGCCCATACTACAATATCCATAAAAACATACCAACTATATCCAATAGTTCTAAGAGTTCAAATGTTTTACTTTTTTTTATACAACATATATTAAAAATACTGAATTCTAATACATGTGTAAACACTGGGAACCTCAAAGCCAATACTCACTTTCTTCTAAATCTCGGGGTCTCTGATGAGCGGCCCTCGCACGCTCCCGTACCGTAAAATATGTTCCGATTGCAGAGCTTAATGCTCAAAAGAGGAATCACCCTATGGGCCACTCTCCACCTAAGCGCAGCCGCAATGTTCCAAAGTAAAACACACATTCAAGCAAATCTCGTGATCCTACTCAATGTCTACATGCTATCCCATGTCTCGTCCTTCATCGACTCTCACACTCGCTCAAGCCACGTATGAGAAAATAATCATTTTCAAAACAAACCCATTTGTTCTTGAAAATATACTACCGAAATATTCGGTAAAAATGTGGGACTACTCCTCCGAGGCGAATTGGTTGGTGAGCTCCAAACGCCTACGGTCCTCATCCGAAATGATCTGGCTTCGTCCATCTCCCAACCTGGGCTCTCCTGAATATCATCCGTGAAATTCCTTCAAAACGCTGTTCTTCAATTTTTTCCATGTCATGCACTCACACCTAACTTCTAGGTTACCCAGTGCATATGAAATGCATTGTGATGCCATTTCAACAACTCATATAACACATGTAAATATATGTACATGCATATATTCAATACAAACATCTAATTCACACAATCATGTCATGTAAATTCATTAATTCATTAATTCATACATCAAAATTAGCCTACTAAGTTAATGATCAAACACGAGTAATTTAATTTAAATCACTGCCAAACACATATTTTCACAAAAATTATTTTCGGTCACTATCTTGGGGAACAAGAAACCCTAGGGTTTACTTGCCCAACACTCAACAATTCATCACCACCACAATCCCATTTCTGCCAATTCCGCCTCATACACATCAAAGTACATTTTCACATAAATGCAAAACTAGGAACTCCAATCGCTTCCATGGACAGCCACAGACCGGTTCATTATTGGTTTCAAAAATCTAACAACTCGCCTCCAAGATTTGAACCGATCAAATCCAGCCCCTCACGCCTCAATCGACCAAACATTTACAATGTTCTTAAACAAAGAGTAAAACGCAAGTAGGAAACCCTACTCCTGAGTTTGGAGGAACCCCTAACTGCACCACGCTAAGCCCCTCTCCGCAGCTCTCCTTCGGGTCCCGAAGACCGCCGACGGCCGACGCCCGTATTTCTAAGAGAGCGAAGACCCTCTCTCTCACAAAACCCCATTTTCGCCTTCCCAACAGCTAATGCATCCCCCTCTGCTCTCCCACATTTTGCTTTATTTCAATTTGGAGGAGAAGAGCACTATTCGGAAGCTTTTGTCATTTAAGACTTAAACTTTCTAAAATAATCTTACGCCTCTTTTCCAGCTTGACATTCGACACTATTTCCTACAGCCCATTTTCATCATTTCTCTATTTCATACCACTCATGACAATACGAAAGCATTTGTTATATATGACTCTCTGTCAAGAACGGTGGCCTGTTATACAAGCACCCGACCGTGATGCTCGAAAAACGTGCCGACCCTACTCCCTAATTCTACGAAATTTTATGTGTTAGCCAGATTTCTCGCGACGATACCAATCCAGAAAAAACTGCTTCATCATCCGAGATCTAGAGAATAAATTTCGAATTTTTAATCGAAATTAACAATTTTATAATCGAAATTACGATTTTGCCCTTTTTCCAAAAATTGGAATTTCTCGGGTCTTATAAAAATAATAGTAAAATATTTATTGATGAAAACTATAGACAACTACATGGAAAAAAATCACAAATAAATCAAGATTTAAATGACAGAAAAATGCAAAATATAAAGGAAACTATATATCTAATGATAATGGAATGTTTTGAAATTTGCTTACCTTTATCTAAAAATCACCCGTAAAGATATATAGAACTTGGCTGCATATTAATAATTTTAATATAATAGAAAAATTATAACAATACTTACCAATAAAATTACATATAGATCCAAGTAAAATATGAAAAAATAAAGAATAAGAATGAAAGACAAACATCTGAAAATAATTAAAAATCTGATAAATAGATAAATATGAAATTTGTCTCCAAAAGATTAGAGAAAATTAAAAGAGTATGGACTCAACAAAAAATGGAGAAAATTTGTGATAGAAATAGTCAAACTAATAAATAAAGCATATAGCGGATCCTATTAGGGAAAAATTCAAATTTTGGTAGAAAAATAAAAAATACATAAAGGAATTAAAATAGATAGAAATCTTATTAGATGAAGCTTTAAAGGCAACAAAAAGAATAGAAAACATATTAGAAAATAGAATGGTAAATATAAAAATACAACAAAATACTCTTATAAGTATAGGAAAATATCCAAAATATATTAAATGAACTACTAGAAAAAATAGTAGAACAAATAATATTTAGAAAATATCATGAAAGAATAATAAAAAAGGAAGATATAGAAAAAGGAAGTCTAGATGAAAAGTTATTAGAACAATACTTATGGGTTGTTTGTTTTTCGACCGCTTATTTAAAGCTAAATTTTTTTTTGATCGCTTACCGGAAGCTATTTAGCCAAAGATTCACCGCAGGCGAGTGGTTACGCCTCGTCACAAGGTTACAGAACTCGTCGTCGCGCTCTACAGTAATCGCGACATGGGAAATCTCATATTCTGGGATTCTCTGTCACAACAAAAAGCCTTGAGAAGTCAAGATTACGGCCCAAGCCTCGTCGGCGCGTCTAGCGCCCGTCGTTTGCGCAGCTTGCCCCGTGGGTCGCGGATGCAAAACATCCCGTCGCAATACCACCCTTTGAATTTTATCGGACATAAAGTCTTCTCACTGCGATACTTAACGCCTCACCCCTGGGAAAACTTTTACGAAGATAGAAAATGTTAAGATAGAAAATTTAATAACAAAAATATATTTAATGATTATAACTTTAGATTTAAATCTAATAGAAGATAATACTGAAAAAGCTTACAACCAAGAAAAATACATTAGTGAAATATTTTATTGTAATTTAAATAGAATAGAAAATCTAATCTACGAAGACAATAAGGAAAATCTAGATTATAATGAAAATTTTGAAAACTTAGATAATGAGTAGAATAATAGTAAGAGATTTATTGATGAAAACTATAGACAAATACATGGAAAAAAATCACAAAAAAATCAAGATTTAAATGACAGAAAAATGCAAAATATAAAGGAAACTATATACCTAATGATAATGGAATGTTTTGAAATTTGCTTACATTTATCTAAAAAGGCCAGTCCAGAAAAATATATAGAACTTAACGTAATAATTTTTAATATAGTAGAAAATTATAATGAATACTTACCAATAAAAATACATATAGATCCAAGTAAAATATGAAAAAATATTGAAAAAATAAAGAATAAGAATGAAGGACAAACATCCGAAAATAATTAAAAATCTGATAAAAAGAGAAATAGAAAATTTGCTCCAAAAGATAAGAGAAAATTAAAAGAGTATGGACTCAACAAAGAATGGAGAAAATTTGTAATAGAATTAATCAAACTAATAAATAAAGCATATACCTCTTAGGGAAAAATTCAAAATTTGGTAGAAAAATAAAAAATACATAATGGAATTAAAAAAGATAGAAATCTTATTAGATGAAGCTTTAAAGACAATAAAAAGAGTAGAAAACATATTAGAAAATAGAATGGTAAATATAAAAATACAACAAAATACTCTTATAAGTATAGGAAAATATCCAAAATATATTAAATGAACTACTGGGAAAATATTAGAACAAAAAATATTTAGAGAATATCATGAAAGAATAATAAAAAAGGGAGATATAGAAAAATGAAGTCTAAATGAAAAGTTATTAGAACAATAAAGCTAAATAGCTTTCAGCATTTAGATGTTTGTTTTTTTAAATTTTCACGACTTATTGTTGAAATTTCTAAAAACGGTTTTGAATAGAAAAAGTGAAAATATTTGGCTTTTTCTATTCAGAAAAAGTCATCTTTTACCAAAACAAAAAAAACTCCACCATTGCCTAACAAGGAGGAAGGCTAGCAACACTCACTACTGTGAATGACACAGTGAAGCTTGTAATTAAAGGCCCCATCCCAACCCTGGCCCGTTTATTTTTTTCAATTCCCAAACCTGTCACATTTTTATTTTTAATTTATAATCTTTTATATTTGTTTGGTTTTTATTTTTATTATATTGTACCAATATATTTCATAAATAATGTAAAAATATTATTAATTTTTATAAATTATTTATTAAAAACATTCTAATTATTATCATTAGTATTTATATTAAAGTATAAATAAAATAAAAAATATATATTTTAAAAATATAATCGAGGCTGGACGGGGAGGGAATAACAATATTTAAACCCACTAAAAACCCCGATTACAGTTAAACCAAACTCATCCCATTAAGGGCTAAGGTGGGATGGGAACCCACATCCGTCGCCATATCATCCCTACTCACTACTTAACGTTAAAAAACAAACAACTTAATACTAATCGCATACAATATTCAAGATAAACTCAAAAGCTTATATTCAAAGATAAAAGTATAAAAAAAACAAACGCCACTCATAGAGTTAGAAAGAAAAGAAAAATAAAGAATGAAAACAAGTACGGAAAAGAAATCGTAGAAGAACGAGTCCAGAAAACCCTAAAATTCAATTTTTCTAAATAAGTGGTAAATTGTAATTTCATTAAAATCTAAATTTTTTAGATCTCTGATGATGAAATGGATTTCACCATTAAATTCGGCCTCAGAAAATCTAGTTACTCACGACTTCTCACAATTCGACATTCGTAATTTAATGGCTGTTAGCATCGAAAGTGCTCCAGACACATGACATGACCACGCGACGCCACATGGCACCCAGAGATTTGGTCATTACGACACGGCTACTACGGTACAGAGCGTTGATACATAACACTGCATTTAATGGCCTGGCATTGAGCCATGTCAAATGTCGGGAAATAAAATCAAGAAAAATGAGATAATGTGACATGTGGCATGGAGGAAAGTGGAAGGAAGTTTCCCCCACTTTTGAACAATTTGGTAAATGAGAATCAAAAGAGAGGAGAAAAGAAAAGAGAAAATGAGAAAAAAAAAGAAAGAAAATAAGTTAAAATGAAATGATGGAGAGAGCAAAAGAAAAGCACTGATGGGATAAGGCCAAGAAAAGCAAGAAGTGCGGCAAAAACAAAAGAAAGAAAGAGTGAGCAGAACGAATCGCAGAGAGAAAAGAGAGAAAAAGAAAGGGGATCCCACTTATCTCTAAGATCTACGGATCGAAGGCCGCTTCGCTGCCTGAGTAAGAGCCAAGTTTCGCTCACGAATAAGCAGCTCTACGCTGGCATTTCAAAATCGTGGAGTTTCACAAACTCTAAGAGGTAGAGAATTTTCATACTCGAGTTATTTATAACCTAAAGGCCATTTACTGGCATGGGCGTTTAAATGTAATCGTTTGCGGATTCACCCCAGATTTCAATCGATTATTAGGAAAATGGGACCGTTTCCGCATTTTAAATAATGTTTGAGGCTTGGTTTTGATCCCGGGACTGATGTCTTCGGGTTTTATTGTGTGTTATTGCTGGAAAAAAATGAATAACATGTTTGTGTGGTCCAAGATTGAATTTCCGGCCTGTTATTTGATTTTGTGATTTGTATTTATGTGGTATTGCTGGAAAATGAATATTTTGCTGTTATGTGAAAATCATGTCAATATATGTTTGTTTGATGAATTGACATGAGATATATGGTGAATGAAAATTATATGTAGAAAATATAATTATCATGATTTGGAAATGTTGCATGTAGATTATGGCATGAAATGACAAATTTGCATTTCATATGTACGATAACATCGTGTCGAGTCGGGTGTGCGTGCATGGTAATGGTTATTCACCATTTTTATGACAAAGGTGAGTCAAAACGGGACAACGTCCAAAATTGAGACTGCCACAGATGACATGAAAAAAATATAATGCAGGTCGCGTGAGTAAGACGGGTAGATTCTCCCAGGGTGAAAGACCCAATTCATTCGCGGTTAGACATGATCACAGTTAGCGAAGGAAGTGGCTTTTACATTTATGTTTTGTTGCTATTTTGAGCAAATTTTTTTGTGAAGATTAATGACTTGCTGTTTAGTTTATGTTTGTGTAGTTGTTTGTTTTGGTTGTGAAATCAGTAGCTTTTGTAAAGCCGGAAAATATAGTCATATCTCTTTATGCATATCATAGCTTACACTCTGTAGTTTAAAAAAATTTGCATCTGGTTTTTTGTGTTTTGCCTAGCTGTGTTGAAAAGTTAAACATTGGTCCACATCATGATGTTAATTAGTTCCATGCTTAATTAAGTGGATGATCAGTTAAATTCTTAGTGCTTTCAACATTTTTCTTCCACCTCTAGCTAACCACACACTGTGCACATCAAGTTTCAACAATAGGCTGAAAAAAATTTTTTTTGCCTACCCTCCTAAATCTTGCAAAAACCTATCCTAGTTTCATTGACTACCTTTAATAGGTTAAGGACTCCCATGAAAAGAAGGCCAATGAGTTGTCCTAAATAAAAAAGCAGAAAAGAAAGAAGGTACCTGCAACGCCATTTTTGGAAACTCCTGTTACGCCCAAGGCAAGGGTATATGGTGAAAGTCTTTTGCTCGGTACCCTGCCGAATTACCGGGAGCCACCGACTTAGTGCTCGCTACATGGGTGGATGGGTGAGGTTTAGCAAGTTATAGGTGCTAGAGTCTCGAAGTCATTCAGAGTCCGGTGAAACCTGAAGAGTTTGTGGTTGAAAGATCCTTTTGACTTGATGCCCTAAGCCTTAATTGGTTGGGAGTCATCGGTGGATCCCCGTTACATGGACTTTGGTGAGGTCGATTCCTCAGCATTGCACCCCTACAACACAAAAAGAATTGTTGAATAAGAGCGGGTCCTGATCTATTTAGGTCGGTTAGTGTACTAGGTTGTGGCAATAGCTAGTCAAGAGAGTGTATTTGACATTTTATCATGGAAAAACCCATCAATAAACACTTAGGTTTTGGTGGAAGCTCTAGGTCAATTCTTTAGGAAGGAAACTCTTTTGATGCTAGATTCTGCATGGCATTTATTCTCTCGATATGGTTATTGGGCAGAGTTTCAGTGATTCTCACTTAGAGTTAGACATTACTCATCTACACCCTTTTTGAAACACCATTTTTTTTATGCACATAATTTTGTTATTGTTTTGATGTTTTCTCTTTCTTTCTTTCATTGCTAAGGGACTAGCAATGTGTTAGTTGAGGGGAGTGATTAGTGCTCAAAAAGTGCTATTTTGAACCCTGTTTATTGCAAGTTATGAGCACTTTTTGTGTACTAATTAGCGTAATTAACCCGATTTGCACATTAAGGTCCCGGCTATACTATTGATCGCATTTTTGTGGCTATTTTTGTAGTTTTTGCAGGATAATCAAACCAAAATTATCGAGTCAATTCAAACACGAAGAATCCGAGTTGAACTCATCATTGCAGATCAGAATCCAGAGGAAAAAGGAGCAGAAAAACAAAAGAAAATCGAACACTGCAAAAATCTGTAGGGTTGGGTTGCGAAAATTTCGCAACCTGCAAATTTTCGCAGGTTGCAAACCATTTGATTCGTGTCGCAGTAGGGTATGCCAGAATCAACAAAATTTATAACCTAAATTCCTCTTACTGCCTTAGCTTAGCTACTGTAGTATAGTGGCTCTAATGTATTGGGTCCAAATTTAAGTCCGTGAGCCGGAGGCGAAAGCAAAGCAGAGGATACAAGCACCAAGCCAGAATGGAGGTTGACCGGTGTGAGCTATGGATGGTGCAATCCGAGGCTCCTCTCGTATGCCCCCAGAGGTGGGCTTAATCCATCGTGAAGATGGGCACCTCGTTTAGTCAATCCTACAAGGGCTTCGAGGGTGGAAGGTGCCGAGTACAGGCGTATCGCCACTTGTCAATAGTAAAAATGGCCTGTGAATCTCGCCGCGCTCTACGGGGGCTCAAAGAGGAAACCCAAATGCTCTAACACATGGCATAGTAGCCTCGGGAACAGGAAGGGTAAGGACTCAGCCTGGGTCAGGTTCCTGCGGTGGACCTTGTCCTCAAAGTGGAACAAGGATGTCATGAAGAGGTCGCTAGGTTGAAACCAATATCACTCGGGATATGCAGATAGAGCCTCTAAGATGTCCTCTCCGCTATACAATATGTCGATGGGAAGATGTCGGAGACCGCGCATGTGGTCGATAGGGAGACAAGTTCTGGGAAGCCCGCCTCGAAAAATACGTGACCCCCGTTATGTCTCTAGATAAACGAACCATCTCCTAGGTAAGGCGCGGGCCACAAACGTAGTCACCAGTCACAGGGACAATCGTGGAAATGGAATGCACGCAATATCGACGCTGGTGTCCCCTCACGACCATCAATCGAGAAATGGATAACAGTAGGATGAGGTAATCGCCTGGATGTCATAGTATGGTAGAACTCCATGACCACCCAGGGGTAGAAAAACCGGCGCGTGGTCATAAAAGGTTCCAAGGAGTACCACTGCATAAGCCTCATCGAATCTCTGAGCTCGGGATCGGTAGCAAAAGCTGGAAAGTCATAATATGTCTCGCGCACTTCCTCGTGCCGCAATCGACCCCTGTAATAGGTCCACAATGGTACAAGGGCGCCTGAATAACAGCTTTGAGACATCCGGGAGGTCATCACCTGGTCCCCGAACAAAGGGGAATGGGCTCCCTGGCCTCGAATCGATGATCACCCAGCCCCAAGTCCGGCCCTTTGAGGCTGGACTCTCCGGATGGTGGCAGATTGTGAGACGGAGGAGCAGGCCTAACTCATCATACCTACTGGGTAGGAGCCGCGTGGGCAAGTATGGCTACAATCCAGATGAGGTCCTCGGTCACCCCGCAAGCAGAGGCCAAGATTGGTAGGGGTGACGACGGCATAGCGGTGAGTTTCGAGAAGGCATGTCGCACCCGGCCCCGGGTCGCGCCTCCGCGGTCCAGCCATGTTCGGGGTGATTGTGAGAAAGGCTGAATGGAGAAGATGGAGGATCTTTTCTTCTTCAAAGTAGATCTAATGTACTTCAGCTACGAAATTTCAACCCACAGCTACAACACTTCCTCCAGCTACACCTAAAAACCAAAATACCAAAAATTATGAAAATGAGAAAAATTACAAAGAAAAATAAGCTAAAATTGAGGAAATTATGTAAAATTACGAATAAAACTGAAAGTAGGCAGAACAAAAATTCAACAAAATTTGGAGTGGTTTCTAAGTTTTTGTAGAAACCACGCTCACTTAGGTAGCCTTTTGGTTCAAAGGGGATCAAGGCGGGACTTCCTCCTCGTTTCATCGCGAACCGTGTCGCATACAAGCCTTAGCCTTGCCCATTGACCTCGGAATATTCTAATCCGTCCTCGGTGTAGACCCTCAATTTCGCCCTAACACTTGCATTTATCCTATGGTGTCACACTCACCCATCGTTCCTCATATACCACCATTAGGCCCCAGCTTAAATTGGCTCTCGAGCCTCGTGGGCTTGTATGTGGTCCGTTGAGTGCGCATGTAGTTCACTTTATAGTGCCATCATGGCTTTTTTTTTTTAGTTATTGGCATCGTGCTATAGGAAGCAAGTGGGGCCCCCCTCGAGGTTTTAGTTCAATCAAAGTTTATTAGAGTATGTCAAATTCGGAGCACTTAACCTTGTTTCGACTATATCTCCTGGTCCGAACTCGTAATTGCTCACCGCTTGTTTTGTCAGATTCCTGTATTTGCCAAGGAGGTTTTTTTTTTAAAAATTCATAATTTTTGTCAACCGTTTGACTAATCGGTTTGACTGGTTCATCAGGGCAATACGTATACAACACAATTTTTTTGGATGATTTTGGTGAGCACTCCTTGTTTCAATCATATCTCCCTCATCCGGAATTGGAATGGTGTACCGCTGGTCCCTTATTCTTCAGGGAACATTCTATAAAAATTTATAATTTTTCCTCAAACCGGATGGGACTGGTCGCATCTGGTTCAACTGGTTAGTCGGGCCAGCTAGTGTGAAGCGCTGTTTTTTGTGATTGGTTTCAAAACCTATTTGGTTCCGGGCCCATAAGCTCCATTTCGACTCGGGAAGTATTGTGGGTCCATTTTGGGCCTTGTCTTGTTACATGCAGCTCACCATGAATCCATATGGATATTTGTAGAAGCAGCCGAAAACTTAAGATATTCAAGCATGGAAATGCAGGAGAAGAGTTAATGGGAAGCTATTTCCAGACCGATCGGGGGCTCTTTCCCAAAGCTTGAAGGTGAAAAACTAGAGGCCTCAGAGGCTGAGGTGGGAATGAGATAAAAGGAGAAAAGATCAAAGTGAAAGGGATCTTCGCGAGACACTTTTCTCAGTTCAAACGCACGCGCATCGATTCTCGCTGATGCTTAGTTTGTTTCTTCTCTCGCGCTTTGTGGAAGAGGTAAGAACCAGACCTTGGCTCCACTCTCTATTCTAAAGAGATATTCTGATCAAATTTGAGGTTTCTCCTCAACCATTTGAGCCGGTTTTCACACTCATACGTGAAAGCCGGTTTACTCACCGCTTCTCACGGGCAAGCCATGAGTTTGGTTGGTTTTGGTTGGTTCTCAATCATCCGAGCTGAGAATCGATCACCGTTTGTTTTGTTAGATTTATAACTCTTTTATAAAAGTTCTGGAAAATTTTGAGAGCCTCTTCCTAATCGATTTGACTGGTTTGAAACTGGACGCTTGCCTTCATTTAGCGTAGTCTGTGAAAGGCGGCCATGAGTTTGGTTTGTTTTGTCGGTTCTCACTCATCCGAGCTAAGAATCAACAACGCTATTTTTGAGATTTATAACTCTTTTTATAAAAGTTTTGGAAAAATTTTGAGAGTCTCTCTTTGAACGATTTGACCAGTCGAAACTGATCACGGTTCATTTAGGTTAGCTTGGCAGAAAGGCAATATGAGTTTATTGGCTTGGTTGGTCCTCACTCATCCGAGCTGAGAATCTGATCATCATTGTTTTGTTAGATTTACACTTTTGCAAAAAATCTGAAAAATTTTGAGAGCCTCTTCAACGATTTTGACTGCCTGAAACAAGATTAGTCGGTTCATATAGGTTAGGTTTGCGGTGAAAGGCGCTTTGTTAGTTTACTGTTTGGGTCGGTTCTCACTCATCCGGAAATAGAATCGATCACCGTTTGTTTCGTTAGATTTCTGACTCTTTATAAAAATTCTGGAAAATTTTGAGAGCCTCTCTCAACGATTTGGACCGGTTTGAAAACAAGATTAGCTCTACCATTTTAATAGTTTTGCAGAAAGGCAGTTTGGCGGCTCAGCTGGTTTGCCAATCTTACCACCCTGAGCCGAATCGATCACCGGCTTTTGCTTGTGCTAGATTCCCTGACTTTGTATGGGATGGTTCTTGAAATTCTTAAATCTTTTTCAACCTTCGATTGAGTTGGGAAACCGAACCACTCGCTCATTAGGTTCTATGGTCGGAATGATAGTTTGGTACTTTTCTTTGCTCAAGTTAGTTCTCGTCATTAGAAATCGAATCGCATTCCTTTTGTTTTGTTGGATTCCCAACTTTGTGAGGAATTTTCTTGACAATATTTCAGAATTTTTCTCAATCGTTTGGAATTTGCTGAGAACAGATTCAACCTAGCTTTTGCAAGATGTACTCTCATGGAATTTATTATTTGAAAGAAAATGTTTGAACCCTGACCTATCATGGCGTGCTTCTTACAATTCCCAGAAACCTGTAGGGCTGCCTCAGGGTTTGAGTCTGGGGCTTTGGGCCTTGAACAAAGTGAGGTAGTGGGCAAATGTGACTAGTATGCATGGTTTAGTCAGGATTAAAGTGGAATGTGTGCCAAAGTACAAACCACTTTGCCTCCTTTCCAAATGCTTCCTTTCTTTGGTATAGGATCCAATATTTTGGCTTTGAAGGTACTGATGTATGATGTAATACGTTCCATTCATTCCTGCTATACATGGCTAGGGACCTCGTACATGCTTAGTCGTTGGTATTTGTATTCATATGCGTATACGGAAGCTGTGGATTCCGACATTTGTGAATAATGGTTTTTTGACTGACTCCTTATGTAAGGCATAGGGACCATGTATACTTTAATGTTGGGTAATGAATTTCACATGATGCTTTGTGTTCGTGGCATGTATGCTTGCTATGTTTGTTACACCTTGATGTAGCTGCGGGCCGTGGACCACAGTACACGCCATTTGCTCTTTTCGTTGAGTGTTTTTACATGCTAGATACCAATTAGGGTCAAGTCTCAATGATCTTAAGTTGTATGTTTAGCCTAGGAGACTATTTTGATCTGGTGATCCATATGCTCCTACATACCCAATTCACTAAGCAGGCACCAAGTTCCGGCCTAGAGTAGTGCTACCTCATATGAGTGCATCTTCCCGATAGGGGTAATCTGACTCCTAATCTTGAACTAGTTTCGCAGACCGCTTCCACACTGGAGTCATTGGGGCTTTTTGTTCCACTTGGTTTTCCCTTTATAAAATAACAACAACAAAAAGTAAGTGGCGACCAAAGAAAACTGCCCCACTGAGGACGGATTTCTAAAATTCTAAAATCAACCCACATTTTCCTTTCATTTAAAATAGTCACGCCGGCCCGGTAGATCTGGGTAGGTCCACAAAATTGGCGACTACAATCGAATCCAGAATTTCTTGGTTTCATAAGAGGATCAAACTTGAACTTGAATGGGGTCTACTGAGCACATGGTTCTCGATCCAGAAGCTCTAGGCTACATAGATAATTGATGATCAGTGCACTTGATCGTATTTCGCCTTACATTTGTGATTGATTTATGCTTGCGGTGTTCACCTTTTGGATTATAGCATGCTTTCTCATTATTGATCGGTATCTAGCTATGATATTTGGAATTAGGCTTAGAGGATCAGATTGTGTGTAAATATTGTGATAGGCTTGCTGTTTGCGCATGACAAATTGTTGCATGACTACCCTTTCTCTTGCATGACTGCTTGATTTGTTTGTGTTTGTGGGGCATGGTTGTATCCCCTTGTTTCTGAATCACTAGTCTTGGTCGATTATTCCTCATCGACGCTGAGTCAAGCAGAGTCATTCCCACCGCTTGCCTTCGACCGCTTAGGGTTTGGAATGTGTCCAGGTATAAGGGCTGGCGATCGATGTATGGAGCACTATGGAGATGACTCGATGAACCGTGAGCAATGAAGACCTTCAGATAGCCCCGGGAGCTAGATTTCTCATGGATACTTGCGTACAAGTGTGTCCTTGTGAGTGTTGATTGATTATCGATTAGATCTCGGTCAGGTATCCTTCTCAGGTACGGCTTCATATACCTTTAAGACTTACTCTTCCTTTGTTAGCTTCTGAGCTATCTTACCCCTAAGGTATTACCTTCATGTCGTAATTCCCGCTTCGCATGTGGAGCCATTTATCGACAGATGCTAACATCACATGTCACCATTCTCTCGAGGATTTATTACGGATTTCATAATCGATTGATTTCGGATTGATAGTCACGGGGACTGACATGCCCTCTTTACTTCTTCCAGGATTATTGATTAAGAGCGACCTGGGTTCCCGAGCTTGATTCGACTTGAGGTAGACTTGGTGTTAGAGAGATTCGTGATCCGGCTACGCCGCTAGGAACGTACATCAAATCATAGAGATACGACTCGCACGCCACCGTCGACCAGCTAGCCGAGACATGATACTACGGCATCTCTCCGAGATGCCATTGGGACCGGGACGCAGGATCGATAAGCATCAGCCCAACCATCGCTAATTTCGGGAGCACCTCGCATGACTCTACCACCCCACCTCCACCACAACAACCATCATCCCGACTCCACCGTACGCCAGGATTACGCTCCACTTCCTACCACCCCCACCATTATCCGGACCTTAACTGCATGCCAGACTATACGCTTCCACCCTCCACCACCACCACCGGTTCAATCGCCCCGCAGGTTGGAGCTTTTGTTCTACATGGTCAGACTGGGACCATGCCACATTATGTTGTGACCCCGCGACCGATTATCGATGACACTCGTGCCCGTATCGATAGGATTGAGCGCAGGATCAAGTCTCGCATGTTTATGATGGAGTTATGTCGGGACTCCGATATGATGACCTTCCAAAGGCGTACCTCTGCCGCTTGAGTTCCGCATTTACATTGAGAGGTACATCGATAGGGTGCCCCGTATTCACTTGGTAGCTATACAACACGCTATGCGCGCATAGATCGGATTTGAGGCACGATGATTATGCTTTTCCTCTCTGTCGAGGTGGTGCGTACCAAATAAGGTTTACCTTCATCGACCCTTCGAGGCGTAGGACATGGGCCGCATTCAGACAAGAGTTTATCGTGAGGGCTGAGCCCTTTTTTAATACTCGCAGTGGACGTATCCTGAGAGAGTCGGAGGCCCTCGTGCGAGGCCTGATGAGTCAATACTTCATTTATCTCCCGACGGAGAGAAGATAGCAATGATTATGATAGACCCTGAGCGCGATCGACAAAGATGATTATGCGCAGCCTTCAAATTTCGCTCGCTAGGCATCTCACGGGCTTCCCACAGATGTGATTTGGGATCAGTTGGTTCAGCCCTTGGCATCAAGGGGAGGGCATATCTGGGAGGATTACGCGCACTCTTCCTTCGCACCAAAGGGAAAAGCCGGCCTGACCTGCACCATCGATGTTGCGCCATTGGCATGACAGACACAGTCCCCACGTCACCTCCCATTTCCTGCAGACGCTGCACACTTACTGCATGATGTATGTGTGGCAATGCACTAACCACTCCTTTCAGGCCTGCTGGGTCTGCTTATCTACATCCGCCACCACAAACAAGAGGTGCTAAGAGAAGCCAGAGGCCACTTGTACAAAGACCATCGCTAGCAGATAGAGCACCACTTCCACCGAGGCTCCGGCTTAGGCAATTTTACAACCTCGATGCCACCGAGCCGAGCATTTTCAAAGATCAAGCCAGTGCCTGGATTATTCCACTACCACCTGCATTCACTCACTACAAATTTACCCCACCTGGATTCGTGGCGTATCTTCACTCGTGCTTTTATTTCACAAAGAGCCGGTCATGATACGCATCACCAGGGGCCAGATCAAGCACGCTTATTCAGACTCGACATTGATCAAGGTTCGTCGATGACGTCCCGCCGTGACTACATACCCACTACCCACTCATGACACTGGGAGTCAGATCTCCACACCAAAAGATTTGTTCAGCATCAAGAGATGGAGATACCACACGGACGTGGGACAGATGTTCACCCAATCAACAGATGCAAACTCGATTTTAGTGTATACACCTAGGGTCAGCAGGTCTCCAATCCATTTAGATTGATTCCAGATGATGTTCCCGATTGCATGTGCCACACGCCAGATATCACAGAACATGTTCCCTCCCATGACACCTTCATCTCCTCGTTCCTGAGGAGGACGCGCACATAGAGATGTTCAGATTGTTACAAGGAGGGAAGGGGCAGCTCCCACCCCCACCCGTTGATAGGTCTTTTGCTGGCATTGATGCTGAGTATGAGGATTCGCAGGGAAGATGATGAAATTACGCTGTACCGCACCACACTCGTGCCCGCATTTACTGGAGCTTATCGGGCCTCTATCCAAAGACACATAGAGATGCTATTGATCAGGCTCTTAGTCGATCGAGTTGACACTACTACCACTTCGAGGGACCGATCCACTTTCTAACAATGATGTGGCTACATGCATAACATTTTCGACAATGATTTACCACTGAGATTGGGTTTAAGTGTTCGTCCCTTTATTCATCGATGTTGCTTATTCAGTCGGCGGTGCCATCACTTTATCGACAACTACCCGTTTCTAAACGCTTGTCCACTCGTTACGCTATCGCTTTGTGGATTTTCACCATCCGATTGGGGCCATCCACACGATCGCCAAAGCTATGACTTCGGACCCGTGATGGCGCTTGGGTACACTTAGCACATGTCATGATCGGGTCCACATATACTCCATACTCTTCGTGTTTTCGAGGATCCAATCATCCTTTAACCTACTTCTCGTCGCCCCTCGATCTGCAGGCTGGTGCTATACCATCTTCCCTTCATCGGCGAAGTTCATACACGAGGCGCATTATCACGACATACGCCCGATAGAGATGTTATTACTTCCTCTGAACTAGTGCTACAGATCACCTGCTGTTTTAGACACCTACATTTGACTCTGCCATTCGACGGGTTCAAGTTGTTACCTAGAGGATCAGACATGGTACGGCGTCATTCGACACCAAGACAAAGAAGACTCGCGCCAAAGATGATGAGAGGCATGTCTTATATGCTCGGGCTTGGGATTGGCCGCCGCGCCAGGCCGCGCGAGTTTACTATTGGCGCTGATCATGACATATCATCTTATGGGTCAGTTACATCCCAACGACTGATGATGCGCGACATGGCACGACCGCGCAGGCAGTGAGAGCTCGCATGTCTGGCATTCCATTCGATTATCCCCTTCGCCCATACACTTTTCAGTTGGTTGACTATTTTACCAGAGGAACAGAGTATGCACCCCGCACAGAGGGAGTTGACCAAGTTTCAAAGATGATTGAGATTCGGCATTCAAGATGCCCTGTGACGTATTTGAGCCAATTTCGAGACTACTCAAGCCACTCGAGGCCGCGGATACCAAGTAATCCCATCACCGATGGAGCTAGTGTGTTTTCCATGTGCTTTCCCGAGAAGATCCTCGACCAGATCTACCTATGGATTGGGGATGAAATCGATGGAGCGACTCTTCCCGATACCTACACGATCTAGATGGAATGATCAAGAGACCGGCCGCTTCTCGATACTCGCGAGGGCCCCATTCTCGCTTGACATGTTTGAGTTTCTATGATTGATTCTGATGTCAGACACTTTATGATGCTTCGTGACCACGCGCAATGGACATGATCGCAGATCGCCGTGATTCTGGATGTTTCCCCACCCGGGCCCCAATTCTCTTTTGATGTGTTTGGAATTTCTATGCTTGAGTTTGATGATGATGGGCTTGTTGCTACCGGAGATACTTCCGATGATACTGCTTCGTGAGGGAGCGTCCGACTCGCGACCCACCTCTTTCTTTTCGACACTATGTCCTGTGTTTGCCACCCGCGACGACATTTCCATGGTAATAATGATTACGAGTATTTTCGAGTATTCAAGCCAGGTCACAAAGATTTTCCTTTTGATTTGGCACCACCGCCTCCCCGCAAAGACATGGCTACGATGTTAATGATATGGGAGACACGCATGACCCACTAGGTGGTCACGTAATCTAATTATGACACAGAGGACGTGAAAAGTTTGGCACTGCTTCTCGAAGTAGCATAGAGTGATAGATTAAAATTCGTGACGCCTTAGAGATTAGGATTGGCTCTTCCCCTATCTCTCGATGAGAGGAGTAAATTGATTGACATGCTCAAAGCTCATACTTGGATGTATTTGCATGGTCGTATGAGGACATGCCGTGCCTCGACCCCCACTATAGTTCAAGATCACCCGCCTATTTCACTGGCCAGTGCCAGCCGAAGGTAAATTGAGTGAGGCTACACTCTCGATGGAAGTCCGCAGTTAAGGAAGAAATTCGGCAAACTTCGTGGTTGGCTTCTTTGTCGCTGGTTGAGCATCCCGAAAGGGTCGGGTTAATGTCGCCCCTGCTCCCAAAAAGGATGGCAAGGTTAGAGTTTGTGGTTACTTTCGAGATTTGAATAAGTGCTAAATTTCTAAGGATGATTTTCCCTCCCACATTGATATGTTAGCTGACAAGATCGGGCAGGCACTCTATGTTGTCCTTCATGGATGGGTTTTCTGGGTATAATTAGATTTTGATGGCTCCAGAGGATGTGGAGAAGACTTCCTTCATCAATCGAACGGGTACTTATCATACGCGTTATGCCATTCGGGTCAAAATGCAGGGCCACCTATCGAGCCGCCACATTTCATTCCATGATATGATATTAAAACGCTGAGGCATACGTGGATGACATGATAGTGAAATCCCAAGGCGTGGCGCATCACTTAGCAAATTTTGCATGTGATTCTTTGAGAGGATCGCATAATTCAGACAGATTTAACCCAAGAAGTGCACCTGGGTAACTTCGGGAATGTTAGGTCACTGGTTAGTGAGTGCAGAGAAGGACCGTGAAGACTAAGGCCATAATTTGATATGCCAACCAAAACTGAGAAAGAGATCGAGGCTTTTAGCGCACTACAATTACATCGGGCCGCTTTCATCATGCAGACTATCAGACATATGCGAGCTTCATCTTTCGTTTTCTAAGGAAGAACCAACACGTCGGGTTCGATGATCATTGAACGCGGCTTTGAAGATTAATATGGTTATTTTCTCAGCGAAATTTCCCACACGGGCACCCCGCTTCAAAGTATTCACAATTTCGATATACTGGGATGCATGTTAGCTCAACATGATTCAAGAAAGAGCCAGCCATTTATTATCTAAGTAAGAGGATGATGGAATACGAGTGCAAATACCTTATGATCGCTGCCTCCGTTAGCCGCTGGTTTGGCCACCAGAGACTTAGGCACTATGACGTATTCCATACTTTCACTCAACATCGATCCATCGAGATATTTGCTCGACCGACCCGCTCGACGGGTAGCTCAGCGTAGATATTGGGTTTTATTGACAGAGTTTCGACATTTAGCATGTGACACAAAAGAACTGGTAAAGGGAAGCATTGCTGCATCATTCGCTTCTTTTCCAAGAGATTCGGCTATAGATCGACATTGATTTATGATTTTCCCGATGAGCACTCTTCACCGACCGCGATTATAGATGGCACAGATTGATGGTGCCGCCTAATCGCCTGGTTTGGTATTGGTATCCACTGATATCACTGGCCATGATCATTCCCGCATCGGGCTTCGATTAGTATTTTCGATCATCACCTCGCGATAAATAATATAATTGAGTATGAGGCTTCTGCATTACGGGCCTAGTAGATCAGCAATGATATTGGTGATTAGACAAATTGAGATCCAATGGGGATCAATTTTAGTTGATAATAATATACCTAAGGTATCTGAGACTCACAGATGAGAAGTTGAAGCCCTACCATGCTTACTTAGACCTACTGCTGCCGTGATTTGATGAGTTAAGATATATACATCCGCTCAGTAAGGGGTAGAATCGGCCATTGATGCATTAGCCAATCTTACCGGGAGCCACTATGCGTAATTGATGATCGAGACCAGGTTCACCCCGCCACTGTTTGATCGAGATATTGAAAATCGTGGATGAGCTACCATGGTATCAAGGATATTTATCATGAGGTCATGTGGCGACTCCTAAACAGCCACCCAAGGATAAGAGAGCACGAGACAACTGGCCACTAGATTTGTTATTCAAGTGGGATGCCCTTGGTAGATCACCCGATGGCCTGTTATTATGTCCGACCGCGCCCGCAAATCAAGTAATGAGAGGTTCATTCCGAGTCCGCGGGCCCACACATGGGAGGCCACATGCCAGCGCGCAAGATCATGAGGACAAGCATTAGTCACTAGCTGAGATGATCACGCCAGCTAGTACAAATAGATGTCTCGAGTGTCAAATGCACTGAGACTTGATACACGCCACCTTCGAGTTGCATGCACCTCATCCCCTCGTCGTCGCATGGTATTGATATTATTGGGAAGGATCTCACTCCAAGTCTTCTATGACATGAGTACATCCTAGTTGGCTATTCATTATTTCCACTAGTTAGCGAAGCTTACTTTACGCTAGATCGACGCCAGCCTAGAGTGGCCAAATTCATCGACGTTACATTATCTACCGATATGGGGTCCCCATGAGTTGGATCTCAGATGCAGGAGCGCATTTCGTGAGGCAAGTGGATATATCAAGTTCAAGAAAGATGGTATTCATCATCATCGATCATCCGCACATGCACTACGCACTAATGGGGAAGTCGAGGGGCCACAACAAGAATATCAAGATAGGATTTTGAGAAAGATGGTCGAGACTCGTGGATTGGTCGAGAAGCTCCCTCGCTAGGCTTATCGTACATCTTTTCGCACTTCAACCTGGGCTACACCTTACTCATCAGATATGGGTACTGAGGCAGCTACGCGCCTCGTCAAATCGAGATGTGATCCTCGAGAAACAGCATTAGAGCATCGATATCCGAGTTTGAGTGGGCTCAAATTCCGCGAGATCACAAATTTTTAGATGAGGAGATTAAGGGCGCCCGATCATGTTCAGCCTAGCAGAGAAAATGACTGTGCATTTAGAAAGGTCGTGCCTAGGAAGTTTCAAAAAGGCTACCTTAGTTCAAGGTCCTCCGGGATTAATCAACGACCCTAGAGGTAAGTTCGCACGAATTGAGCGTGGCCTTATGTCATCCGAGATCCGACTCAAGGAGCAACTGCTGACGCACTTAGACGTAAATCGCCCACAGCGCCTCAATGATCACCGAAGAGGTTTTACGTCAGATCATGGTTAAGACGCGGCCATCATTTTGAGTAGCCATATTCTTATTGCACCCATACATTGATATATCCTATATCAAGTAGCCCTTGAGCCTCACGGTTTATTATAGCCTATTCTTTCATTCAAATTTCTTTGCATGTTTTTCTCACTGGTCGGGGCCCTCTGCGGTGCTTTTTACATATTAATCGGATCCGGTGGAGCAATATACATTGTGTCATTCTTCGTTGTTCTTTTCTCGCATCATTGTTTGCTTTTCTCCTCCATTTTGCACACCGGCTCGCTTTGAGTCTAGTTTATCATATCTATTCATTTCACTTTTATCTCTTTGAGTAATGATGACTGCTCTCATCCTCGCAGCTACTACCAGTTTGTCATGCCCTTGCCCAGCCTATAGGTTCGATCCGGATTCTTGTGTCGAGGGACCACTGGGGCTGGGAGGTTTGAGATTTCTTGGTTGTTTTGCGCAAAAAAAAAAAAAAAAAAAAAAAAAAAAAAAAAACAAACAAAACAAAACAAAACCAAACAAAAAAAAAAAAATTTGTGTGTTTTGGTTTTATATCTGAAGTATCATTTGTGGCTCGAGATTTATTATTCCTCCGAGGGCTCGGAGCGAAGCATTTGTGCGATCTTTCCATGGATTTGGGTAAATACATTGGGTATGAGGTTTGGGTTGCTTCACGCACTAGGTCCCTAGATCATTACCCCAAGAGATCACCACTCCCATCTTATAGTGACTTGCTTTGACTCGACGCTCTAGATGAGTTTTTCGTCAAGCCACACACATTGCCACATTTGTATCCCAAATTGTTTCTTCCTTTTTCGCTTTATCCATTCATCATTTTCACTTCAGTCTTTCACTTACGGATCATCGCTCACTTCTGCTAATGTCTTGGTACTTCACTATTACTATTACTTGTTCATTCGATGTTGATCGAAATACCGCTCACATGATCCTCTTTTGATATTCAGCATTGCGATACAAGGGCTTGTAGTATTTATCGGGTATTCGGGCCTTTGTTTCATCATATCATTCACCTTCACCCCGCCTACATTACTGGCCCGAGTCGTAAGACCACCCCGAGACTTATGACCTCGGTTTCTTCCGAAGCATTTTATACAGATGCGTTCTATCTAATGATCGAAAAACACGGACGTCGATGTGTCTCTCGTCTCGTGAGTACGAGGGTCACATATTGCTTCTCCATTCAGTATTTGCTTGTCTCTCAGTCCATGATTGATACGTGATGATACGTAGAATCGGGGCCATTGATAACATTCCAATGATGCTTACACATTCAAGCACTGTGGTACATTTTACCTTTCGTGGTTTGCTTCGCCACTATGTACACACCTATGCCTTCATTTCACCTAGAGATGTTTTGGCATCAAAGTTTGAGTATGCCTACATGCACACGGTTTCTTCAGATAACAAAATTTATTTTTAAGGGCCTAGTAAGATTCGCCTCATATTCATCAATTCCAATAGGGTGCACATTGCGCACACCCCATAAGCTTTGTTCGCTTGTTCGTGACGATTGGTTCCTTAAATTACTTCGCAGTTTTTTCATCACACTTGCATATCAGATGTGCACACCGGGGCATACCCTATATCACTTTAGTGGAATAAAATGGATGATCTTTCACGAATGAGTGATTGTGATGTTTTCGCCTCTCCGACTTCACCGTACGTGTAGTTATGAGATTTTCACAGGTTGATACCCTAGACCGAGGCATAACCCCTCTTTCACCCTTGGTATCACATTTTGTGGGATTGTCTTGCAGGGCATAACCCTTATTTCAGCCCCGCTTGTTCTGGCTTCGCTTATTTAGTTTGTGGCACTGACACACTCGTACTACCTTCACATCAAGGCCTACAGATCTCACCGTTACATTCTAAGTTTCCTCATATGTTTTGTGTTTCGCCAGTCATCCGTCCGCTTTAGTTCTGCCTAGAGCCTTAGTTTTGGCATCCCCTATCCCTTTAACTGGGTGGTTCTCCTGCACTTGCTCTGGATTTTGTCCTTCCTCGACCTTTTCTTGTGATTCATCCCGCCTTCTCCTACCACCCAGATTATATTTTTTCCAGATCACCCGATTTTACCTTTCCCTAAGACTGATCCCACCTTCCTGCACTCTGTCCATCTCCTCCTTCTCTGTACGCCATATTTTATTTTTTCCTAGATCAGTGTCTTCTGATTTTACCTTCTCCGACACTCCGCTTGATCCCACCTTTCCCCGGTACTCGCCTCGATCCTCTTCTCCGTACTCGCCTGTGATTTTTGACATTTTTTTTCCCAGATTCACCTTGATTTTACCTTCTCCGATACTCATTCTGATCCCACCTTCCCAGACTGGATTCATCTTCCTACATCGCCTGATCTCCTTCCTCACCTCACCCGCACTTACTCCCAAGACTCACCCCAGATTCCATTTCGATACCGCCTCATTTCACCTTCCCACTCACCCATTCTACTCTGCTCACCAGATTCCATTTCCTGGGATCAACTTGATTTACCCCACTAACCGGATTCCCATTTCCTGTACCACCATTCCCATTCTAAGATCACCATCCTACCTTTCCCAAGATCAATCTCGGGATTTTTACCTTCCTAAGATCGCCTCGATCCCACATCTCTGCAGACTCACCCGTATCCCATTCCCAGAGACTCTCCCATCCCACCTTTCCTAAGATCTCTATTCATCCCTCCACATCACCCCAGATCTCACCCTTTCCCGACACTACCCATCTTACCTTCCCGCACTGCCCAGATCCCACATTCCTCAGACTGCCCAGATCCCCATTCCAGATCACCGGATTTTACCTTCCCCAAGACGCCCTGATTGTTCCTCTTCTAAGACTAACCCTGATTCCAATCTTCTTAAGACTATTGGATTCAGCCCTTTCCGGTACTCACCCTGATTCAACCTTTCTGTCATTCCTAATCTTCACAGCCTGTCTTGATTTCCCTCACCCTCTCCCAAGACGCCCTGATTTCATTATCTTCCCATTTCAAGCCCTGATCACTCATCTCCCATCATGCCCAGTTTCAAGTCCTTCAATCTGAGTGACTGCCCATTAGTCTTCCGTGACTAAGTGAATGGAGCCAAAATTGCTATCATCTTGTTCTTCACGAGTTCACTACTCTGCATCGCTTGCACTTCATTAATTCCACTGATCACCGGCTCATTCAATTTCACCAAGAGCGCATTTGTAGACCTCACCTCAAGCCCCCGCCAACACTTAGGTATTTATCCTATGGTGTCACACTCACCATCGCTCTCACATAACACCAATAGGGCCCTTTTGTGCCTCTGGTCTGCCTCCAGCCTCGCATTTTGTATGTATCCGCTGAGCGGCATAGTTCACTTTAGAGTGTCATCATGGCTGTTATTTTTTTGGTTACTGGCATTGTGCTATAGAAGCAAGTAAATTCCTCAGAGGTTTTGGGGTTCAATCAAAGTTTATTGGGATGGTCAAATCAGAGTTAACAGAATCTTGTTTCGATCATAATTTCGTCCAACTCGCAATTGTTCGATCGCTTGTTTTGTTTGATTCCCATTTGCCAAGGAGGTTTCCTTGTTAAAATTATACTTTTGTCAACCGCTTGACTAATCGGTTTGACTGGTTCATCAGGGCAATACGTATACAACACAATTTTTTGGATGATTCTATGAGCACCCTGCTTCAATCATATCTCCTCATCCTGACTTCTGGAATGGTGCACCGTTTTTTTGTTGAAGCCTCTATTCTTCAGGAACATTTTATAAAATTATAATTTTCTCAACTCGGATGGACTGGTTGGCATCTGTTCAACCGTGTCGGGCCTACTTGTGTGGAGCGCTGTTTTTTGCACTGAGCCCAAACCTATTTGGTTCGGGCCCATAAGCCCCATTTCCACCAGACGCACAGTCCATTTTGGGCCTTGGCTTGGTTACATGCAGCCCACCAGTGAATCCATATGGATATTTCAGGGTGGCAAGTCGAAAACTTAAGATATTCAGTCGCCACAGCGGAAAATGAGGAGAAGAGTTGTCGGGTTTGGCTCGAGACTGATCGGGGCTCTTCCAAAGCTTGAAGGTGAAAAACCAGGTAGGCCTGTAGGCTGAGGTGGAAATTATACAAAAGGAGAAAAGATCAAAGTGAAAGGGATCTTTGGCGAGATAATTTTTCCGCAAGGTTCAAACGCACGCTATCGATTCTGGATGCTTAGTTTGTTTTTCTCCCGCGCCAGGAGATAAGAAATAGACCTGCTCTACTATTCTTAAAGAGATATTCTGATCAATTTGAGGTTTTCCTGTCATTTGAGCCGGTTTTCACACTCATACGTGAGTCACCAATGTAGCTCATGGGCGCTTATGTAGCTTTGTTGGTTTTGATTGGTTCTCACCATCCGAGCCGAATCGATCAATCGTTTGTTTTGTTGTAGATTTCTAACTCTTTTATAAAAGTTCTGAAAATTTGAGAGTCTCTCTCAATGATTTGGACTGGTCAAAACTCATCACTTGCCATTTGTGCTAGTTTATGTGAGCGCGCTTATGTAGTTTGGTTGGTTTTGCTGGTTCTCACTCATCCGAGCCGAATCGATCACAGCTTGTTTGCCAGATTTCTAACTCTTTATAAAAGTTCTGAAAATTTTGAGAGTCTCTCTCATCGATTTGGACTGGCTGAAACCCATCACGGTTCATTTAGGCTAGACCAAGTAGAAAGCGCCATGTGTGAGTTTGGTTGGTTTTGGTCGGTTCTCACTCATCCGAGCCGAGAAATCGATCAATCGTTTATTTTGTTAGATTTCAAACTCCCTTTTATAAAGTTATGGAAAATTTTGAGAGTCTCTTCATCGATTTGACCGGTTTGAAACCGTATCACGGTTCATTTAGGTTAGGCTTGGCAGAGCGCTTATGAGTTTGCTGGTTTTGGTTGGTTCTCACTCATCCGAGCCGAGAAATCTATCACGCTTGTTTTGTTAGATTTCTGACTCTTTATAAAAAATTCTGGAAAATTTTGAGAGCCTCTCAATGATTTGAACTGGTTTGAAAACAAGATTATCGTTCATTTTAGGTTAGGCCAAGGTGAAAGGCAATTTGGCGTGAGTTTGGTCGTTTTGCTGGTTCTCACTTCATCCGAGCCGAGAATCACCACGCTTGTTTTGTTAGATTTCTGACTTTATAAAATTTGAAAATTTTAGATTTCTCTCAACAGATTTGGACTGGTTTGAAACAAGATTAGTCGGTTCATTGTGTTAGGTTCAGAAAGGCGCTTGCATGGTTCGCTTGTTTTGCTGGTTCTCACTATCCGAAATAAAATCGATCACCGCTTGTCAGGCTAGATCTCAATTTGTAAGGATGGTTCTGAAATTCTTAGAAATCTTTTTTCAACTGTCTGATTGTTAGAAACTCAATCAATGGTCATTAGGTTCGGTTTGCCGAATGATAGTTTGATACTTTTCTTTGTTTGCTAGTTCGTCATTAGAAATCTGAATCGCATTCCTTTGTTTTTATGGATTCCCAACTTTGTGAGGAATTTTCTGACAATGTTTCAGAACTTTTCTCAACCGCCATGGACTAGTTAAGAACAGATTCAACCGGGGTTTTGCAAGATGTACCTCATGGGCAGCCCTCGATATTTTAGCATGTTTCAATCCCGAATCTATCATGAAGGCTCTTTAGTTACCCTGTGAAACTCAGAGGGTCGCCTTGGGTCTCGAGTTCCTTTGGCTTGAACAAAGTGAGGTAGTGGCAATGTGGGATTGGTATGTATGGTTTAGTTTGTGGATTTTAAAGGAATGTGTGCTAAAGTAAGCAAACCACTTACCTCCTTTCACCGCTTCCTTTCTTTTTGCATAGTGATTCAATATTCGTTTTAAATGCATGATATGACGTATTATTTGGTCTCTATCTATTCCTGCTATACATGGCTAGGACCTTGGGCAAGATGCTTAGTCGCTGGTATTTGTATTCATATGTACATGGTGTTTGGATTCTCGACATTTGTGATGCATTTGAGCTTTTTGACCGACCTCTTATGTAGCGCTGTTAGGGACCACAGTATGTGCTTTAATGTCGGGTAATGAATTTCACATAGATGCTTTGTAGCCTGGGTATGCATGCTTCATGGTGTTTGCTACTAATCCTTGATGTAGCTACAGGGCCAGTGACCACACCATTTGCTCTTCTTTTGGTCGAAAGTGTTTTTGCCATGCTAGATACCAATTAGGTTCATCTGATCTGCCAGCGTTTGTTCAGAGACTATTTGATCCGTGGGACCCATGCTCCCATATACCCAATTCACTAGGTAGAGACCGAGTTCCGGCCTAGAGGGGTGCCACCTGCTACGGTGTACCTCCTCGATAGGTAATCCGAATTTCCTACCCGTAAATCTAGGGGCTTTCGCAGACCGCTTTTTCCATACCGGAGTCATCGGGGTTTTTTGTCTTACTAGCTTTCAAAATAATGCCAAAGTAAGTGGCGACTCCAAAGAAAACTCATTCCATCGAGGACGGATTTTCTGTACCAAAAATCAACCCCACATTCTTCCTTTCATTAAAAGCTAGCCACGCCTAGATCGTGAAATATCTGACACTGAATCGAAAGTGTTAATCGATCCATTAGGATGAATTGGGGGATGATGAATACACCTGATTCACTTGAGCCGCCCAGAAGAGGTGGAGCTTAAATCATACAACAAACACTTGGTCCCTATGCTTGAAAGTTTTGCGGGCTATCATTTGATCATGCCATTTTTTTCAATATACCTTGCAATTTCGGGAGTTAAAGTAGGCATCGCTTTCGCACCTTCCAATTCATCGATGTCGTTCTTTTAGGATTGCTTGTCCAATCAGGTTCATCTGATGGCCCAATATGCCTTATATTCAATCTCCACAAGGTGGTATGCCTTACCATAAACTACAGCGATACCAGAACATTCTCGAGAATGGTCTTCATAATGCTCTGTGGTACCATAAGGAATCTAGTAGCTTGAGAGACCAGTCTTTTATGTTAGAGTTCACTACTTTCATCAATATGGTCTTGATTTATCATGAAGCCTGACTTGACCACCGGTTCCGAGGGGGTGGTACTGCCACACACTTTATGCTTGATAATCGTATGAATTAGGAGGTTTTCAAAGTATTTGTTGTAGAAGTGTGAACCTCCATCACTGATTATGGTCTTTAGGACCCAAAATCTAGAGAAAATATTTTCTTTCAAAAATTTGAGCACCGCCCTATGGTCTGCTGCTCTACAAGGCACTACTTCGAACCACTTCAACACATAGTCGACTCCCACCAAAATGTATACATACCCAAAGGAAGAAGGGAATGGCCCCATAATGTCAATGCCCCAAACATCGAACAAATCAACTACTAGAATCGGTTTATGCACTGCGCGACGACTAGATATTTCCTAATCTTTGGTACTATTACATCTTCAAGATATTTGGCATCTCAAAAAGAGAAGGCCAATAGAACCTGGGGACAAAGACTCTATGGAAGTCTTCTCGAAGCAAAATGACTTCCACATGCATTCTCACGGCAAGGACTAGTATTCCTTGTTGTTCTTCCTCGTAATACATATTCTAAATTATCGATCGCCATTAATATTTAACAAGAACCGCTCAACAGTAGGAATGAATCTTGCAAAGAAGAACTTCATCTATGCCTTCCAATCAATCATTTCCTCCCATACAAATCAAGTAATGTGAGTATACCATGGGCATTTTTAATATTACGCGTAGGGACCTCAAGAAACTCATCACACTGGAGGGTTATGAGTGTCAGGTGTTACTTAAACACGAGAGATGATCCGCAACAACATTCTCTACACCCTTTTTACCCCTAATCTGCAGGTTGAACTCTTGGAGCAAGAGAACCCATCTGATAAGCCTAGCCTTAGCCTTTGGTTTGGTGAGTAGGTACTTCAAAGCCGAGTGATTTGTGAAGATGATTATGTCCGACCCAACCAAGTAAGCACGAAACTTGTCCAAAGCATAGAGTGGCCAGCAGCTCTTTCTCTATAGTGGTGTAATTCCTCTGTGCCTCATTCAACGCTCTTACTGCATAGTGGTAATCACATTAGGCCTTCTCCTTCTTCTCTCTCGCCCGAGAATCGTCAACTGCGAGGTCGCTTGCACTCCACATAACCCCGAAGGCACCCTTCCAGCTGGGTGCCTCACCATCAGCGCAGTGGTCAAGCAGGGCCTCGAGCCTTTCCAAAGCTCTTCCGCGGTCTTCATCCTGCATGAATTTGGCATCTTTCTGAGCTTATAAAGCAGGCTTGCAATTTTGAAAATCCTTGATGAACCTTCTTTATAAAAAGCCTACATGCCCTAAGAATCGCCCCTCACGCCTTCACATTCGTGGGAGAAGGCGCTTAAAATCAATTCAACTTTTGCCTTGTCAACCCCACCTTTGTTGGAAATAATATGTCCCAACACAATTCCCCGGGCGGACCATAAATGATTTTTCCCAATTCACACTCAAGTTCTTCTTAATACATCTACGCCAGGATCAAGCTTAAGTCGGGATCAAGCATTCTTTGAAGCTCCTCTATAAACTGTAATATCCATGTGTATCTCCATAATGCGTCGCCACCAAATCACTGAAGATACTAAGCATGCATCGCTGGAATGTGGCAGGGGCATTACACAGGCCGAAGGGCATTCTCCTGTAGGCATATGTGCCAAATGGGCAGGTGAAGGTGGTATTCTCTTGGTCTTCTGCAGCAATCTCAATCTGGAAGTAGCTTGAATAGCCATCTAGAAAGCAATAAAAGGTGGCCAAATTCTTCGAAGCAATCACTGAGTGGCAGAGTAGCGATCCTTTCTCACAATTTACGAACCTTCAGAATCGATACATACCTCTAACTTCAGGGTGGCTACAGCGGCATTTCCTTTCTCATTATGCACGTAGTTACCCCCGATTGGGCACAACCCGGGCCGACCCACCCAAGGTCGATATGAGGCAAATGATATCAACTTGTAGCAAATTTAGGACTTCTGCACGTACCACCTTCTTCATGTGAGGATTCAATCTCCTATGCGGCTGCCTTACTGATTTTGCTTCCTTTTCCAAATAGATATGATGTGTGCAAACTGCTAGGCTAATTCCCTTTAGGTTAGTGATTTTTCACCCAATAACCTGCTTGTTCTCCCTGAGGATGTCCAACAGTCGCTTTCCCGTGAAGTACCGAGCAAGAGCATATGACCACCGGGCACCGCCCATGTTCTCTCGCATGCATATTTTAGTTCCTAATGTGCAGGGCTTGAGATCCAAATCTGAGGCTCATTGGTTCCTTCTTCAATCAACAAAGGTAGAATTTTTTATTTTTTTTTCTCCATTGCCCATGTACAGTATTCAAGTCTTGTACTTCCTGCAACTCTTCGTATCAAATGACAAATTCCTCAATTAGCACATCCCGTGATTTGCCGCCGATCACCTTGCTCCTCTGCACTGTATCAATTATTCAAACTTCCTTCGGACCCTCTTCCACCGACGTGATACGTTTACTCAAGTGGAAGACGCTGGTTCTAAGGTCATGTTCCCGAATATAAGTTGCATAACTCCATTTCTAAGAATTGATAATCGTGATTAGAAGTAAACAGAAACGGGTCTTCTCCGAGGATGATAGTGGACATAATTAGTCCCCACGCAACCGGCCTCAGATCAAGCACAACAAAGTCTGGCGTGATAGTAGAATTTGTCCATCAGTATTAAGACATCCTCCACTGTGTCTCTCAGGATTTCAAATCTATCTTCTAGTGGGACAAAGTGACGGAAGTGGGCTTCAATTCTCCTGTAATCTAACCAAGCCAGACATTGAATAAGGCGTTGTGTCGACACTAGCTCCCAAGTCTAGCAGTGCCTTCTCTACACAAGTTCCCCCAATATTTACCGAGATGGTAGGACAACCCGGGTCTTTGTACTTCACTGGAGTCTTGCACTGGATGATGGCACTAACTTGTTCGGTAAGGAAGGCCTTTTTTTTCAACATTTAACTCTCTCTCTTCACTCGCGGCACGTGTCCTTTAAAATTTGGCATATGTCAATTTCGTTTAATCATGTCAAGGTGGGATGTTAACCTTCACCCGCCTTAGCACCTCCTAATATTTCAGCCCGCTGACGCTTCTTTCTGGCTCTTAGTGTCATGAAAAGGCGGGGGTGCTCATTTCACCGCTTCTGGGTCACTCCGGGGTTTAGCTTTTGTCTCCCCGGGCCTCGCCGGGCTCGGGACCGGGTCAACCTCTTTACCACTCCTCGAGTGATTACCGCTTGACTCGCCTATCCCCGGAGGTGGTTCACTAGGAAGAGCTCAATTCATGCACTCTCTTGGATTGGTCAGGTCTCGAGAGGAGAACTTTCCTTTTTCTGTTTCACAAATGGGGTTTGTTAACCTAGAAATCGAATACTGCAGATTATCAAATTTTTGGGCAAGACCAGACTACAAATTCTCAATCTTTTTGTTCAGTGTGCTTTCTATTGTATCAATCCTCTGGTTAGCTTGATTATTTACTCCGCCTCGCTCTTCTACAAAACCGCCACCACTAAGCCAAATTCAATATAGCCGCTTAATCTGAGACGAGGATGGCGGCACAGGGTCGAAGGAAGAACCATACCGCCAGCCAGGCACCACGGGGTGCTATGCCGGAGGCTTTGGTTTCCGTGGAGAGGTTAGGATGGTTCCTCAATTTGGGATTATATGTGTTGTCAGATGGGGCATCGTCGATGGCTTATATCAGTCTACGCACGGGTTTGTGTTCGGGCCATCATATCCCCATTGAAGGAATAGTCAGCAATACTCTCTTAGTGTCTGGGTAGACTGAAATGAAGCATGGCTGGTCAAGGAAGGATTTTCGCCCACGTCGCACCTCATGCTGATTTCTCATTTCTAGCTCTTCCAACCTTCTTGCCAAGGTGGACAACTTTGCTTTCATCTCCGTGTCCTCCAGGAGTGAATACATGCCTCCCCTTTGATTGGCTGCAGGTCTCATCCTCTCTGCCTCTCTGGGGTTGGGTTCATCCCATGCTTTAGATGTCTCAGCAACATAATTCAGGAAGTCCATGGCTTCTTTTGGATTTTTACTCATAAAGTCCCCTCCACACATAGTCTCTAACAACTGCTTCATAGCAGGGGACATTCCATCATAGAAGTGATTGACTAGCATCCATATATCAAAGCCATGGTGAGGACAAGCATTGATGGTTTCTAGGTACCTTTCCCAACACTGGAAGAATTTCTCATTTTCATGGGCTGCAAAGGTGTAAATCGCCTTCAAGCCATCTCGGGTTCTGGGCGGGTGTCAAGAATTTCTTCAAAAATTCAACCTGCATGTATGCCCAATTCCTAATGGACCTTAGCCTTAAAGAGTTGAGCCATATTTTTGCCTTGTCCTTCAAAGTCAATGGAAAGACTTTTAACCTCATTAGGTCCATATCAGTGACATCCTCCTTAAATGTGTTACAGACCTCCTCAAACTCCCGGATGTGTGTATATGAATTTTCATTTTCCATTCCATGGAAGGTTGGGAGCAGAGGCATCAGGTAGGGTCTCACAATCATATCTTATGCAGGAGGCACAATGCATGAGGTTGCACTCACCCTTGGAGGATGTATATGATCCCTCATTAATCTATATGCATCGATTCCTCCGTACTTCGCCGCTTTGTCGTTTCTTCGTGGAGGCTCCATCACCAAAGGTTCAAAACTCACTAATAAATTGTCTCGCAAGTAATCGATCCTTTCTAGCCTCGGGTCGACAATGGCATGTAAACCCTATGGAAATAGCACAAAACACAGCAAGAAACAAAAACCAAGCTACCACAAAAGGTTATTGTTAGCTAAGGTAATAAAAAAAAAATTGTATATGGACAATATAAAATTGAATCAACCTAACTATGAACTGTTAGGAGAATTTAAAGTAAAGACAAAAAGGAATGAAAGTTCACCAATACTTGTGATGTGGATCACAAGTTCGACAACTCATTACTTGCACTAAGGCACCATCCCCGCACCGACGCACTATTGGATTCACAAGGTCAAGAAGAAAGGCATGCCGTAATCAACAAAATTTATAACCTAAATTCCTCCTATCACATAGCCTAGCTACTATAGTATAAATGCTCTGTGGTTCGAACACAGGATGAGTTTTCAGGTAAATGATTTGCAGTTGGCTCAAAAAGGTGAATTTCACTTTGGATTAGGGGTGTTGTAAAAAAAGTGGAGGTGAATGGTTTGCAGATTGAAAATAAATTGAAATAAAATATGGTTAACTCCTAAGATCGCGCTACCGGTTCGTGTCCTAAGATTAATGAAGAGGTTCTCGTCCTTTCCTGATCGGGGAGGACGACCTATAGTCATTTCGAACCGGATCTTCATTTGGCTATAAAAATCGAACCCTAATAATTTTCCTTTTGAAATATAGCATTTATCGACATTAATGCTCCCCGACAATGAAAGATATCTCCTCGATCTACCCATGCTAAGCAAATAGACGGCAACTAATCGAATCTCAAATGATCTAGCAATAAGCATCCATCGAACCCTAAAAGATTGCCAACATTAATAATCAAGGTAGATTTAAGGGGTTTAAACTCAGAATGAGAGATAGAAACATTAATGGAAATAAATGCTTATGCTTAAAAAACAAAATCCCCATTTTACCTTAATAATTGTAGCCCAGTAGCCCTCCTCTTCAAGGATAAAGGAGGTTTAGCCAACCATCCCTTGAGTTGTCATCCTCCAGGGGTGTTTGGTAGCGGAGAAAGTGGAAGAAAGGGAGAGAAAATGAAGGAAAAGTAAAACAGCGAGAAAACTCCCGCCCAAACTGTCTCTGTATTTGATGTAGAATAAAAAAAGTCCTTTTACAAGATTTGTTTAGCGAGGCGTTATATAGTGTTCAAAGTTAGCAAAAATACAAAAGTGTCCTCAATACCCATGATATATGAAGCAAAAATGGGAAAAATCACCAAAATGGGTCAACCTAAGCCGCAAAAGCGGACAAATCAGAGGCGCATGTTGCGACTCGCAACCCCGCAACCCCCGGATTTTTGCAGTGTTTAATTTTCTTTTGTTTTTCTTCTCCTTTTTCCTCTGGATTCTGATTTGCAATGATGAGTTCAATTCGGATTCTTCGTGTTTGAATTGACTCGATAATTTTGGCTTGATTATCCTGCAAAAACTACAAAAATAGCCACAAAAATGCGATCAGTAGTATAGCTGGGACCTTAATGTGCAAATCGGGCTAATTACATTGATTAGTACACAAAAAGTGCTCAAAACCGGCAATAAACAGGGTTCAAAATAGCACTTTTTGAGCACTAATCAATCACCGGCGATGAAAGACTGCAAAAATGTTGAAAAAGTGCGTGGCATCCCTACTTCGCAAACCTCGAAAAATTCGTGGCCCATAAATGGCATATTACGGGATTTGATGAAATCAAATGAACATTGGAGGATTTTCCACTGTGTCTTGAGTTTTCAAAACAAAAAGATTTTGTTCGAAGAAAATAGTCATTGGGTGAAACACTAATGACATGTTTTTCACACTTGGCATTTGTATGTGTGAGGGAGTCGGTCACGACCCGGGGTATGGATATGAAGAGTCTCATTTCATTCATGACATGAAATATTCCATGTAGTGTTGCATTTTCTGTATGCAATGTGGTTGATGTGTGTGTGCCATTGCATGTGCATTTAGGTGAGGAGTAGCCATTGTAGGAGAATTTCTCTACTGGGCATTGCTCACCCTGTCGTGGGAAAATATTTTCAAGTATTTGAGGTACACGGGGGGAGGAAACACGTCTAAGAGATTTGTTATGAAAAAAGGCTGGATTGTGGCCTTTTCATGTATTTTGTAATATTTTGGATAGAATATCCAGTTTTATACATGTAAATGAGAAGTTTTGTAATAAAAACTTATTTTTTGACTTGCTCAGTGTAGTGTTAATAGAGTTTTCAAATTTTATTGCTTGTAGAATTTGTATAGAGGCAGTGGTATTGAATGAAATGCATTGGAGGAAAGTTGGAAGTGCAAGGAAAAAAAAATAGTGGGCTACTGCCCATTTTCAGGTTTATGTCACGACAAAATTTCTCTGTCTCGACAGAGAGTTCTGGTTCCATGTCGCGACAGTGGGTTCTCTATCGCAACAAGATCCGCCTAAGGCGAATTCCGTCAGCACTCAAGCATTGCATGAAACACGACGAATGTCGCGCACGACGACTGCCTCTCGCGCGCCCGCGGACGAATAAAGCGCCTCACGACCAGTAAATGGGCGCCGAGATACAGAGGACCTGGGCGCACGCACAACCCGGCGCGGTGAGCATGACGACGCGCGCGACAGGGTCGCACACGCGACCAAACCTTCACGCACGCCTAACGCCGAATTGCCGGCCCCGGGCGCACACACGGGCCTCGGGCAATACGACCGCACGACTGGGGGTGGCGTGAACACTGGCCGAGACATGTAATAACGCACGCCGATGTGGTTAAGACACGACCGAGACTCGTCAGTAATAGAGATTTATCATGATAATTCTTTGTCCAAGAACTAAAAAAATGACCCCCGGGATTTTGGGTGTCACATAGTCAAATAAGTGAAAGTGAAATAGAAGATATAATGATAGAATATATAGAATGAATTTAAATGAAACAAAAGATGTGAATCATATGGGACACATAGGAGGACCCAGCAAAATAGATAATAATACCAAAAACATTTGGAAAACAATACAAAATACCTAAATATGAACCAAAATAAACAAAAATTGAACAATTAGAAAATACTGGTGTATAGATATAGATTGCCTAAAAGATATCAAAACAACTATTAATAAATGGTCACAAGCAATGACTTTATACTTTATGACACATGATACAAATTGGTATAATAATAATAAAACCTAGATAATGATAGGAACATTAACAAGATGTGTTAGAAAATGATGGGAATGATTATCAGCCCCTAGTTTTAATGTCATAACAAATAACACAATTATCTCTTTTGAAAGTAGCCTTTTCAAAGGAGTAAATAGTTGTGTTCGATATATAGTAAATGAATTTTTAGGAAAACAATGGATGACAGATAGTATAGAGCAAAGAAGGAAAGATATAAGAGGCTATAAATAAATTAGCACAATTACAAATTTGTAAGATGAAAGATATATATATGAATATGCATGTGAATTTTGTAAATAGTATTATGATGTCTTTGATAGTGATGAGTATACTTTATACTCATTTTATCCCTATGTTTTACTTATATTTTTATTAGTTTTATTATATAAATAAAGGATCTAATGCTGTAAATGTTCAATTTGTGATTAGGTCAACCATGAGCCAATATAGAGCAAAACAAAGGATAAAGCCCAAAATCAACAAAATACACATGTAGCAAGTGAGCTAACGGTGGTTTTGATGTTTCTTGAAGCCGCACAATGATCCCCAATAGTTACAATATTGATATGGATGGATAGGAGACTTCTCATGCTTTCTAAAGAGACCTTATTAAGTCCATTTGGATTTCAAATGATCAGATAACAATATGAATATGACAATCTTAGCAAATACATACTATGAAAAATTACCAGGAAAATTGAGTAATTATTTCCAAGAAGAATATAAAAAATAAGAAAAGAAGATGTTGACACTCTAGAAGCCATAATATAATTTTTAAAGAAAATATTAGTAGAATTATGCACCCATAGATATATTATAAAATGTGCAAGAAATTGAGAAATATATTTTGTGAAAAAATAGAAAACATTCTAGGAAAATGAGGGTGTAAGGATTATAAGAAAAGAAAATTTGGAAAACAAATAGGAAAACCAAGAAAACGATTTACAAAATATAAAAGATTTAGGAAATAATATAGAAAACCATTTAAAATATTACAAGAAAATATTCAATTATAAAAGGAGAAATATTACATAAAATACATCAAGAGACAAAAGCAAATACAAATGTTGGAAATGTGGAGAATTATGACATTATAGTAATGAATGTCAAAAAGAGAAAAAGACATTTATCATATGGGGAGAAAATAAGGAAGATGATTTAGAAGGTATATTAAGTTTTGATAGTAAAATGAGTAGTGTTTATACTGAGAATGCTAATAATTCCTCGAAAAGTGATATAGAATGAGCAAAGAAATAATTGAAGATGGTGATCTTTCTGAATTTGAAGTTATTAGTGCAAAAGAAGATCATGAATGATATAGATTAAAAAACACTTTTGATAATAAAAAATTACAGAAAATCTAGAGTTTAAATTTTGATTTGAAAGCCCTAGAAGAAGGATTATTAAGATATCTAAATAAAAAATATATGAATAAAAAATATACAATCCATGAATACCAAAAGATATAAAGAAATATAACAATTAAACAATTAACAAAGTTAAAGGAAACATAAAGCTCAATTTATTAACAAAAGAAATTATAAATGAAACATTAAGTAAGATAAAAAATGAAAAAGTGAGAGAAAAAATAAAATATGTATATTTAGCAAGTGTACAAAAAATAATAAAAACATTATTTCCTGAAAATCTAAATACACCAATAGTTATAAGTTTACATGATAAAAGACTAATACAAACACATGAAAGTCACCTAAGAAGTATCCAAGGAAATTTAGCATATACAAAATTAATGTTTACATGTTACCCAAAATATAATATTAATCTATGAGATAAAGATTTTGACAACATATTAAGCTTATATTTCAAATTCTTAAAGAATGATTTTATAAAAGAATGCAATAATGTAATGACGATGTATTATAGTGCTATGTACACACTATCAAACTCGAATTATGAAAGAATTTACCAAGATAAACCATTTATTAAATTATACGGATGAATGGTGAGAAATTGCAGAATAATAGAACCTCAAAGGATATAAATGTAGAATTACCAACAAATTACATTTTAAGTCTCGGTGATACATTCTAAGAAGATTATATACAAAGAATTGATTTACCCATATTTAGAGAAAATTCCTTAATAGGAAATAGTAGCCGAAATGATACAAGGAGAAGAAGTTTCCAAAGAATAATAAGAGAATATGTACATTCACCTTTTATAATAATAGGAAATTATTATAATGAAGAAAGAGAAATTGAGAATATAAAAATTCTAATAGATATTAGTGCTAGTTGCAACCATATCTAAGCTGATAAATGTGAAATGATAGGAAACATAACAAGCCCATATTGTGATGCCCCCAATTCCCGGGGGTCAAAATTTTCTTTATTTTTTATTTTTTTTGCTAATGATTCGCCTGCCACGATAGAAAACCTCTGTCGCAACATAATTTTTCTGTCATGCGCCAAGACCTCCTGGTCGTGCGCTGCGCGTGCGTCATGCTCACTCTATCGTGCGCCCAGACCTCTTGGCCTGTCGTGGGAGAAGCTTGTTGTGACAAAGAATTCTCTATCATGATAGAACTCTTCTATCAAGGCCAAGGCCACACGCGCGCCTCCTACAGCGTGTTGTCGCGCCGCCTCGCCTCTAACGAACAATGAGTTCCTCCGTCACTTACGTAACCCAGCCATGCGCCCACTTGTAGTGGCCGCCTATCGCCACGTGAGCAGGCACCGCCGCAGCATGGCAATCGCCACGACGTGTACGCCCGGGTCGCGACAGAATTTCGCCTTGTGTTCCCCTGTCATGACAAAGAGAGGATCCACTCAAGGTGTTAGTGAACCAACATCCTCTGTCGCGACAAAGAATTCCATGTCGCGACAGAGAATTCTATGTTGCGACAGAGAATTTTATGTCGTGAAAAAGACCCGAAATGGGCAATAGCCCATCCTTGTCCTCTGCACCTTCGACTCCCTTTTTCTTTTCTTTCCAAAATACCCTAAATTCAACATACAACATCCTTTTTAGTACAATGGTAATCAAGAAGCCTGGAAAAACTTGCCAAACTTTATTAATCATACAAAAATGAGTTTTATTACAACTCTGACTCATTACGTATACCGAAACTAGGTTTTTTACCCATAATTTTACAAAAAAAAAAAACACTAGTAAAGCCAAACCTGGCCTTCTTCCCAATTAAACCTCAATTCTGTCCACCTCAGGGTGTACTTCTAGTACCTGAAAATGTTTTCCCACAACGGGGTGAGCACAGCCCAGTAAAGAAATTCTCCTACAAGGGCTATTTCCTACCTAAATGCACATGCAATGCCATGTAAGAAAACTGTTTCAAAACATAAGATTTTTGCTTTATAAATCATTCCACTAGACAACCATCCGAGAAATTCATTGGACAACCCCACGATATTAAACATATTAGACAACCCTCCGATATCAAAACACGTTGGACAACCCTCCGATATCATACATATTGGACAACCCTCTGATATCAAACATATTGGACAACCCTCTGATTATAAATTCACTCAAAACCCATGTTAATTTATTTAGCATGCATATATCAACACCCTTTTCACACAACCTGCATGTTAGTCAATCAAGCAATTAACATGCAGAATGCAATTAACATGCATAATAGATTTTTCAGTCTCTAACCTAAAAAAACAGCATACACCCAAAACACAACATTCAGCAAGTAAATCTACAACAGTGAATACTCCGAAATTCCGTGAACTGAAATTCTGGAACCGTAAAACCACCTAAGAACCACTTCTATCATAAGGCTAAACCCCTTGGCCATTGAATGGCCCTTAGACAAGAATAACCAAAGTAGGAGAACCCCTACCTCTTGCAGATCAACTCTATGCTAAATCTCAGAACAAGAAGAAACTAAAACTACCGGTTTTTTCTGCAATTCTCTTTCTTCTTTCCTTCTTCCTTTCTTTCTCGGTTTCTTTGCTTTCCTTTTTTTTTTTTTTTTTGAATTTCACGACCCCTCCCCCTCCTCTCTTTCGGGCCTCCTATTTTTTTTTTCTTCCTCTTCTATCTCTTTGTTTGAACTCTGGGGAGGAGTCACCCCTCCCCACTTGTCTTTTCTCTCTCTTATAGTGCCCAACAAGGTCGCTCATGCCCGCCAGCTGTTTCCTATGCAAATCCCGCCACGCCGGCAGTTAGATGTCATTCCACGTGACATCATTCCTCCGATTTTACATGCCAAGAACGTGAAATTCGATACCATAATTAAATGAAAATCGACTGGGGTGCTAGATTTTTTGAGACAATTCCAATGGTGGAATCCATTTCGTCATTTGAGATCTAGAAAATCCTAGCTTTTCTTCCTAGACTATTCCTGCAAATCGCCATTTTGCCCTTTTTATGACAAATTTAGATTTAAATTATTCACAGGTTTTACACATTTATTTTTAAGAATTATGATGACTAAACATTAGAATGTAACTTAAAGGTAGAAATATCCATAAGATTACAAGGTATAACTATTTTGGTAGATTGCTACAAAGATTATAGAATGTAAGGAAATTGACATTATGATATTCTTTTAGGAAATAATTTCCTAGATAGATTAGATAAATATATGATTACTAAAGGAGGAATAGAAATAAATAGTGAAAGCATATGTATTTTCTTGGAAAGACTTAAATGAAAGAAATTACATTTCCCACTATGGTATTTATAATAGTAAATATTTCAAAAACCAAGTTATATACATGTGGATTAATAAATACAGGATTAGAAATAACAATATTTAAAAGCTTTTTGTTAAAATAATGGAAAGATATTTAAATCACTATAAAAGGTGTAACTGAAAATAATGTGACACCCCTATCCCGGGGGTCTCATTTACAACCCCGTCAACCTACGGAAACCTGTAAATATCGTGTGTCCCGATATCACACTCATTTGTCTCATATATTGAGAATCATTCCTGCATATTTAGTTCACAAATATACAAAAATATATGATAGACTATTTAACCAACAAATTCATTTAATGCTATTTTATACAACAAAAAGGTATACATGTTTTGGTTATGCTTGAATATAATACAAGACAAAAACAAAACAAAACAAAGTTGTATCCGACTCTCATCCCTCATGCGGTCCCATATGCGGGTCAGACGCCTGCACTGGACCTATAACCGAAAGGGGGTCCCACGACGAGCTGAGCAAAGCTCAATAGAGAATGACTCCTATAAGGGCTACTCCCCATCTAAGTGCACATGCAATGGTCACACAACAAACACACATCCAAGTAAAATGTCTACATGGATGTCATACGTCATGCATGAAATGTCATCATGCCCATATCCCGAGTCACTCACCGACTCCGTCACACATGCATATGCCAAGTGTGAAAACCGTCACTGGTATTACCAATGACCCATGTATTGAGTCCTCACCGGCCACCAAGACTCCAATGCGGCAGCCAATGGGCAAACAATCCCAAGTCGATCCCGACTCCTATCACACAACCCGAAGTCTGTGTGATAAACATGATTGTTTGTCTTCTTTGGGAAACAAAACTTTTTGGCTTACACCGTGGGTCTCTTACACCCATACAAAACTTTTCGGATCACACCGCCGGTTTCTTACACCATGTTCCAGGCTTTTCACCTGAAGGGGTTAACGGTCCCCTTCTTGCTCCGCCCAACACACATTATTTATATTTCTTCTTATGTTTTAAACCTTGAGACATTTATTGGATGTCGTCCAAAGTACGAGCCCTCTACCCATTCATCAACAATGATGATGGATGACCCAACCCATGCACACACACCCAACATAATGATGTCCTTGTGCATATGCAATGCTAATGCCACTGCATGTTCTCATGTTACATGTGGCTAGATGCACACTACATGGAACATTCTACTCAATCGTACTTCATGCTAAGTACCATGTAAACATATATAATTCACATCCATTATGTTAATACATTTAAATACACATATATTAACATATCATACACATATTTGGCATGTTATTAAATTGTCAGCAATAACACACAAAAACATTTCACATAAAATAGCCATTCTCGGCCATACTTGGCCTTGAAAAAAAATCTAGACTCATTCCATAAATTTTAGTTCTCATGACCGCTAAAAATTTAGCCACAAATCAATAAAACTCCGTCTTTGTCAATAACTATAAACTATACGCCGGCCGGCCCCGACTCATCACCCATGGTTACAAAAAAGTGAAATTTCAACATTTAAATATATATATTTTACCAATTTTATCAATTTTACTAGTTCTGACAAAGAGTCCCTAATCAAAACCAATCTCAAACTCCATTATTCATTTGGCCCAAAACGTCAACAAAGTCCAACATGCATTTTCCAGCAGTCCCGAACCAAAACCGGCCTGGATACCGACCTTCAAACCCACCCGACTATCTCGAAAAACACCTCATGGCCTAAAACTCACCCCGTGGCTCGTCTAACCTACACCGCCATTTACGACCCTTTTTAAATTAAAAGGAACCCGAGTAGGGACAAACCCCTACCTCGGGAGCGTGAAGCACTCGAATCCTTCCTATTCTCGGTACTCATCAGAGCCTCGCTAAGTGCACCAACTTTCGCCATCGAACTCCAACCATCTAACACCGTGAAAAATGGGAAAACTATTTTTTTTCTTTTCTTTTTTTTCTCTTTTTTTGTTTCTCCACGCACTGCTCTTGTTCGTCCTTCTGTTTTTGTTTTTCCTTTCTTTCCTTTTATTATTATTATTTTTTGCTCTCTACGAATTGTTGTTCACCCCCTAAGATATTTTTCTCCAAGCTTGTCCTTTCCATGTGACACTTATCACAATGGTAGCCATACATGCATGTGACAAGTGTCACATGCTTGAGGCCCTTGGGTGGCTTCTCCCACACCACCCATGTGGTGATCCTCCATGGTGCCATGTGGCATCAGCTCATGATGCCATGTGGCATCAGCTCATGGTGCCATGTGGCATCATGCCAAGTGTCACCTGACACCTTATGTCTCGAAAAACGTGAAATTCTGACTGTTTCGGAATCCATCGAAATTCAACAGGGTAGCTAGATTTCGCGAAACGATTCCAATCTGAAGTCCGCTTGCCATTTTTCGTAAAATGAAAAATTTCTGTGTTTTACCTCTTCCTTAAAAGAATTTCGTCCCGAAATTCCTACATGTACACATATACAACACATGCATACAGTCATTCAATTACCATATGACTAAAAAACGTACCTTCATCCTCAAATAAGAAAGGATGTGCACGTGATTGTGTCCTCACGTCCCATGTTGCCTCCTCCACTTCTAAGTGTCGCCATAGCACCTTCACTACCTCATAGTCTCTTCAAGGCCGCAAAACCCGTCTCGCTATCCATGATACGACTATCCTTCCTCGGGGCTGGGCTCCATCTATATCAACAAGTTCGCCTAATCTACTATATGAGCTCTGACGGAGTGTATTTTCTGAGTAATGGAGACATGGAATAAGCTGTGAACACTCGATAAACTCGCTGCAGTTGCCAACCCAGAAGTTAACTATAATCTCCTCGAAAGTACCCTCAAGCGGCCCAATATATCTCGCGATAACTTTCCTCGCCGTCAAACCCGATCACTCCTTAGGCATAACCTTCAAGAAGACATGATCTCCACCCAACCTAGAGGTCATCACAAGGCAGCTCCACAGAACTCTTCTATCGCCTCGAGCCATGAGAAGACGCGACGATCAATTCCACCTTCAACGAGATGTCACTAATCAACCTGCACCTACGGTGGATCTCTCCTCCCTACTCAACAACTGAGATCTGCACGGCCTCATACGCCTCATGTGGCGCCATTCAGATAATGATAACTATTAATACAGCGATCCTAAATCAAGGGCGTATGCTTCTCCCAACAATTTCGAGATCCGTGACGATGCTCAAGATGTCTTCTAACACCGTATACCCTCTCTAACCGACCACTACCAGGGATGAAAAGTAGTACTCATACTCAACTATGTCCCCATGGCTCTCTGGAAACTCTTCCAAAACTGAACTATAAACCTAGGATCCCGATCCGATACTATGGAAACTGGCACTACATGCAACCGGACAATCTCTCGTATGTACAACTCGCGGTAATTCCTCTGGGGCAGGAAGGTCATTCGCGACAACCCTCGAAAATGCCGACATAGTAAGTCTGGCCCAATTATCACCGGGACAGACTCGACCCGATACCCCCTCCGTGATTCCTGGGTGGTTCGTTTCAAGAAGTCCCACCTGCATAATCCCTGTGACTATCAAACGGAACCTCACTTTAAGAAGAAAATAAGCACATGCAATAATATAATACTCCAATATATATAAAAGATACACAACCGCTCAACTCCACAACCGACCTATATTACTGTAGGTCATAACCACAAACACACACAAGGACTCATATGAGTTCAATACTAAGATCGAGCATTCTAAGAGTGTTCAGAATTTGTATACAAATGAAATACATAAGTCCAATAATATAACTGGGCAGATAGATATGATAGAACATCAGAACCGGTCGTGGTAACGAAAGTGATTTAAGTCGGCGGTAGATCTTTACGAACTACTCCGGACTTTAGGAAATGTAGATTTAAACAATAACACGTGAGATAATAAATCTCAATGAGTGGCATAATTTATAAGGAAAATAACGCTCTTAATTTCGAAATTATCTCAAGACCTCACGCATACTTTGCAAAGTTCCCCGTTTAAAATCATTTCACAAAACCCAACTTATACCAAGTCAACAATATGAAATCCATGCTCAAATTTAACCGAAATTATAACCTGAATTTATTCACAATATAAAAATCGAGCATAAAGTGTATAAACCTCATGTTGTACAAATAATCATGAAAACACAATAACCATAATTACTTAAATGATTATTACTTACACAGAAACCAACAATGTACCGTACCATATACGCTTCATAAACCGTGGGACTTCCCACCTCACTACCCCCAACTTAAATGGTTATTACTTACACAGAACCCAACAATGTACCGTACCATACATCCTTTATAACCCGTACTATATACTCATCATAAACCGTACCATATACTCATCATAAACCGTACCATATACTCATCATAAACCATACCATATACTCATCATAAATCGTACCATATACTCATCATATACCGTACCGTATACCCATCATAAACCGTACCATATACCCATCATATACCGTACCATATACTCGTCATATACCATACCATATACCCATCATATACCGTACCATATACCCATCATATACCGTACCATATACCCATCATATACCGTACCATATACTCATCATTAACCGGATACCCACCACGACCTCAACCTCGTAAAGGTGTCGGGTAATAATAATGATGAACTCGCTTATGGACCCGACCACCCGCCGCGGAAATAACATATGAACCGCGGGATGAAACCAACCTCACGACACCGCATGAACCAAAGGCAATAAACCGACGTGTAAACCCCGACTACCGGCCGCGAAATAATGATAACCGCTGATGAAACCAACCACGTCATCGCGGCAATTAATAAACCGGCCTGCAAACCGACCTCACTACTGAAATAATGTATAACCGCTGGATGAATCCAACCTCACGACAATCGCGGGCAAACCCATTGCACCATAATATGGATACTTAATCAATTCTCCTAGCACTATACATCAACCTATAACAACCAACACTGTGGACTTTACTCACATATACTTTTCCAACAATACTGCATTATAATAGAACAACCAACCCAAGATCCCTACTCATATACTTTTCCAACGATATCGTATTATAATATTAACAACCAACACAAAGATCCTTTACTTCACATATACTTATCCAACGATACTGTAGTATAAATTAAGAATTTATCAATTTAATTCCAACAACTTAATCAAATATATTGATGAATTTCAATTCATCAATTCATGCCAAAATCGAGAAATACCACAATGAAAATATTCACCAAAACCAATTTTAAGCACATAAAACTATAAGAATATTTTGACATGCTTAAAATCATAAAATCTCAAATCCATTCCTTACATCAATGAATTTTCAAAGTGGTTTAAAACTCCACCCATGTACCAAAATCTTTAAATACCACAAATTCTACCTATGAACTCGCAGATTCGAATATTTAAAATGTTGACAAAATTCACATGAAATGATAACTTGTTTATATAAAAACCGATAATCATATTTATGCAAAATCAATCATTCGATCAAATAATATATATATATATATATATATATAACATAATTTACCACAATTATATATCATAATAATACCCTGCCATTTAAAACATCTAAAACCACTCACACTACACGCCACCCTGCCTCCCCCAGATCGCTCTCATTCCTGAGTGCCCAGAATATAAAATAAAACACTACTGGTTCCAATAACTCCAACTAACAACATTGGAATGCCCCATACCTGTAGAATAACTTTAACTAAGAAGTTCATCCAAATCGACTCGACAGTCCACCACAAAGGTGCTCTATAAAGTCTCTGGTGACTCCAAAATCGGGCTTTCACCCAGAGCTAATTTCTAAATCGAACCATCCAATTCATAAAAACATCCAATTTCACTAATCCAACTTCAATTTTTCCAAACTTGACCAATTGCACTCTATTTCAAATTCAAACTTCAGACCACCCGAAACAACCTAAAAATGGAAAACTAACCAAACGATGTCCAAAATTCACAAACCATATATCAATGGAAAGCCCAAGAGACCAGGAACACATCAGTACCCTTACCTTGGTCCAAAGGTTGCCAGGGTGGCCTAAAACCCGATCCAACAAACAAATTCGAATTTGTTTTTGTCAGATCTTTCAAACTATGGATGAATTTCGGGAGAAAAGGACCACAATGAGTTCGCAGGGTCCAAAAATGGTGGAAAGGAGGTAATGGGTTGGCCTGAAATGGCCTGAAAACAAAAATCTGGCGACCCAGTCAGTACACGTCGCTTGGCCGCCCGACCGGCGAACCACGGCTACACGGAATTTACTCTGCGGTGGTCGTCCCGGGGTCATCCTCCTCCTCCCCGTCCGGCTGCGTACGCAGCGAACGCCCCAAACCGTGTCCGCTATTACCCGTCAACTCGCTGAATTTATATGTCTCAGACATGGACACACATACGAGTAAATAGCCACATGAGGCCCAGTACATCCATACTCATAAAACAAATATCTCAACTATATTCTCATAGTTTTCATGCTTGTTCTACAAAAGCTTTATACATATTTACAAAATATTTACTTAAAGCCACATTTCGGCTTTCTTCTCAAAAACTACCTCTACTGAGTGCCGTCTCCCTGGATAGTCTCTGTACCTGAAAGGGGGTCCCACGACGGGGTTAGCAAAGCCCGCAGAGAAAATTCTCCTACAAGGGTTACTTCCCCACCTAAAATGCATATGCAATGGCATATATAAACAATCAATCACATTCCATACAATTATTCTATATGAAATGTTCACAACATGCATGAGATGCAACCCTCTCATGCTTACGACCAAGTCCCAATCGACTCCCCTCACACTCGGGAATGCCAAGCCGTGACTAAACCCGTCACACACCATGACTAAACCATTGACACCCTCCAATTTTATTTCTATCAAAACTGATTTTCATTCTTTTCCTTTATTTTGCGTATAACCCTGATTTCCTGCTTATTAACTGTAGATCGCCAGACGCCTTTCAACATTTTCACTAATCCCGCATCGTCTGTAATTCATGTCTAACCGAATAACCTGCGGACTTTCACCCCGGGGGATCTACCCCAACTTGCTCCGCCCAAACATGTAATTTATCATTTTCATCATTTACACACTCGTGAATCTCACTCCCTGGACTTATTCCATTTTCCCCGAGCTCACGACCCACTCAACAACATCGATTAATAAACCTTACTCCCAGACCCACACTCCGACTGGACGCGATAAAGATCGTGCATGTGAAATGCGATGATGCCAATGAGATTACCCCATGTTACATGCATGAAACGAGCACTACATTTAAAGATTACACACCACGGATAATTATAATTCATACATATAATCTGCTCCATGCAAACATATCAATACATCAACAAGCATGATCAATATCCCATTTTCACACTTAACATGTTATTCAAGCAAGCAATAACACAATTAGGGTCACACAAACTTGGGACCACTAACAGGGTACCACTACTCTCAGTTGTGTAAACATGAGAACCATTTTGGTTCCAATCCTTTCTCATCAAGATCAAACAACCATGATACCTGGGAACTTTCGCTTAATTAAAACCCTATCTTATCAAAGCCTCCACATGCAATCCACATGAATCCATACCCATTAATCTCCAAAGCTTGAATCAATATACATGGCCTCATGGCCTCCCATGTTGAACCCCTACCATTATAAAGCCTTTAGTTAAAGTAAACTGGCAGTGAAAATATCCTACCTCTAAGTCACAGCCCCAAAAACCGGTTCACGTCGCTGGTCCTCTCCGTGTAGAACACTCCTCCCTCGTTTTCGAAGAATCCGACTACGACCTCCTATAAACCTGGGAGAGAAGGAAGATTCCTCTCTCACTAAAATCTGAGAACAAACCTATCATCCCTTTTTCCCTTTCTTCCTCTCCACGTTTGGCCTTTCTTTCCTCTCTCTTTCTTTTCTCTTCTCATTTTCATTTTCCCTCATTTCTCTCCATCTTCTTTTCCTCGATCCTTTCTCCCTTCTTTGATGAGAATTGACTATGGTCAAAAAAGAATAAATTTCTCCTTTCCTCAAGCCAAGTGTGTGGCTCTCCCTTTTTCCATACACTTTATTTCCATAATCCTTTTACGTACATCATCCACTACATTTAGCCATCAGCCATGTGGATCCCTTTTCCCACACATGGCGACCAGGTCTACTCCTTTTTATGCCAAGTTTCCACACTATGTCCGCCACATCCCCTTTATTCACACGTCATCCGGGACACCCCATCGCCGAAAAACGTGGAATCCCCACCACCCTAATCCAACGAAATTCGACGTGGTAGCTAAATCAGACGAGACGCTTTCAACTAAGTCCGTTTCGCTATCCGAGATCTAGAAAATTCTGATTTCCAACCGAAATTTATTTTACCCTTTATCCAAAATCTTGATTTTCCCTGTGGTCTCATCTCCCCTTTAAAAAGAATTTCGTCCCGAAATTCTACGTGCATACACATCCAACCATGTGCATATGTAAGCTTATCAACTCCCCGACCGTGCTCTATGACAACCCTGGCCTTACCGATGCCAACCCGAAGGTCACACTTCGTCAAAGAATGACATCACAACCAACACTTTACCACTTAAGGTCCATCACGCTTCATCACAAGAACTCGATCTCTAGAAAATCAAACTCCTCCCTATTTCTGTGAATCCTTCAAATTATGTTTTTCTAAAGGCCCCAACCTCTATACCCAAACTTATAACACAAGATGCATCAAGGACGAACATGATGCATCACCCAAACGCTTACTCCAATCAACAAGGCTAGAGAAACGCACTTACATATCCACAGCTCAGATGCTCACCGTAGCTCCACGACCTCTGCCTCCCAGACAATCCGCTCTATGTCCGTGCCGGGCGCAATGGTAACACATCATCCCGCCTACCGACCCGAGAACCCCCACCAGAACTCGTGGTCGCATCTCTCGACCCACGCCCGACTCGGCCTATGGCCCGCCGAGAAGGCTGGGGGTGGGCCGGCATGGCACCTCGCACCGATGTCGATCCCTCACTCCATGGCCAGGTAATGGAGAAACCAATCAGAATAAGCCCCGCTCCAACAAGACCTGGGGATCGCACAGACTCCAAACCCGGATCCCCTGCCTCCGAGGGCACTCCTCCTCATGTGTCCCGGCCGGGGCTGCACACAAGACACCATCGCCCATCCCGACCGGGCAACCCGAACTGCTCACCGATGACGGGACTCCAGGTGTCCCATAATCGCGGGATTCGCTCAGGCAACCTCTTCATACCTGTGCCGGCGGCAATAAAACATGTCACTCCACCGCCCGGCCGCTCATCCTCAACCGCAGCGTAAGTCCTCTCATTTTCCTTATCGAAGAAGATGGATCTTCCTTCCTCTTACGCCAACACATATATCCCAGTGTGCCTCGTATGTCATCCATTCCTCCCTCTCTCGCCAATGGAGGATGACGGTTTATACTGGAGGTCGTTTGAATTCTCCCCTTGCTCACATCAGACAAGTTTCAGGCATTAGTAAATACCCAGACAAACATAACAAAGAAGGCTCACGAGTAACATCGCGCTGGTCAAGCCTGGTGCCTCGATCAAGACTCATAACTTCACGCCCCGCTCTAATTAGCCATCTACATATGCAATTGACAACAAGATTCATTAAATTTTTCACTAAGTCCAACTAGCAATGCACCTGCCAATTATTAACATACTTTACAACCATGAACTAACCCGTCTACTTCCTGCTGCTAATCAGCTAACCACTCATAACAAAGTCAAAACTTTCGTGTCTGCTTCCTTATCCTAGCCTCATGTTATAGTTCCTAACCCAGCATTCACCCATTTCTTATACGCATTAAACCATGCATATATTATTCTCACAAGACTAACCATCGTTAATCATAATCTCTACATACATCACAATCGTGTATATGACCTTTCACGCACTAAACAATAAATTACTTCAAAAAAAAAAAAACATGCAACATTACTTTCAATGCAAAAGATTCTAAGGCTCAAACACACTCGAGACACTATTCATACACCTAAAAATAAAATTTTTCTACATACCACGTAATTACATTTATAATAAATAATGATATAAATATCTTATATATTGAATTTACCCACAAGAAAATTTTTAAAAATTTTGTACTCTTTTTTTTTTTTTTTTTTTTTTTACCTGTGAACAGTGCTCATGAACAGTGTCCATGAACAGTGTCCAAACAGCGACCGGTCAAAGGTAATGCACAAGCAGACCGCATCAAGCAACCTCGCTCTTTATGTCGCGACCTCAAAGGATGTCGCGACATCCTTCTCCTCGATCGGAACAAGCCAAAGTCGTGACTCAAATGATGTCGCACCTCAAGTTCACCGTGTGCCGCCGCGACGCCATCCCATGTCATACCTCCTTCCGCTCACCCAATCCTCCCTGAGTCGCGCGATTATTCATGTCGCGACATACATCAAGGTAGCCAGAATCATGTCGCGACATCAAATCGGTGTCACGACCTCCTGAACGACCAAGCCATGTCGCGACGTCAACCCCATGTCGCGACATCTTGAAGACTAACCTATGTCGCGACATCAACTTCATGTCGCGACACCAAGCCCACTTCACACTCCGCCCACGACATCCACCGATGTCGCGACTCCTCCGCGACCGTCGCCCATGTCGCGACACCTCAAGTTCATGTCGCCACATCGTTCGCTGGCCCACGCTGGGCCGCTTCATGTCGCGACCGCAATGATGTCGCGAGACATCAAGCCCGCGACAAATTTCTTCGCTACGGCCGCTGACCGCCATGTCGCGACCTCCAGAGCCACCCATGTCGCTGACTTCACTTTGATGTCGCCACATCGCTTCATCGGCCTAACTCCTCGAGACCCATCGCAGTCAAACAGTCGCCACGTCCTCGTCATACTCCATGTCGCCACTTCCGCCACCGCCTTGTGGTCACAAAAGAGACGCGTCTATGTCATGCTACACACATATGTGGCCAGATAAGCCGGCCATACGCACACCGCCACCCTGCGCACTGGCCGCCCCCACATTTAATTCCTCAACACTAGGTCGCGATCTGCCGAAATCGGGCAAGAGCCATTCCGGGGCCAAGGGTTTCATCCAAGAGCCTTCTTTTTCAAGCATCTATCATGCAAAGAACTCCAACTCCATCAAGCCATATAAACTTTAAAATTTAAGAGTTGAATTTCAACTTTCTTTCCCGCTACGAAAACCGAACAACCTCCTGCATCTCTCACAACACCCATCTCGTCTTCAAAATCGAACAATTATCCGTAAAATCAAAAATTTTTTTTTTTTTTTCCTCCAGTATCTTCCCCTCGCTACTTCCTAAAGACGCAGCAGTCAGACACGCTTCTTATCCACTTCAAATTTCTAGAATTTAATTTCAATTCTTTCCTTTGTGCAAAAATCCCGAATAAATTCTGCACCCACAACTCATTCGTCATGTTCAAAAACTGAGCAATCGGTCTTAAAATTTTTTTCGCTATTTCGGACCGCTCGCCCATAAATCCCGGAACATCTATACCGATTTTCGACCCTAACGCTCAACAATTCCTCCCATGCTACTTCAAGCATACCACACACTATGACAAAATGTTATACGCCATCACACATCACATTTAATTCACCAAAATGCAATAATCGATGCATGATCTATCCCGTGCTCATTGTAAAGTCCCAGGTATCTCGTAGATACCTAACTTCCTCTACACCCACCGAGCCCGCGGCAACCGCTTACCTTAGCTCGATACCATGCCGTGACGCCCCAACCGGTGTCCGTCGTTCACAACCTCATGGACTCCTATATGTCTCGTATTGCGAGACACACATATGAGTAAAATAGCCACATGAGGCCCATACATCCATACTCATAAAACAAATATCTCAACTATATTCTCATAGCTTCACGCCACTCTACAAAAAGCTTTATAATATTATTTTACAACATTTACTTAAAATAATATCGCTTCTTCAAAACTACCTCATCGAAGGTCGCCTCCGATACTCAGACCGAAGTTGTCCCACGACTGGTGAGCAAAGCCCAAGAGAAAATTCCTCCCATGCGGTTACTCTCACTTAAAATGCATATGCAATGTGGCATATATAACAATCAATCACATTCATACACTATTCTCTCTATATGAAATGTTCACAACATGCACGATGCAACTCTCATGCTTATGACCCAAGTCCCAACCGACTTCACACTCGGGAATGCCAAGCGTGACTAAACCTCGTCACACACCATGACTAAAACCATCGACACCCTCCAATTCTTATTTATCAAAACCGATTTTATTCTTTTCCTTTATTTCAGGCAACGATTTCGTTTACACCAGAGATCGCCTGACTTTTCAACATTTTTTCACTAATTTCATCGCTCTGCATCCATGTCTAACTCGTGGAATAACCCGTGACTTTCACCCTCGGGGGATCTACCCCAATCCGTCCGCCCAAAACATGTAATTTATCATTTTCGATCATTTACACACTCGGTGAATTCGCCCTCGACTTCTCATTCCATTTTCCCCGAGCTCACGACCCACTCACCAACACCGATTTAATAGTCCTTACCCCGCACTCCACACCCGACCGACGCCGACAGACCGTGCATGTGAAATGCATGATGCCAATGCATTTCACTCTATGTTACATGCATGAACGAGCACTACATGAAATACTACACACCATGGATAATTATAATTCATACATATAATTTGCCTCCCACGCAAAAACATATCAATACATCAACAAGCATGCATCAATATCCCATTTTCACACTTAACATGTTATTCAAGCAAGCAATAACACACAATTAGGTCACAAACTCAGACTACTCAACAAGGTACCACGCCCTTAGCAAACATGAACCATTTTAATCTAATCCTTCTCATCACATCAAACAACCATGATACCCAGAAACTTTCGCTCTAATTAAACCCTATCTTATAATGGGCCCATGCAACCTGGCCATGAATCCATACCCATTAATTCCAAAGTCACCAACATACATGGCCTCTCATGGCCTCCCATAAGCAACCTCACCATTATAAAGCCTTTAAAGCAGGTAACCGGTTAGGAAAATATCCCACCCCTCAAGCCTCAAGAACTCCCAAAAACCCAGTCCACGCTGCTTGTCCTCTCCGTGTAGAACACTTCCTTCAGCCAAAGAACTGACTGGCGAATCTCCTATAAACCTAGAGTATAAGGAAGACTCTCTCTCACTAAAATGGGAGAACAAAACCCACGTGATCCCTTTTCCTTTCTTCCTCTCCACGCTTGCCTTTCTTTTCCTCTTTCTCTTTCTCTCTTCTCATTTTCTCTTCATTTTCTCCCTCATTTCTCTCCATCTTCTTTTCTCCTGATCCTTTTCTCCTTTTCGATGAGAACTGACCCAGATGCTTCTGCTTGTTGTGTTCCTTCTTCCTGCCCAGCCGCACTCCTTTCCATAATTTCTATTTACAATCCTCTTTTATGACATCATCCACCACATGGCTCAATGTGAGCCATGGAATCCCTTTCCCACACATGGCTTAATTGTGAGCTTCACCCTTTTATGCCATGTCACACTTCTACGGTGCCAAGTGGCATCCCCCTTATCTTGCTGTATGTGTCATCCCGACACCCCACGCCTAAAAACTGAAATCCCACCACCCTAATCCAACGAAATCGACGTGGTAGCTAAATCAGACGTAGACGCTTCAACTTTAAAAGTCCGTTTCATTATCCGAGATTTTAAAATTCCTGATTTCCAAACCGAAATTCTTATTTTACCTTTATCCAAAATTCGATTTTCTCGGGTCTCACAAGCTGTGGCCTAACGGCCTCACTACCGAAACCCGATCATTTAAAATGGTTAAAACGACTACCGAGGTTTTCGGTTTTTGGGATTTTCCTGCTTTCGGGTCAGATCCTCACTGGCACCCAAAACTGGGGGTTTATGCAGTCAGGTCGCTTTCTGCAAAATCCCTGGGTCGACTTGAAAACTCGATAAAATACGTCGTTTAACTTACCAAATAGCGACAAAAATAGATTTTTCTACGATTGGGCTAAAATCTATATTTTCGCGAAAAATCTGCCGACGCAGCTGAAAAGATTTTCGAGCGAAAAATCGTCTAAAATCGTGGAAAATCTGGGATAACCTACGATTTTTCTGCATCGCCAATTTTCGCCGATTTTCTAGCGCTGAATTACACTCCCGCCCGAGGCGCGTCCGAGCAAAGACGTATGCCGATTTATCTACGATAGTCAAAATATCGCCGCTTCTACGATTTTTCTACGCTTTCTGCTTTTCTCCTAGATTTCCGGCTCCTGTGATTTTCTTTTCGATCCGACGGCCCGTATTTCATTCATTTTTTTTGGAAAATCCAACTTACTTATATTTTTATCCAACTAAGCCGATTTTTGAATCTCAGTTTGATCTAACTATCTGCATCGATTTATAACCCGATATATGATGATCCAACTACGATTTGAACCAAAATCAAATCCAATCTAGAAATAAATCACAAATCTGCTTTTGACAATCCAATGGTTATCTTGACTCCAAAAATTCTATAAATACTTAAAATCATACACTTCATCACAAACTCATCCATCCACATCTAAGTTTCATTTCACTCTCAAATAATTTTTCTTTCTTTGCTCTTTATCATAATTTTTGGAAGATCTTCAGAATTAAGGTATGTTTCTTTATTCATTAATTTTGTTTTTATGCATATGTTATTTAGTTTTATTTTGGTGTTGAAGTAATTTATAATATATATTTTTATGTTTCATAGTTTTATTTATTTTATAATTTGATAATACTATAGCATACCCTTTTAGTTAATTAATTATATTAGTGATGAGTGCCTAAAACATCATATTATACTCGCAGTTTATTTCTTCATTTTCACGCTATTTTATAAAATTTTATAGTTTTTGTGGCTAGACTCCTGATTTGGTGTCGGGTTTGGATGCAGGTACACGCAGTGAAAGAGCAAAACTGAAGCATTTTTCGGGAGCAATGGGGACCAAGGCAAGAAAGTGGTCAAGCCACGCCGTGACGTTCAACGTCGACGTCCCTCATCAAAGTCAAGGACGCCCCCCAACGCCACGCACGTCGTCAACAATGCGTGTCAACAGCGGAACGCCGCGACGCCTCAACGCCACGATACAGCCTCAACGCCGTCGCGCGACGCGCCGCAACGCCGCTGACGCCACCACAGATCTACCTCATCATTAAAAAGCAAAATAGTATTCAAAATCGAGGAGATTCGGGAAGTATAACAACTAAGGCAATTTTAATTCCAGAGCGAGTGACACGTGATCGGTGAAGTGCCCGGATTTGTACTGCTTTCTTATTTTGATATTAGAATTATGTTTTAATACTAAACATTTGATCTTTCACCCGCATGTTCGATTTACTTTCAGGTTGGCGTCAACCCCGTCACGTGTCGATGGATTAAAGTTTCGATCTTATTTTATTCAAGATGACAATTTTGTTCAGATTCCGCCTATATTCGTGGTTTAATTATATGGTGATGTCTCGCCAACATCGGGCATAATCACCGAGAGCCGAGATTCTAGAGATTTATAGTTTATTCAGTGATCCGGTAGAGCAGTTCTTTTCAATAATTCCAGAATGTAGATATTCCGATCTCGAAGGTGGCATTCGTTAGAACGTTTAAGTATCTTAATACCGAAGTTGAGATAAGAGATATACTCAACCTATTCACGATAGCGAATATACCGAGAGGATATCTCTAAGTAAAGATCACCCGCCACGACAAATTGTAAATACATTGAATAATAATATTTTTAAGAAATAATCCATTAAAAGTGATAGGGGGAGATATAACCCTAGCCTACAATACCAATAATTCAATGTAATCTAAACTCGCCGACTTTTCATACATTCACCTTCTTTCCTAAAATCATCTCTCTTCGCATATTATCTAAAACCGAACTCAGAAGGTCAATACACTGGCCCCTCGATCGATATCCGCATCACGAGTACAATTATATTACTGGGGGCGACGCGCATACCTCAGGCACACAGCGTACATTTTACACACCGCTTTCGCCTCGCTGCTTCGCGCCGTTGTCGGGACAGTTTAGATTGACATGCAGAATTGCCAAATATCAGATATTATTCCTGGGAAATTTCTTTTACTTTCAGATTTTGCTGCCGGTAATTTGCTCATTCGTTCGTGTTATCATAAAGATAGGTTTCAGAAGTACATGCGACGATCTAGATCAAAGTCAACTAACACCGCTTGATCCAACTGTGAAGACTTCGCACGCATCGCGCCGAGAACGTAGAACATACCGTATTAGAAATCCAATAATCATGGAAAACATCAAGAGCAAAATTCGCATCAACGCATCAACCACGAGAGGTCAAATGGGAATCATGGAAGGAATCATGTAATCGCTTATCCAAACAGATGACCCTTCATGCTATTAGATGAGTTCGTATTACTCACCACCGTTGTTCGTATTACCATCGTGACTACCACCTATTCAAGCAAACACCAATCAAATCGCCACAGATGATGCTCAGAATATCTTGCTCCACGGACTACCCCATGAGAACCCGACATGAATTGACTAACTTCCTAGAAGCTCATGACACATCAAGCACAATCCGAGTTATCACAGCTTCAAGGTTACTACTTGTTCCCACTCACTCAGGATGGGTGCCAACATCACAACTCACCACCGCATTCGCATTACCTCGTGGAACGACGAGTGCAGTACCCCCGACTGCCTTCCACTCCGAAAATTGCACAGCTCAGGCAAGAGATCAACACGTCGACAATTAGAGAGGGAGAACCGTGCCATATCGACGTATTTCACTAATTATCATATGCCCACACCACCAACCCATCGTACGGATGCAAGTCCACACCTTCTATAATGGTCTCGAGAAATGCACCAGAACAATTATTGATGCTTCAACCGAGGAGCACCGATGAAGAAACCACGCATCAAAGCTTATGAAATCTAAGATGTCGCACTAACACTAATCGCTGGCTGGGGAGAGAGAAGGCTACACCAAGAACGCGGCTGGTGGCCAGATAATGAGGTCCTCAACAACTGGTGAATCATGTGGCACACCGACTAAACAAGAATAGACAAGAAGGAACCGCAGAACGCAATCCAAACCAACTCCATGGGAGTTATGTAAATTCAGGGTAGACAAAGACAACAAAGACACGTCAGGCCAGAACCCAAACAAGAGCGTGTCAAAGATGGTCAAGGTTCAATTAAAGTCAAGCACAGTAGCAAGGACAGTAATGGGAAACAATTATCGACTAAAATCAAGGCCATGTGGCGAATAATCGTAATAAAATGTAATTCAATCAAGGGTATGGACGGAGGAATAATCGTAATATGCTGTCAAACCGAGATAGTGAACCACCTCCTGAGAAAAAAGACGGACTTAGAATGCTCTCAGACAAATGTTCACCTCCCACTCGCTCTCATGAATGGCACCAAGGCGAATATGCAGCAACAGCAACCCACCTAACAACTGCTTGGGCATGCGCTTGAGAAATTTGGAGGTTCAAATGGGGGTAATCAAGCCAATCTGGTTTGCAAAGCAATGATCATCACTACACCTAGAGGTAAAACCTGCAGAGGCGAAGGGAAAGAGTACTGTAAGGCCATCACTCTAAGGAGTGGAAGAGGAATTGGAAAACTCAGCCACAACCAAAGGATACGAGAACTAGAAAATAAAGGGCATGATCAAAGTCATTTCCAAAGACCGATACAAAACCGGAAGCAAACAGATACGAGAGCTGGCCATGATAACAAAGTCAGATGAGACCAAGAAAACAAGAAATGATGAACCTGTCAAACATATTCAGATCCCTAAAGATCAAGAAAGTGTTAGAGAAGTGCCATAAAGTTTCTGATATCTTCAAGAAACTACACATTAACATACCCTTTTCGAAGCATTGTGAGAATATGCCAAGTTATGAAATCTATGAAAGATCTCGCAAGTAAGAAGAAATTGGAAGAGTATTGACCATCAGCTTCTAATCCGAGGAATGCAAAGGCCATCCAAAAGAAGCTTCCTCCAAACTTCAAGATCCAGCTTTTCTATACCGTTTCTATGTAACCTGCATCCGAAAGCCCCGTGTGACTCGGGAGCCGCATCAACTTGATGCCACTTCGATGTTTAAAAGGCTAAAGTCGGAACCAAAATCAACTACAATCGCCTTGCAATCATAGACAGTCATACCAACATCCTCGTAAGTACAATCGAAAATGTCTTAAGAAAAGTCGTAATTTGTCCTTCCAGCCAGACTTCACTATTCCCCGACACTGAGGAAGACGACCGCTCCCATCATACTAGGTGCACCCTTCCCAGCCACTGGGAAAAGCTCAAATCAATGTGCAAGAAGGTGAACTCAAATTGAGAGTACAAGGAGATGAGATCACTTTCCATGTATTTCATCCTATGAAGCATCCCGATAATGACCCAAATGAAGATATCTCTAACCTCGCACAGATGTCAGTAAGAAGATAAAACTTCGGGTGGATGCTCTATGACTACAATGTAAAGACACCGAGAAGTAAGGGCGTGAAATGTAAGAATATTTCATCCACTCAACACGGGGCGTGAGCATTATGTGGGACGATACATTTTCCGCCTTTCTAATCATGTCGCAAACGAGATTCAAAAATGCGAGCTAACGACATTAAACATAAGGCTCGAGGCACCATGTTTTTAGTTCCACTTTTATTGTTTATTTCAGCATAGGTTTCAGCCTTTCTCCGTAATCTGTTTCTACTTGTTTGTTTAAATTCAAACCCGCCACGAGCGGAGAGGGATTCATTCAAGCCGCATTACAAGTCCATAAAGTCACAAGTACGGTGGGGAGGGTTTCCCCGATCAAGAGATCAATGTGCACAAATTTTATGGATCGATCCATACTTCACACACGTCGCTGACGCAGTACCTCCCACGCCGCCACGCCAAATCGACTTTCCCATCACGTCATGACGGTGATGTTCACGCCGCGACGTGATGTTCACGCGACGCCAAATCAGATCCTCTCTCACACGCCGCGACGCACTTCAGACGTCGCGACGTCGTTAATTTCACTGTCACCGCGACGTTGCCCCGTTTAAAGCCAAGACCAGCCATTTTCGATCCCCACCTCGCCCACTCATCGCTCAAACCCCAAACACCTGCCACTCACACTCATCACCCTACCGGAGTCCCTCCGTCACGCCGCCGGAGGCTCAGGAGACGCTTCCGACCGGGGCCACGCCGTGCATCCCGCAGCCTCCTCACACATCGCTCCGGTCCTTGTGGCATTTCCACCACATCGTGCTCTGCCCACTAGGGCATTCTCACTGTCTAGTGGTCTCTTAGGATTCTATTTTGTGGCTTCTCACTAGGCCTATTCTGTGGTCTGGAGTCATGCTTAGTTTTTTTGAAGACACTCCTAGTAGTTTTGTCTGCTAGCTTGCACACTAGGTGTTTTTGCTTTGTTCAAGCTTCGCAGGCCCACTTCTATGCCACGACCACGTGTCGTCCCAGGTCAATATGTCCGCAAGAGGCAAAAATCGGGATCACAAGCGGAGCCTGGCCAACGAGACCCGATCCCACTTACGATACCATGCTTAGAACGCTGAAATGCGATCTGGCTTGGCACCATTTGCAAACCGATCATTCATCAAGGAGTAGTGTTTCACCACTCCCGATGATTTTTCCGCAAGACCATCGCACTGCGTGGTCGGGGCGTGCCAGGCCAACCACCTCATCCAAACAGTCGATGAAACAGGCTGCGAGTTCTACGCCAATCTCGTCCCATGTGTCAAGAAAGTCGTATTGCGGGCACACTGTCGACTTCAAAGGCGAGCCGATCATCAGTTATTACGCCTCTCTAGCATAACCTCTGCAGGCATTCGACCGGCCCACTAGCACCTCGACCACCCCGAGGTTGGTACGCACGACCAACGGCTCCAGCAGTGGAAAATCAATGCGCTGGGTCATGCCAATTTCAAGGCCAAGCATTTGGCCTTCATCCAAGGCTCGGGCATCACTATCACTTCGTCTCATTCCGACTTCCACGAATGTGTGTGAAGGATCGCTGTCACAAGCCTCGCTTCAACTACGCGATCTTACAGCACATACCTTCGGGATAAGCCAGCAAAGCCATGTGAGATGCCATCCTCCATAACCTGGACTTAAGACGAACCCGGGGACACCTTCCCGATCTTTGGTCAGGTAAACAAGCCAGTGCCCCTAGACACAATGAGGCCCGGCTTCATCCCATCGCGCACACCGGGCTGCTTTCGACACACCCGGTGTCCCGCAACCCGAGGGGGTACGATTCCGGTCATGAGCCCTGACGAGACGAGCTTTATGAGTACCTGTCATATGGATCCCGGGCGATCCCTGGGAGACATCGTCGCCTCCGTCCCACCCACTCCACCACCACCCCAAAGAGCCAAAGGCGCCTCCTCCAAATCCTTCCCCGCACTCCGAGGACCCTGCTCTCCCCTCACCGAGCCGCTGACGACTCTGGGATGGTAACCCAGAGCACCGCGTCTCGTCCCCACGTGATTCGGGAGGCCTCCGTGCCGATATGCGCATCGCTCCCGGCCACAGTCGCCATTCTTCTCGCCAGGAGTCCGTGTGCCTAGATCTCACCCTCCCTGCTTTTCACCAAATTCTCCACTCACCACCACCGCAGTTGATCTCCAAGGAGTCCCCTTCACCTCTACTATTTATTTCTCACAGCCGGGACACCGATATTTTGTCTGGGGGGTGATCGTGTTTTGTCTGGGTTTAGTTCGTTTTGTTTTTAAAGAGTTTTTATAAAGGTTTTTGTTTTTATGCTTTTATTTCCTTGCTCTTCAAAGATAGCTTGTGTTTCTATTTAGTTCATGTTTTCAGTCAAATTATCTGAGTCATGTGTAGTCAAGCCAAGGCTTTTGTGTTAGGTCCATCTTATATGTAATAATCAAGGCAGCTCAGGTGCTATGTTAAAAATCGAGATCACTTTTGGATCGAATTAAGATTAACATGAATGTTCAAATGCATACAATGTTTGATGCTCTGTGATCAGTCGAATATGAAAGGGTTATGAACTAATCCCAGTAGTCAAGACACTACCAAGAACCCTATCACACTCACACACTAATGACCTTCGTAGTACATAGCGCCGAGACCAACTACCGTAGTTCGATCAACCTCGGGAGATTCGAACTATTTGTGGTTGGCCGGACACCCAATAAAGAGGATTGCCATCAAGCCCCAAACAAAAGAGAAAATACAAAAACAATAGAAAAGGTAAAAGAAAGGAAATGAAAAAAAATTAGATATCCAAGATAACGCTGATTATCCACCCAATCCCAGTACGCCCGAGGGCCTTTCAAAAGCCTAACCCTAAGCCAACTGGCCGGGAGCCACGACCACCGCCCGCTACACGGGACGTAAGATGGATTTTCCACAACCATAGCCTTCGAGTTTGGTCAGTGTCTTGGTGAAGTTTGAAGAACTTAATGCCTCATGGCTCTTGAACTAATCGCGGAGTCACCAATGGATCCTCACAGAACACTCCTGGCTAAAACTTCTCGCACTGTGCTCTTTCCCACGGTTTTAGGTACAGGGAAATTTCGCAGTATTTGGTCAATGCACAAAATGGTGCTGCTCTATCCTTTTCTTAGTTAGTTTTTCCAAATGTGAGTTTCGAGGCCTGCTCTGTGTGTTTCTAATCCAGCTTCTATACTCTGGCGTCATTCATTATAAGTACATGTGGGCTTGGGAAAGGCTGATTTAACATCATGATTTGATGCACTAGTCACTTCTACCTATTTCAACCGAATTTTCCTAAGTTTCAACATTCAGATGCATTTCAGAATCTCGAGCAACACAATGCACAGTAGAGCAAGTCCAAATTGTCCCTATTTTTCAGCATGTGCAACACTCCGTTTTAGTGCTACATTATGTCGTGTGTGTGTCCTTGCTTAGAGTCAGGCTTCAGCTTCGAGAACATCAAACCAAGAAACTAAGTTTGGGGGGTGTGATGAGGCTTCAAACACTCTATACTCGCTTCTGCCTTTCATTTTCAAGATTATTTGAGTAATTTATAGTTTTGTGGTTGCACTTCGATTCGTGTCCGGTTTGACAGCAGCACATTAGAGCTTAAAAGAGTAGTTTCTGAAGCATTTGAGCAACGGGGACCAAGGCAGGGGTCACACGCCACACGTCAACGTCGCTGACGCCCCAATCGCCACGACGCTCGGTCAACAATGCGTCACAACAGCTGAAACGTCACACGTCAGCCCGAGATCTACCTCATCATTGCGCAAACAGTAGCCTGTAAATCGAGGAGACTAAAGTATACGAATCCATGCAATTAATTCTACAGAGTGACACGTACTTCCCATGCACTGGATTTGCATCGTTTATTGGATATTAGAATTATGTTTTTACTAAACATTTTGATCTTTTTCACCGCATGTTCTAGATTTATTTCTAGGCTATGTCAACTCGCCACGTTGACGGATTAAAGTTCGATCTTTATTTTATTCAGCTTATTTATCAATTTGTTTCAGATCCCCGCCTATATCTCGTGGTTTAATTATGCGGTGATGTCCGCCAACACGCATAATCACACCTGAGAGCCGTAGATTCGAGAGAGACGAGGTTATTCGTGATCTCGGCAGAGCAAATTTTTCAATGAATCTAGAACAGAGATATTCCGATCCCATAGTGGCATTCAATAGAACTTAAGCATCTTGACATCAGCTGAGATGAGATATACTCAACTCTATTCCACAGATAAAGAATATACCTCGAGAGAGGATATCTCGTATAAGATCACCTCGCCATCGATTGCAAATTGTAAATACATTGAATAATAATATTTTTAAGAAATAATCCATTAAAAGTACATGGGAGATATAACCTCAGCCTACAATACCACAATTCAATAGAATCTAAACTCACCCACTTTCATACATTCACCTTCTTTCCTAAAATCATCTCTTCGATATTCTAAAAACTAACCTTTTTAGCTTCCACACACCTGCCCCCGTGATCGCATATCCGTACTACGAGTACACTATATTACTCAGCGACGCGCACACTTCACGCATTACAGCTTACATTTTACACACCGCGTTTTCAGCCTGTCAATTAGTTATTTAGTTAATAGTACTCTTAGCTATATAATGTTTCAAACTTAGTTATTTACTACAATCTTGTTTTAGTTATATAAATGTTTGAAAAATATTTTTATACTATAATTTATATTTTTATACTATAGTTTTATTATAGTTTCATTTGATAATATAATTTTTAGTTACTCACTATATTATTCATTTACTTAATAATTATTCTAGTTATATAATATTTGAAATATTTTATACTATAATTTATATTTTTATACTATAGTTTTATTATAGTTTCATTTGATAATATAATTTTTAGTTAATTAATATATTATTCATTTACTTAATAGTTATTTCTTTTGTTATATAATATTTGAAACATTAATAAACTATAATTTATATTTTTATACTATAGTTTTGTTATAGTTTCATTTGATAATATACTTTTAGTTAATTAATTATATTATTCATTTACTTAATAGTTATTCTAGTTATATAATATTTGAAACATTTTTATACTTATAATTTATATTTTTATACTATAGTTTTATTGAGTAGTTTCATTTTGATAATATACTTTAGTTAATAATTATATTATTCATTTACTTAATAGTTATTTTGTTGCATAATGTTTGAAACATTTTTATACTATAATTTATATTTTTATACTATAGTTTTATTATAGTTTCATTTGATAATATAATTTTTAGTTAATTAATTATATTATTCATTTACTTAATAATTATTCTAGTTATATAATATTTGAAATATTTTTATACTATAATTTATATTTTTATACTATAGTTTTATTATAGTTTCATTTGGATAATATAATTTTTAGTTAATTAATTATATTATTCATTTAGTTTAATATTTTTCTTAGTTATATAATATTGTGTTTCATTTTTATATTATACTTATATTTCTATACTATGCTTTGCTTCATTTGATAATATAATTTTTAGTTAATTAATTATATTATTCATTTGATTTAATAGTTATTCTAGTTATATAATGTTTGGAAAATTTTTATACTATAATTTATATTTTCTTATACTATAGTTTTATTATAGTTTCATTTGATAATATAATTTTTAGTTAATTAATTATATTATTCATTTACTTAATAGTTATTTTTGTTATATAATGTTTGAAACATTTTTATACTATAATTTATATTTTTATAATATAGTTTTATTTATAGTTTCATTTGGATAATATAATTTTTAGTTAATTAATTATATTATTCATTTACTTAATAGTTATTTTTGTTATATAATATTTGGAAACATTAATAAACTATACTTATATTTGTATACTATAAGTTTTGATGAGAGGTTTCATTCGATCACACTGATTTGAATTTATTTTAAATAAAATCTCATGTTTACAGAATGGTTAAAGGAAGTGGAGGTCAGATCCCGCACGGGAGGTATCATGACCTCGAGTGGAACATAAAACGAATAATTTGTAATTATCATGGGTTGCCAATAAAAAAGTGGTGGAATTATCACAAGTTTCATCCGTCACATACGATCCTAATTCAAATACTAAGAAGTGTCCTAAATGTACACCATAAACAAGAAACGAGGTAACTTAGAACATAAAGGTAAAGCAAAGAAAAGCGCTTGATATAAGAAATTCGGGAATTAATTATTTATAAGACAATGGAGTGAAAACATCACAAAGCTCTATCGATGATGATAAGGAAGAGGAGGGTGATGAGATGTGCATATGAGTTCAACACATGCACCCCGATGAGCTTAGATGAATATCGAGAAGCAAGACGCAGCATCAAAAGCTAGTGAATGGACAGAGATCAAAGTCGCAGATTTGAGAGAGGCAAAAGAAAAAATTGTAAATCTCTATACCTAATTCATCGTTTCACATAATTGCACAAATAATGTGTTGATTTTATTTTTTCAAGGTGAATCGCAATAAAGTAGTCTTCACAACCGGGTGATCCATCAAGACGTATGCAAAGATCACAAAGTGTTCTGCATACTGATCCATCACCAATTTCACCATCATTATACAAGTCTTCGACTGCAAAACAAAAAAGCCTAAAAAATATGTTCAAAGGTGGTTCAATCAAGGAAACAATGGGCCGATTAATTAGCAAGTTCTTTCATATATGAAAGTGTTCCACCAAAAAAGTTTTAATACACCATTTTAAGAACATGATTTTTCGTGCACAACAAAGGTGTTTGTCTAATTATATAATATGTTTTACATTATGATCTCCATATGAAATATGTTTTAATAACCAGTTTTCCTTGAATTATTATATGTAGGGATAGGCATCGAACCACCATCTCCGTATGAAATCAAAAGCAAGTACTTGAAATGGAGAGAAGACATGGAAGCTATGTCAACTCAGTAAAGGAAGAAATGGAGACATATGGATGTACAATTATGTGCGATGGATGACCACAACTAAACTGAGCATAATTAATTTCATGGTATATTCAAAATAGCACAATCTTCCTCAAATCATGATGCGTCTGATAAGATTAAAGATAATAAATACATATATGGTTTGTCAAGGACGCTATCAAAGAAGTCGAGAAGCAAATGGTTCACCAGGCAGATAATGGATCTAGATTTAGAAAGCTGAAAGTTGTCGATGAAGAAATACAATTTGTATCGACTCCATGTGCAGCACACTACATTGATTTAATGCTCAAGACATCAAAAGGATAGTGTTGCTCACTTGATTCGGGAATGGTCTAAAGATAACCAACTTCATTTACAATCATGGTCAGGTTGCTCTCAAAAAATGCGATAAGTAATGCGGTGGAAATATCGTGCGTCCCGAAAGCAACAAGATTTGCAACAAACTATATTGCCTCTCGACATTTTCTAAAAGAGGGTTGATTTGAAGAAAGTCTTTATTAGTAATGAATGGTCATCTCACAAGCTTAGTCGAACTGTAGTTGGGCATGAGGTCGAAAGACTCATGTTTGATCACCAATATTAGGAGAAAGTGGAGAAGCTAGTGTCCATCTCTGAGGCACTATACACAGTTCTTCGCATTGTTGATTCATAAGTCGTCCCAACCATGCCATTTGTTCACGAAAGACCATGATTTAAGGCAAATTCTAGATCGACTAAAGCTAAAGAGTGGGTGAAACTTATCACCGCATCGTCGATTACTCTTACATCCTCTTCACGCACAGTAACTAATTAACATCCTCTTCGCCATTCACCTTTAATAATTTTATGTTTATATTATTATCGCATACTAATTTCAATCACTACACTATTTGCAAAGATACTATCTAAATCCAAATTTTCATCACAGACTGAGTCAGTTCCAACCCGAGCTACTTCAAGAGTACCATGACAAGCTAAATTAGATCCTAATGCTGCTACCTTTTCAATTTTGGAAACAGGTGAAATTAATGAGTTTCCTTTAATTCTAATTAATCGATTCAATTTCTTCTCGATTAATTTTATTTTAGATTTTTGGACATTTTGAATTCACAATTTATACTATTCCATGATGCAAAAAAGGATTTGGTGATCGCGCTAATGGGGCCAAGATCAAAAATGGTTCCCCGGTGAGCAGTTAATTTCATTATAACTTATAAGTAATTTTTATAACTATTTTATTATTATATATTGAATATAAGTCATTTTTATCATAATTTAATGGTGGTTTTGTATGGAAATCACACTCCAACATTAAGGAGTTCGCCTTAAAGGTTCTTTCCCAAACTACATCATTCACTATGAAAGAAATCAGCACACTGGCTTCAATTCATACCGCAAACAAAAGAAACTCCACATATCCTAGGCTCCAACAATTGGTTTTTTTGCTATTACAACATGAAACTAAAGATCCGTGATATGGAGGCAGTAGACCGATAAAGCTGCCGAAAAATAATTTTCTGATTTATTAGAAATTTCAAATGAGTTCTACAGTTAAGAGAATCAACTATTTCAACTGCCGTAATTCTCCATCAGGATTTAAGATGGAATCCCCGATCCACGCATTGCCGCACATGTCTCGAGAAGCGTGAGTTACTGCTGAGCGGGTTTATCTCAAGAAGTTCATAGTGAAAGTTTTAGTCACACACGGTGGACTCATTTCAACGCTACCGTTACTAATCTCCTTTCGATTCGGTGTTAACATAAGAGTAGACCAAGTTTTATCGGTACTTCTACTACAAGTTATGATGGCTCAAGCGGAGAGGGGACCAATGATGGTGTTGATAATCGAAATGATGGTGGGAGATTACAGATCCACAAACAAAGTCAATATCCACAGCCCATTCAATTCCAGTGAAAATGATTTCCCCACTATGCTACACAAGATGAAGACCACTTGCCCAAGAGAGCCTGTATCGAGCCAATCGAAAGCCACATGAGGGAAGACAACGAAGGATGACACCATACAATGAGGATTCGCTTCTACGCTTTGAGTCCATGAGTATCGGGAACTCACTATGATTCATCAACGAGAGGGCAACATATTTCTCCTTATACAATGAGTTATGGTCAAATTTCTTCTTCTACATCCTTCAAAGTTCTATCGGGTGAAGAATACGGAATGGTTAACTATCCTCACGATCCACAAATGCCATTCCAAATTCATATCAAACGCAAGAAGGATTTAAACGAAATATGTGGGTGAACTCAATTTCCTATCCAATACAGAGGTTGCGTGAGTCAACATATTTTATGCATGGCATGTTCGGTTACAATCAATATTATTGCAACACCATGTCTCGTATGAATATCGCTCATCAAGACTGATCCTTCATCAAATAATGTAATTGAGCCACATCGCCTTCATTTTGGTTTTAAATGGCTATCGTGATGTAATTTCTCGATAAATTATAAACGACCATCATCTTTCAACAAGTGTATATTTGCTTATTTATGCATTTTTTTGGCCAACAAAGTATTCATGAATTTCAAAGTATTTTGTTAATTTTTGCATTACCGATATTTTTGTCAAAATATCCACCGATATTTTCCGGATATTTCCGATATTCCTCCGTGTGAAACTAAGCACCGATATATCCGTATCATCGATATTTTGTTCCTCGCTTACTGCAGACCATAATTTTTATCCGTAAGCTCCGATTTGACGCTCAACCCAAGCCTTCGTGAACTTCAGACGGACAGGCCTACGTAAATAAGGTCTTAGTCAACCCAAAATTATTCATCCTTGAAAAGTAAACTCGGGGCCCACATACTATGTTGGTCAAACTTAATAACCGGCCAACTTTACTAAATGCCAAACTCGTGATTATTTGGTACGTCGTTAATCACCCACACCGCATCATGCTTCCGCAATGTCTATATAAGCGAAATACAAATCCATCGCGGATACGCTCCCATTTCCACTTCGCTACTTAATGCATCGAGTACTGCCGCCTCTCTCATGCTCTACTTAATCATGACATGTGAGACATTGTCGAACAAAACTCCTGCACGTGTTCTTCATCCTCGCTCAAGAATACTAGCGACGGCATCAGATACATCTTCGTGTCACTTACGCACCGCAAAACGAGAACACCTACCTCAAGGATCTCCTATCTCAGCCTTTCTGGCTTAACCGGGGAACCACAATCCGTCCCTATACCAAGACTACCATCTCAGAACGGCTCCACCGTCACCCAGACCAAACAGACTTCATTCCCGGATAGACACTATCTCGTCTCGCCCCTGGGGGACTCAATCACTTACCAGTAGCGCCGAACACTAAACCCCCAAAACACCCCCGAAAGTACGTCACAGATCGTAAGCTCCAACTGCCCCACACTCTCAAGCATCAACCACCGAAGCCACATTAAACAAGACTTCTCGACTTCCGACCGAGCGCATCGCCCACTACATTTGTCTACCATGATGGTGATCAGAAAGTAGCCATAATCCTCTGGGATATTTCTCATCCATCTAAGGCCGCTCATGTCGAGGTCCCACGCCAAAGATATACTTCAGACTTTTGTGGTCCGAAAATACCTCAAATTGCTCACCATATAACAAGAGCGCCTTGCTATCTTCAAAGCGAAGACTATAGTCTCCTAACTCCATGTCATGCGTAGGTACTCCGCTCATGTTCTTCAACTGTCAGAACCATAAGCTACCTCACTCTCCTGATCAGCCCCACTCACATCCCACTCACCCTTCAGTGCAATTGGTCACACACCATACACTTTATCTCTTCTGATCATTTTATCACACAGATCAATGTGCTCCTTAACTCTCTGAATGTCTTCCATTTTAAACATTCACCCATATTTATTCCTCCAAGTTTGACCAAGTTTATAAAAAAAATAACTTATGACTCCAATGCACTCTCATGCATGATCTGCTCTGACACTTAAAATACCTTAGAATTTATAAGAAATAGTTGTTATGAGGTCTTATTCAATAAAATGAACTGTTTTTTCTGAAAATCAAAATTATGAATAATGATAAGAGTATGATTTGTAATGGAGTTATAAAAACAAAATGAGGAAACACGAAACCAAATAACCAAAAAAATAAAGAGGAATGAATGTTAACTATGTTGAAGAATGTTTAAATAAAAGTGAATTAAATGATAAACGGAAAGAACAAAACAGAAAGAGAAAATGAGAATGAATTGGGTGCCAACATGTTTACACTAATGGAACACATCAATGTACAAGATACACTAAAAGTATCTGTTAAAAACATTTGGAACGTTTCAGAAAAGCCAGCTTTCGCACAAAGTGTCTGTAGTGATCGGTCCCCAATTATGGCTTCTCCCATGATCTATGAGAACAGAGCTAGTGAGTACAGCCCCAAGAGATCTCAAGAACTGTCCTGGGAGATAGAGCTGATAAATTAATAAAACTTGGTCCATCCACAAGTTATCACGTCATTAGCATGATGTTAGATGCATCGAAGAGTCACATTTGTTTGATCTTATGAGCTAATAATAATCTGGTATAAAATCAAACTGGGTAGTGATCGCCTATGCTATGCAATGGTGAACCATAATATGTGATGATTTTTCCCAAACCAAAGTCCCACATTAATCTGCCAATCATAATGGATGCTGCAATCCAACAGCATCCATCACTGCACTCCTAAGAAGTCTCCTTGTACTGGGAGCTCTACCAAGGTACAAAACCTGTCCCACTACTAATGACCACACAGGTCCACACGCTTAGTAAAATAATGGCCACTCGGGCCCCTCGCATCAATACTTCTCACAAAATACATCAACTATATACAATACCAAGAGTTAATAGATTACTTTACCAAACATATATCAAAATTTAGAGTTTTAATACATGTTATACAAAAATCTAATACCCAAAGCCACAACCCTGGCTTCTCGAACGCTACGCTCTGAGCGGTCGCCCTCCGTACACTCCTCGTTCCTCGAAACAGTGATCCCTCGATGTAAGTGAGCAGCCCGTGAGTGATAATTTCACGCGGTTACTCTCCCCACCCAAGTTCACATGTCATGGCAAACAATCACACTCAAGTAAATACATGATCCTCATTTGAATGTCTACATGCCCAATCTCATGTCTCGAACTTAACCGACCCTCACACATGCCTAAGCCAAATGCGTAGTAAATAATCAGTTTTCAAACAAAAGCTATTTGTTCTTGAAACACACTCACCGAAGCTTTTGTGAAATACTGATCACTCCATACTGGCCGATAACGCTCCGAAACAAGCCACGTCTCATCCGAAGTGATCTGTTGGACGACTCTCCAAGGCAATTCTTAAAATCTACCTTGAAATTCCTTTCACAAACATTTTCATTTTTCTTTCAATTTCATGTCATGCACTCACTCCTAATATTCTAGGGTGTCCCAGTGCATATGGAATGCATTATGCCAATCCCAAAACATTCATGCTAATATATTCACATGCATATATACTAACATAATTAATTCAAACAAATCATGTTATTAAATTCACATCAATAACACCAAAATTAGCTCATGGCTACCATTAACAAACACAAGCAATTCATTTCTTGAATCACTCAACATCATAAAAATCACTCTAAAAATCATCACTATTCACAGCTTAACAAAGGAAACCCCTCGAGCCGGGTAATCGCTCACCTACCATCACCGGGATTTTCTCCACTCGCTTGGCTGTGTTTTGAGACCGAATTTACTGCCAATCAGTTCCTCTAATATCCCTAACTACAAACACGCTCTACCAAAGACAAACCGCAGAAAAGATCCTCATCTCTCGGAGCTGTCGAACTCCACCAAATCGATGTCCACGCCAGAAATTTCACCGCATGTAGCCGATTGCTTCGTCTGGCCGGTGAACTCACTTTCATCCCAATTGCACAAAATCTGTAGAGAATGAGCACTCTCTCTCTCTAAAACTCACAAACCCCAGCCACTGCCATTTTCTCCCAGCCCCTGCACATTTTGCTCCTTTTGTTTTGAGAAGACAACTATTCAAGTTTTGTCTTATTCTCATTAACAATTCCAATAATTCCACTTATGTCCCATTTTGCTTGGATTTCTACACTAAGACACCCTTACTATTCATTTCCATCATCTCTCTACTCACGCAACATGCTATTACATGCAAGATATGTAAGAGGCTACTTCACATCACATGTCTTCAAACTGCTTACTAAGACTGACACTGCAATAACTTTAAAACATGAAATTTCGACCGTCTTAATTGACGAAATTTGACAGTAGCCTAGATTTCTGAAGACGCATTCCAACTGAAGTCCGCTTTCATCATCCCAGAGATCTAGAAATTTCAAGTTTTAATCGAAATTACCATTTTACCATTTTTCACTGTAATTTTCTGCTCCATTCCTCCTTAAAAGGAATTTCACCCCAATTCCCGACAATCACAACAAATCACACGACATAACGGCAATTCATACATTGCACACGTAAACTAACTTCATTTGGGCATAAACGACCAAACCACGTACCTTCATCCCAAACAAGAAGGATAAAGTGGCCCGTGATCATGTCCCCGCTCCCACGCGACCTCCACCCACGCCGGCCGCCATAGCACCCCCACTCAGCCCCGGGCGCCGCAAACCCGATCCTCGGCCATCCATACGCACACCGGTCCCTCCGGCTGTCCCATCCATGCCAACCCACCCTCCCAATCCTACACGAACGATCTCGAAAGCCAGATCCGAAAGACGCGAGACGCCGGTATTCACGACACCGACACGGCCGGCAGCCAACCGACACGCCATGCTGTCACCCTCTCGAATATCTCGAAGGGCCTAATAAACCTTGCGATGGCCTCCTCGGCTGGGTCGAACCCGACCACTCATCTTCAGCATCACCTTCAAGAAGACGTGATCTCCAACCGCGAACTCCCAAGGGTCGCACGCCGTACACAAGATAGTTCTTATGCGCCTACCCGAGCCGTGAGAAGACGCGCTGTCGCACAAGCTCACCTTTCCTGAGGTATGTCTCTAATCAGATCAAGACTCAGTGACGGAGCTCTCTTCCACCCTGGCCCAACATATCTGATCCGTAGGCCTCCCATACAATGCCCCTCATATGGTGCCATGTATACTCGCCGATAACTGGTTGGTAGGAGAATTCCACTAATGGCAAATTCCTCTTCCCAAATAATTCCCATGATTCAGATCGCATGTCGCAAAGATGTCCCTAACACCTCTAATGGCTAAAGTAGCCCTGCTGGCTTCTGGTGCTTAGCTTTAACCTGCTAACACGTGAGACATCGTCGAACAAAGTCCCACATTCTTCATTCACCCGCAATACCAACGACGGCGATCCCGTACATCTTCGTGCACCGGATGCACTGCAGAAATCAAGAGCGCTGAAACTCCCCGAGAATCGCTCTCAAGTTTCACACCAGGAACCACTACCCGTCCCTATATCAAGACTACACCCATGTAGACTGGCCCGTACCCCTCGTCACCTCTCGCTCAACTATACCCTGGCCCCCCCGATAGACACTCATCTTCTCGGGCCCCGCTCTCGGGACTCAATCACTGATCAACAGTGACGGAGCCACTAAACTCCCCAACGTACCCACCCTATGCTTGCTCGCTGTACTGTAGCCCAAACTGTCCCACAGTCTCGAGCATCCGCCACTCCCGGGAAGCTATACTAGCCAATGCTCCCCGTGACTTACGACTGAGTACATCAGCCACCACATTTGTCTTACCAGGGTGGTAATGCAAAGTGAAGTCATAATCCTCTAGGAACTCCATCCATCTGCGTTGCCTCATATTAAGGTCCCGCTGCGTGAAAATATACTTAAGACTTTTGTGGTCTGAGTACACCTCGAACTCTTTCGTCAGAGCAAGTAGTGGCGCCACATCTTCAAGGCAAAGACTACGGCCGCCAACTCCATGTCGTGTGTGGGGTAATTCTGCTCATGATTCTTCAACCGGGCGAGAACCATGTTTTCACACCTCCCGAACTGCATCAAAACACATCTCGCCCGTCCCTCGAGGCATCATAGCGCCAATCGTGTACCCCCTCGTCCCGTCCGAGACCATCAAGATAGGAGCTAGCAAGTCTCCTTCAACTCCTGGAATGCCTCTCGCACGGTCATCCCAATCAAACTTAACCTCCAAGTCAATCTCGTCATAGGTGCCGCTAATCGGGAGAAATCCTCAATGAATCTCCTGTAGTACCCAACCAATCCCAAGAAACTATGTATCTCGAAGACTGACTTCGGCCTCTCCCAACTCATCATGGCCTCGACCTTCTCTAGGTCCACTGACACGCCTGATACTGACACCACGTGTCCCAAAATCTCACCTCGCAGTTTTCAAAACTGCACTTACTAAACTCGCTGCATGTACTGATGGTCTCTCAACAACTGTAACACAATCCTCAAATGATACTCATGCTCCCAATCTGACTGGGAGTAGATCAAAATGTCATCCACGAAGACTACGACAAACTGATCGGTTTGGAATACCCTATGCATGAGGTCCATGAATGCCGCTGGCGCATTCGTCAATCCAAAAGGCATCACTGTAAACTCAAAGTGCCCATAACGCGTCCTAAACACTGTCTTGTGTGGATATTTTCCGTCCCAACCCCCGCCTGATGGCAAACTCGGGCATGGTCTATCTTGGAGTAAACTCGCTCCTCTCTTAACTCCATCAAACAAATCGTCAATCCTCAGCAATGGGTACCGATTCTTGATCGTAACCCTCGTTTCAATCGCCTGCATCAATGATAGTCGAAGGGTCTTGTCCTTCTTCTTCACAAACAAAACCGGAGCGCCCCATAGTGAAGTGCTTTGTTTAATAAACCCCTTGTCCAATAGCTCTCGTAGGTCGGGCTGAAGCCCCTACAACTTCAATCGGTGCCATCCTATGGAGTCATAGAGATATGAAGTAATTGTGGTGTAACTCGACACCGAAGTCTACAACCCTCTGTGGAGGCAATCTCGGTAGCTCATCCGAAAACATCCTTCAGACTCGCAAACTACTTGAGGTAGATCTAAGTCCGGTCTCACTCGCCCCCTGTAAGGCTTGCGCAACCCGCCAACCGGCCCTAACACCGGACTCGCATGACCGTCTCGGGGAAAACATCATGCTTGTCACTTTGAAATACAACATGAATACCGCCCGCTGCAGGCAGAACCTCCTATGCTCACAATCGATAACGACCTATGTCGTCACCATCCATCCAAAGGATGACGCGAACTCGACATGTCCATGACCCGTGTCCACCGTGAGAATCCCCGAGATCTTTAACTTGCAACCACGCACATATCATCCTATCCCGCCTCTAATCCCTGGGAGAACTCATATGTCATGGCCCTCCAAGGCCTCAACCTCTAACTTCAACTCTATCACAAATGATGCAACAATGAATGAATGCGATGCACCATAATCAAATAACACTCTTACCCATAGGCGAGATAGAAAAAACGTACCTTGTATAACTCGTCGACCGCCGACCGGGCCGGGTGGTGGATGGCGTAGACACGCCCAACCCCTAACGTCTCGCATGGGCCCGCCCCTCCGCCGGCCCATAACCCGCCTTCTCGACCCGCCGTAACGGAGGTGCCCTGGTGTACCCCCTCGAGACCGAACCGGCTCCTCCGGCCTATACCGGGTGCTGAGGAGTAATCAGATCCTCTCTCGCTCCTAATTACCGACCGACTACACCGTCCCAAACCCTAGATCCCCCGCCTCGGGCTAACTCTCCTCATGCGTCCAGGCTACTGGCGTGAGTAGCACACCATCCGCCCACTCGACCGACAACTCGATCCGCCCTCGCCCGAATGGTCAGGGCCTTGGAACCTCGTGGAACTAAAGCCCCCGGCTTTTCTCGAACTAGAAGAAGACTCGACTCTCCTTCCTTTTGCTACTAACACCACCCGAAAGGTTCGAGCATCTCGATCTCTCTCTATGGTCAAGGCGGTCCCAACCATAGAGTCCATGTCTTGTAGGCGAAGGCCTACAATCCTGCCCCGAATGGACAACTTCAGCCCATTCTCGAATCTCCCCGACTTGGCCATATCCGCGCCACGTAGTCATCGCTGAAAAGGGGCTAGCTCCATGAATCTAGCCACACATAATCCATCACAATATCGCCTCGTCTAAATTTTTGAACTTTGAGCCTTCGCATGACAAGCAATATCCGAAAAATACTTACCCATGAACAATTCGAACTCGCCAGCATGTCATTGCTCTAGGTTCCAGAGGTCTTGCCCAATTCCACCATACTAAGTCTTCACCTCTAGTCGGGAATGCAAATAGTCTAATCCTAGTCGTATCGAGGCTGCATCTCCATAGCCTCCAACACTTTCAAATCGCACGAACCAAATTCGTCGCCACCATCTGATCTCTCCCCGTGAACGCCTGAGAGATGTGCCCCAACCCCCGGAGGCTACCGACTCCCCGGCTACCCGTCCACCAGCCTCGTGCAATAGCGTGCCAGCCCGCAATACCTACAAAATTTCAACAAATGCCCACGTCAAATACCGTGGTGTTGACCAGCACTCTGCGGATCACCTCTACGCCCTCGCCTCGACGGCCACCTACACATGTCAAATGGCGGCTTGGCTCTACGTAAAGATCTCTACAATAATCACACCCAGACACTATTCATGCAATGTAAAAATATTTCAGACACAATATCCTTTCATTCATAGGTAATGAAGACAACAATTCCACATTAATCATTTTTAACAACAAAAATTTTATTTTAGAAAATTTCATTTTAAAAGATTTTATTTCATTTTATTTATTTTTATTTATTTATTTTTTATTTTTGATAATTGTGAATAGTGCTCATGAACAAATGGACTCAAAAAACAAGTGCACTCAGTCCAAACCTGGCTGGGTGCACTGTGCACACCCTAGTCTAACCTCATGCGACACGCGCCTCGTATGTCGCTGTGCTAGGCTGTGCCAGGTCGTGCACTCCATCAAGGCATGGGATGCCTCACCGCGACAAGGCCGAGGTGAAAAAATGGCACCCCTCGGGTACGCCGCAGCGTAGCTACTGTTCACAACAAGAAAATTTTTGGATTTTTGTTTCCAAACACCTTGTATGCATACACCGATAGTTTAAGGACCTGAATAAATGATTAATGGGGGTTCAAGTAAGGATAAAACTAAATGAAAAACATACCATACCTTACCTCCTCGGGGATATTATTTTAGTACGATTAATTGTTCAACCACTAAGAGTGGAGAAATTGTATTTGACTAGGTGCGGGTGAAGACGACAACCTAACCTAGGACTAGTATTGAAAGAGAAAAAAGATCGATAAATTGGTCTATTCTCTGTGACTCAATTCCCATCTCAAGTTCTATTTAGAAATATATATATATATATATATATATTGATTTGAACTATTAGTATTCGAAATGTTTGTCAAATATCTGCATATGCGCGTGAGCTTTCATCCTCCCCTTGTTGGAACACTATGATTTCCTTTCTTCTTTCAGTTGTGAGGGATAGGGGAAAATTTTTTCCCAGGAATGCTTCCACCAACTCTTCCCATAGGACAATCCCAGCCATATGGTAATGATTCATACCATGTGGCTTCCAATAATTTTTAGGGAAAAGTGGAAGAGGTGCGCTTTATCACCTCCTCGGTTCCCACACCATTCACTTAACTCGTGTTTGCCATCCCAAGGAATCTACCAAGATGCTCATTAGATCTTCAAGGATGGCCAAGAACCGATTCAAGCCGAACCATGGTGATCAAGGCTAGTTTAAGCTTAAAGTTGTTAGCCTCACGCAGGTTGTCTAATCACAGTATTCTCTCGTTTGATGACAAGCTTCAAGAAATCCTCCATTGCATTCGAATTGGAGGCCTTATGTTGTTGTTTCTCGCTCAACCTGGTCTGATCAATTCTTTTCAACTGGCCATGGTTGCTTTTTCATCCGCTACTTTCCTTAAGCTTCTTAGTGTTCTTTTTCCAATTCAAAAGCTACAGAAGCAACTGGATTGCTTCGTGGCATTAATCAAACTAAATGGAGACATATTGAGATTAATTCGGGAATGCTGGTATCACAAAATCATATATCCTTTGCTCTTTAAAGATCATCAGCTTGCAAACAATTACTGTCAAAACTATTTTTGAGTATTTCTTTATAAATAAAGAAAATGTCCAAATTAGCATTTCTCTCTTTTGTCCTAATATTGATTTATTCTAAATCTCAACTTCTGTAAGAACGGCGCCATAAAACTGTTTCGCTTTTTTGTTATATAGACTGAACTCTCCCAATTTAACACCTCTACAGATCTCATACAACTTTCCTGCCGTGGGCTACAAGCCAAATTGGACTAGAGTTTCTTTAAACAACAAAAACCGTTTAAATGTCTCCTGAATTATAAATGGGCCTAGCTCCAGACACGTGAAGTACTGTGTCATACAAGTAGTAAAAACAATGGATGTAAGGCCATATATCATTCCCATAGAGATTGACTTGGATTCTCAAAACCAACTACCTCAACTACTCAAGATCCATATTATCTGAACCTCAATGATAAAGTTTATCAACTAAAGATTAAAGGATAATTGTCTTAAAGATAGCATAGAGAACTTAGGACATTAAAAATAAGCTAATGAACTTATATACACTATGATTAGTCGGACTTAATCGCCTTCAGAAAATGAAACACTAATAAGGAAGCACGTGAAACAAATTAATTTCTGCATTATATCCCATTTAAAACTCTATCCTAAATTTGGATATGGATTTTTCAAAGATGCCTGATATTGTGTTGGGATTTCTCCTTTATTCACTATTTAAATATCCTGCTTTCTCTTAAGACAGGGGGGGTTTAATCAGCTACTTGTATTCAACATATTCTTTACAAGATTTTGGTGTTTTTCTTTCTCAATACTTCATACCCATTTCTTGAGACTGCAAATTTCTTACTTCCCAAATAGGGGTTGTTGCAAGACTTCTACAACTTAATTGATGACTCATCCTCAAATTCCATGATACTTCCTTCCCTTGATTAGAGCTCAGCTAACACAGGGTCAAGAGTTTCCAATAGATTAAGGTGAAATCTCTGATGATTTAAATTGATAAATAACTCTCTTAAACGCTAATTGTGAGTAACCTGGTATTTATCTATGAATTCTCAGCTCAATAGTTCCTCTTCAATAATGGTCTAACATACCCACAATTAGAATGTTCCTAACTCTCAGGAATCGCCATCTCTGTGTCACTCAAAGGGCCTCCTGGAAATCAGAGCAGGATAACTCTGACAGTATTCAAAACTACTTATTGGGAATAATTACAAAAACACATCAATCAAATAAATCCTCCCCAAATTCAAGGTACTTCCTTCTAATTTATGCAGGAAAGACTGTAACTAACAATAAATTCAAACTAATGGAAGCTGCGCTTCTGAAAACTGCATTACAATCGACAATGGAGCACTGATAAATTACACCCACTGTAGTTGCAATAAACTAAGAAGAAACCACCTAATTGTCTAGATCACTAAACTCAGCAAGAATTTGTAAAGAAATTGAAACATTGCTTCCAAACTTTCAACATTCTAACAGACGTTGGTTCGGGATCCAAAGAAATGAAAGAAAAAAATCTATTCTAAAATATACAAGTGAGTTTTCTTCTTCCCGCTTCCAGGTTCCTGCAAAAGAAAGTCGCTTATCAAACTCATACGCCTCATTTATAACTTTCTGTAAATCGTCTCATCTGCTCTAGGTGGATTTCCCTAAAATCAATAGCCCAGCTCACTGTTTTAGGTCACGACTTCAAAAGCTTGTCACGACGTAAAATCCTGGTTTGGTTTGTCAAGTATGTCGTGGACTCTCGTGGAAACTGTTGCGTTTTCTTTCGCTTGTTCTTACAACGGTCGAACTACGATCATGTTCCTGGCTGCATCCGCTCTTCATTGTCTTTGATTAGTGGTCGTGACATGAATTCTTTGTCGTGACCATGTTAGTTGTTTCGGCAGTGAGACCTCTAGTTGCGACCTCCCTTTCTCGCTTCCAGACTGGTGTCGCGACTTCAATTTGATGTCGCGACCTCACTTTCGCTTCACGATTTCTTCGCGGGTCGCGGACCCCGATCTCGATGTCACGACCTCATTTCGTTGTCATCCTTTCTTTGTTTAGTCAACTTCTCTTTCATGTTGCGACATCCTTCAGTTGTCTTGAGCTTTCAAGTAGTCGACTCAAAAATTGCCGGCCTCGCTTGTTTTCTCAGTTTACCGTGGACATTAGGTCTCACTCAAGTATTTCTTTAATCATTTTGACTCTTGTCGCAACCTCAAAATTATGTCACACCATCCCTTCTTCCTCATCCAAATGCAACCTCATTTCCTACCTTAACAGCTCCTTCAATTTCTATTTCTGTCAAGATCTGATTGTTCACCCATTGGAATATATGTCACGACTTCGATTCATCGCGACATCGCCTCGCGCGCTATGCTATGTTGATATTTTTTGCGACCATATTTTTTTTACCCTTCAATAAATTCTATGTCACGACTTTAGTTCCATGTCGCGACTTAGTTGTCTTGTTTTCTAGTACATTCTATGTCGCAACCTCAAAAGCATGTCGCGACATCAATTATGCCCATCTAGTCGCAACCTCACTCTGTCAAACATTTTTAATCAGACAAATGCCATTCAGATTGTCGCGATGAATTCCTGGTCACCCAGATTAGTGTCTCCCAACTTATATCTTTTGTCGCAACCCGAAATTGCTTCAGCGTGAGACATTGCAAGTCCATCTTAAAGATTATTTCTAGTCGCTATATTATTTCCGTTAAGTAATTCAACAATATTCCTATTTTCATGTCGTGGACTTTCAAAACGGTGTCGCGACATTTATCTTCTTTGAAGTCCCTTCTTGTCTTGGCTTCTTTTTCAACAAGTGCTCTTCATCTAACAACTTTTGTTTGGCTTGCTATCACCCTAATAAGGACTCATTCTCTGCCGTGACTTCAAAACCGATGTTACTTCAATTACTACACGACCTTAAAAATCGCAGACCAAACTTGTCAGCCCTTGGTGTCGCAATCTCACATAATGTGGTGTCACATACGAAATCCTTCCTAAAGCTCTTCTTCGCTCTCAAAGAATCCTCCTTTGTCGCACCAACTTTTCATTCAAGATAGTATGACTTCCTCGGTCGCCACCTCACCTGTCGCACTTCACGCTGTATCGGGAACTATTTTCACTTATATCCTCATGGAATTTTCATTTCGTAAAATATAAATTTGTAAATAGTACATATTTCGCATAAAACAAGCAATCACATTTGTAGCGAAACAATAAGAAAAATGGACTAAAAATTCAATGAGTTTTGACTCATCATAATTGTCGGGTTCTTATCATATAACTGCTGTTACCTATCGTATAATTGTCGGGTTACAATAGATCGATAATCATGGGTTCTTATCATATAATCGTTGGATGCCAATGCATCAAGAATCGCGGTTCTTATCATATAACCGTTGGATTACCTAGACCAGCAACAATGATAGATAGCAATAATACGTGCACTAGCTGTGCCTGAAGACGACTGGAGGTGTCAGCCACAAAGCAAGTGTTGAAGCACCGACGAAACGCTCGCCACAATAGAAGTGGTCGAAAGACTCAGCAGTGGCGCCAAGACCGAGAAGAGTACCGAAGTACTCATACGTGCCTACCCACGTGAATAAATGTCGAAGACTAGCAGGAGGCCGCACACTGATTAGAGAGTTCCAAAGTACCATACGTGCCCGCCACAATGGCACAGTAGCATTTTGTAGCGCGAAGCACCACTAATAGAGAGTATCAAGTACTGATATGCTGTCTGCCCACGACAGAAGTGTTGTGTCATTCAATACTTGGTCTTGTAGCAGTGTCCACAATTATATGTATTCAGGAACTTATCACCCACTTCATCAAGTTATATCTGGATGGATTCTTGACTCACTATCATATCCAACACCCAAACCTTATTTAAACGAAGAAGTTATGTCCGTCTGCTGGAGGTCACATGATTTAGCCAATCCAGCTACCAGCCCTATCCGGCCAACAGACCTGGAAAAACCTAGATTTCATCAGGGTTATGATCACCTGCTTTGACTCAACGGGCTTCCATGTAGTCCAAGAACACCCGAAACAGTTCGGATCAAGAAGTTATGGCCTTCCAATTTGGAGGCTCACCTAGCCGAGCTAATCCTAGACGAGTCGACCGCTGACCGGGTCTAGTCAATGACCGCCGAGAGCTAACCTTAGTCGGGCTGACCTTACGAGCTGACTTACCGAGCTGACCTAGCCTATTATACTGTTCAGGATAAAATGACCATAACTTGGGCTATAGAGGTCTGAATGGAGAAATTCAAAAGCCTAACATCAAGTTCACTAATGTGACTACAATTTACCTGAAGGACTCACTACCAAATTCCCTTTATTTCCTACCCAAAAACCAGTTCTAATTTCTGGTTAATGTGTATGATAAAAAAAAATAAGGTAATTTCCCTTGGTTCAAATTGCAACTAGACATTTCCTTTGGGCCAAGACACAACCAATTCCGTTATTCATTTTAGCCATAACACCTATTAGTGGCACACAAGGACACTTACTTTAGTCAAAACCAACCTCTGACTGTCTCCAGTACCACTCGAATTTCCAAAGACACCGTCCAAAAGTCTTGACGGTTCACACCGCCACCACGACCTCACACAACCCATGCCATCTGGAAAGGCCCTAGACACAATGATTAAACCAAGAAAGAAAACCCCACTCTTAGGAGTTTTGTCAAACTCCCCAACCCGTCCTATGCGGCCCTTGTCGTGAGGATGACTCTCTCTCGGTCCGCCTGGCCCTATCCCCGAAATCTGTAGAGGCAGAGCCTTCTACTCTCTTTCTCCCTCCTTTCTGTTCCTCTCTTCCTTTCTTTCTCATTTTCTCTTCATTTAGATCACCATTGATCAGATAGTCAAAAGGAGGAACCTTCCCTTTCTCCATTCTTTCGCTATTTTTTTATTCCTTTATTACATCATGGTTCAGCTGCCAATTTGTGATTATTCTTTCATGGAACCACATGGCTCTTTTACCATGTGTCACCTTAGGTTATGGCATCCCCAATCACAACGAAAATATCCAGATCTTACACCTAAAACGTGCACCCGAATCATCTCAGAATTCAAACAAAATCTGATAGTAACTAGATTTCACCAGATCATCTCCAACGTGAAGTCTCAAGCTTCATTATCCGAGATCTAGAAAATTTCCGGATTTTGAATTTTCTAGCTTAGCAAAATAATAATTTCGAAAAATTTTAAATGCACTTAAATGATTCCAATTTATGTTTTAAACCACTAGGGTGTATTTCGGTGTTATACAGTCCGCTCAATCATCGTTTATCACTTTGCATCAAGATTGATAAAAATACTACGCTAGCATTTTCATAGTTAGTGGTTAGTGCCCAAAAAGTGCTATTTTGAGCCCTATTTATTGTAGGTTTTGAGCACTTTTTGTGTACTAATCAACTGAATTAACTTGATTTGCACATTAAGGTTAAAGCTTTTCTACTAATAGCATTTTGTGGCTAATTTTGTACTTAAAAGCTACAATGCCAAATTTGGTTGAATCGATCCAAGCAATTAAGAATCTGAAATAACCCATTGCATCGAAATGAGAAGAAAGAAAGAGTTAAAAGTTGAAAATCAATTTCGCGTATGGGTGCGAAATCGTAGCCTCGTCTCCTCATTCACCCAAATACCCTGTGTTCACTCAATTTTGTAATACTTCCCTAAATTACCCTTTGTAACAGTGTTAGTTCATGTAATTAGGTACTTTGCTTGCCTGATGGCCATATGTTTCATGTGTACAGATCAGAAAAAAAAAAAAAAAAACTAACCTCTTTATTAATAAAATTTTGGGTGCTAACCTTCTATAGCTTCGCTCTCCTTTTCCCACTTTCACTAGCAAACACCTTGAGGATGACAACTGGAGGATTGAGCAAGAACCTATTTCTCCTTGTTAAAGGCTACACAAGTGTGGGGATATATGCAAATCAAGGGTTTTCCATGTTTTCTTAATAAGAGATATTTTCTACCATTTTGGTTTCATTCAATGTCAATTTTAATCCTTTGGGTTGCTTTGAATTATCAGTATTTGATAAGCTTTTAGGGTTCGTTGTATGCTTATTGTTAGATACATTGATATTCATTAGTTATCATTTATTAGCTATTGAAAAGTGAGTCAAGGTGACGTTATTTACTTCCCGAGACCATCAATAGGAAGAAAATACTCAATTTTTCAAATATACTTATTTAGGTTCAGCTATAGCAACATGAAGATCCTGCCTGCAGAAATGGCAGGTCATCCTCCCCAACGCGAGTGAAGGGACTCGAGAACCTCGCAGCCTTTAGAACCTAAATCCACAGTCAACACTTTCATGAGTCTTCTATTACTTATTTTATTCCATTTAACTTTCGCTTCCAAACATTAAACCCCGTTTTACAAAATCCCATAATCCAAATTGAAATTCACCATTTTTTAACTTCACTCAGAAATCATTTGTATAAGAAACTTCCATTTTTTGTTCGACCCTTAGAGTCACTATAACAGCAGCAGCTATGCTACTTGGCGCAAGAGGCGAGGTTTACAACATATTGATCTCCGCATACCACCAAGACTTGAATCAAATGGCGTCATTGCCGGGGATGGTGCCTAAGTGCAAATGATGACCTGATGAATACTTGTGATCCTCATCACAAGATCTGGTGAATTTACTTTTATTTTTCTATTTAGCATTTTTTTCTGTTAGTTTGTTAATTTTGGTTTCCCCTGCTTATTTTTTACAAACCTAACTTTTAGGTAAGACTATTTTTGGTTGTCTTGTGTCCGCTCTATTCTGTCAGCAGACATGTTCCAATGGCAAGTGTAACATTCTCAAATATACCCAGCGCTTCTGACTTGTTGCATATTATAAGCCAAAGAGGAATTTTCGAACAAATGAGAGACCCCGGAATCAATATTAGAGACAAGGGTAGCGGTCAATTTCCACTCCAAGGGTAATAAAGCCAAAAAGATAATATGCCAAACTAGAATTTAGAAGAAGTTATGGGATTCAAGGCAAATAGAGAAAAGATGGAATATAAATAGGAAGAGAAAATGGGGGACCGTCAAGATGCACTATGAAAACTTAAAGCAAAATGGATTTACTTGGCCAAACATGGCCTTAGCAAAACATGGGATTTAAAACCCAAAATTGGTCTCATTTTGGGGAGAACAAACCGTAGGGAGAGAAGAGAGAAAGAGAGAAGAAGAAGAAGAAGAGAAGAAAAAGAGAAGAGAAGAAAAAGAGAAGAGAAGAGGAAAGCCAAGCCAAAAAGGTATGGAAACTACTTTGAGTATGGATTTTGTATGGATCACATGGATTTTGTATGGGATTCTAGAAAAGTTTATGAGTTCCAAATCTAGGGTTTGTTAGATTTCTTCCTAATCAAAGATTTATTAGCTGCAGAGTTGGAAAAACTCTAAATGGCCCAAGATAAGTATGAAATCCTTCCTTAAGGATTGATACATGTTAAATAACAAGTAATTGAGCTAGGGTTTAGAATAGACCTAAATAATCATTATGTTTGATTTGTGTATACAGACTCATTAGAGTGGTTTTGAGAAAAATCATGAAAGGTTTTGATGAAGGATATGGATTGAATGATAAATTGAGTAGAAAAGAGGCTACAAAATGAATATAGAAACATTTTGAGGTGTATATGAAGTATGGAATTGAATTGGGTATCAAAAATATGGAAAAAGTGGGAGAAAATACACATTCTGGGCAATTTTCGGAAGGTGTACCGGTACATGAACAGTAGTGTACCGGTACACCCTATTCTGCTTTCCCAGTTTCGACCAGTTTTCGTATTTTGGCCATAACTTGCTCATTTCTTATCCGATTTGAGTGATTCAAGTTGATACGTAAAATAGACTTCAAGGAGAACCAAACTTAAAGAATAGGCATTGCCAAATTCTGATCCTATGGCCTAAAAATTCACTCAAAGTGGGCCATGCAAGCCAAATTCTGGTTCCAGCTTTGAACATAGAGTAGCCTCCCGGGTTGTTCTGACAACTTGAGTTTCAGTTCGAATTGGGTGATTCCAGTTGGAATAGAAACCCTTAGTTCCTTATCTTTAAAAGAATACAACACCTAGAGTCAAAACATGAAGTTAAGATCCCGAAAATTAGTAATACTAACTGTTCTAGTGTAATCCGGTAAATCCGACCAGTTGGCATGAAAATGCCATAACTTTAGTTTGGATGATCCGATTGATCGATTCCACTTCCTAAGTAAAGTAGATTCATAGAGGAATAAGAATTTCATGAATGAGTGTGATTCCACATACATCATACTTCACAAGAATAAGGAAGTGTCATATGTACAGGCATGAAACAAGGAAAATGTAGAAATGAAAATGTAAAGATGTGTTCATGAAACATGAAAAATGATTATGGAAATGAAAATGAAACGAATTGAAAACATGATTGTGAACATGAGAGGCAATATGTCATGAACACATAATTCTGGTTAAGGATATGATTATTATCACATATAACCAGAAAATGATAACAAAATGATAGGAGATACGCAGAGTATATCGTGAATGAATTTATGAATGAGTATACATGAAGGAGTATACATGAATGAATTTATGAATGAGTATACGTAAATGAGTACACATGAATGAGTGTACGTGAATGAATATATGAATAAGGATACATGAATGAGTATATGAAATAAGCAGAGGCAGATTTCGAGTATATCTTTGAAAAGATAATACGAAAGTGAAATTGGAATCGAAATGTGATTGTGATCGGTTATGAATGCTATTTGTGAAATATATATAAGTATATATATATAATGATTTGAATCATTGTTATTCGAAATGTTTGTCATACATATGCATGTATGCGTGTATTTGAACTATAAGTGAAATTACTGCATAAAAGTAAACAGATTCGAAATGTATTATTGAATGACCAACATGACGGGATTCACCAACTGAATTCGTCATGAAGGTAACCGTAATTGTTAAATGCAAAATCACATTGGTTATCACGATAAATGATTGCGATTCAACAACCGGAATCTGTCATGAATGTCAATTTATAGTCAAAGCGACCACGCCGCAATGAGAAATCATATTGCTACCGACGACAAACGCATGTGATTCAACAACTGAATCTGTCGTGAATGTCGAATTCTATAGCCATATGTGAGACGGTGATATTGAATGTGAGATCACATTGCTACTGAATGACAAACAGACAGGATTCAACAACTGAATCTGTCATGAATGTCAATTCTATAGTCAAAGTGAATCATACCGTTAAATGCGAAATCACATTGCTACTTAATGACAAACGTACAGATTCAACAACTCGACCGCCGCGGAATGTCGTGAATTTACAGCCATATGTGAGACGGTGATATTGGACGTGAGATCACATTGCTAATGACGACAACAGACAGATCTCAACGAACCGACCTGCGAATGTCAATTCTATAGTCAAAGTGGATCATACCGTTAAATGCTTAAATCACATTGCTACCGAATGACAAAATGCATGTGATTCAACAACTGAATCTGTCGTGAATGTCGAATTCTATAGCCATATGTGAAATCACAAACCGAAAAGTGAAACAACGGTATTGGAAAAGTGTATTTAGCTAAGTATCTTTTACATTACACGATATCAGATAAAGGCATTATTGCAAATGTATTCTTATTAAATGAATGTTATTGGTCGTTGTCAATTATATGTTCCCACTAAGCGTAAAGCTTAGCACGGGTGTTCAATCCGTGTAGGTACTGAAGAGGAGATAAAGATGACAGGACATTCCACACCAGCGGTACGGGCCATCTCAGAGATAGGTGCTCACCAGCACTGTTTTCCGCAATCTCTGATGTTTGTATTAGATATGTATATGTATATCAATTTGTATAAGAAAATGGGACTTAGCATATGTGTATAGATTTTAATGGATACCACTCCATGGTAGTCCCTTTGTATATGTAAAATGACGGTTAATACAAAATTGTTTGTATACCCAATGTATAAGCAGCCTGAAAAAAAAAAAAAAAAAAAAAAGTAAAGAGTCTCCAAGATATGGTTTCAAGACCAAACCGGTTCAGATTCGCCAATCGGGTCGGACCGGGAATCGAGGCGTGACAGTAAGAAATTCTGAAGTAGGTTGATCAAAGTTAGTGTTCTACAAGAGTCCAATTCTAAATTGAATATTAGTTTTGATCAAATGGAACACCTAAAGGGAGAGCAACAATCGCCGCACTAATGGAGAGAAAAACCTACTGTATAGGTCCATGAGGGACAAGAAACCTCCATGGGTGAGTGCACCTCTCCCACATGGTTCCTCCGCATAATACACCATATGATAGTACTTACAACCCTAGTTGGCGGAACCACACAAATTCCTCATGGGAACCAAGATCACACAAAGATGCAACTTGCTTCTCCACATGCTTCAACTCCTCAAACACCACAACCACCACAAATTAACTTCTTTAATTGAGCAAGCAATACCGAACTTTGAGCAACTCGGTGATACTTTCATAGAGGAGCAGAGGGCAGTGAACGTCCAAGCCAATCAGAAAATTGACACAGTGGAGAGCTCCCTGAACAAGGAATTGGATGGGTTCCAAAGCGAAATTGATCAGAAATTTGACAACCTGCAATGCTCAATTTCAAGGCTTGCTAGTTAGTAACATGTTCATCAAGAGGAAGAAAATCCAGAGGGAGAGTGCCTGATTGACACTATTTTGGGTGAGCAGACTCAACTGCAGCAGCTTCAGGAGGACTTGATAGAGGAACCAAAAGAGGAACTTCAGAGAACCCACAGATGCCCTAGAATCATTTTGTTGTCTATGGGCCATGATGGTAGAAGAAGAAATTCTTCCCTTGTTTAATCAAGAAGCAAGAGAAAGGAAATGGAAGAGACCCAAAAGCTTATCCTTAAACCACTTCCAAAAACTTTGAATCCTAGTGCCACTGCCCAAGCCACCGACAGCCCATTGCCGCAAAGACCCTCTCTACTCGACCAAGTATGTCCTGCCTTCACCAAGATATCCACCATTCGAACATCTATTGCAAAGGCCATCCCATCTACATTGTCTGCCCTAAAAAACCTCAAGAAATTAGCGGTCGTTGTTCAAACTTGTGCCACTACATCAAAGACTTTGGCAACACATACCGCATGACACAATGGGATGGTTCTGGTGTCGGTTCATATGTGGAGCACCTGTAATCACATTTATGAGCTCCACCAGCCGCAGCCCCAAAGGCTTAAGAACGGTTTTGGGTGGGTCATTTCCACCTTTTTTTATTTTCCATATTTTTATTTATTTCGATTTAATTAGTTTTTCTCTTTAGATTTTTCTAATTTTAAGTTAATCTTGTTTCTAGCATATTTTTCATTTTTTTGTAATTTTTGTTTATTTTTCCTGTGTTTATTTTTGCAGTTTTTGAAGGAGAGGATGCAGGATACAAAAGCAGATGGAAAATCGACCAGTTTCGCAGAAGGGTGCGAAATTTTCGCACTCAACTACATCCCCAATTTGTTTTGACCATAACTTTTTCATCCAAACTTCGTTTTGGTTAATTTTGGTACTGTTGGAAAGCTTAGAGAGTGTAGAATCCAAATATAGCCAGAAAGAACAATTTTGAAATTATGATGAAGGTGTAATTTTCAAAGTGCTCCAACTGGTCACCTTTTTCCTCTCTTTTCTTCTTCCAACTTGTTCATCGAAGCCCAAATGGGAGGAATAAGGCCTTTATGGAGCCATGGTCTCCTATCCAAAAGTGGAACATATCATCAAGGGGAGGGATTACTCCTTCTAACTTTCCAATCTGAGCCCCATTGCTGACAATGTGACACTTGGTTGGGGGGAAAGTTAGCGTAAGAAGTGGCTTTTACATTTATGCTTTTGTTACTATTTGAGCAAGCCCATTTCTGGGTTGAACAAATTTTGGCTTCGTTTTTCTTTGCTTGTGAAGTCGTAGTTGTTTTGGTGTTGAAAAGATAGCCATTTATTTTTTATACAAACTATATGTACTTATACTTCCACTTTTCAAAATTGCTCTCTTTTTTTTCTTTTTTTTTTTTTTTTTTTTGTGTTTTGCCTAGCCTCACAGTGGTGAAAATTTGAAATTGGCCCAATGATATTGTTGTTTGATCGTTCTAGCCTAATTGAGTGGGATGATCAGTAGAATTCTCAAGTGCTTTTGACCTTTTCTTCCACCTTCTAGCTAATCACACGTCAGGTACATAAGGTTTCAATAGTAAGTCGAAAAACCGCCAACCCCTAAATCTTGAAAAGGCTATCCTAGTTTCATTTTCTACCTTCAATAGGTTAAGGACCCCCAGGAAAAGAAGGCCAATGAGTCTTCCAAAATAAAAAGAAGAGAAAAACAAAAAGAAAAGAAAAAGAAAAGAAAAAGAGAAAGAAGAAAATTGCTATGCTTTGCCTTGAAACCCGAGCACGGTCTGAGGGGTATACGGCAAAAGTCTTTAAAACCCGGTGCCCTAAGCCAACTGGTTAGGAGCCACCGACTTAGTGCTCGCTCCATGGGTGAATGGGTGAGGTTGAGTGAGTTGTAGATGCTGGAGTCTCGAAGTCATTCAAAGTCCTGGTAAACTCAAGAGTTTGTGGCTGAAAATCTTTATGACTTGATGCCCTAAGCCTTAATCGTTGGGAGTCACCTGTGATCCTCGCTATTCGACTTCGTGAAGCTCGATTCAACAACATTGCACCCTTCTACAACACAAAAAAGAATTATGGAATAAAAGTGGGTCCCGATCTATTTAGGTCTAAGTTAGTGAACTAGGTTGGAGCAAAGAGCTTTGGTCGGGGAGAGGTAGGTTTGGCAGCTTATTGTTGAAAACTAATCATATACACTTAGATTTCGTGGAAATTTAGGTTAATTTCTCTAGAGAAGGAAACTCTTGAATGCTGAATTTTGTATGGCATTTCACTCTGTGATGGTTATCAAGGTTTTTGATTTCATCAGTTAGGCATTACTAATCCACATACTTTTTGAAAATACCATTTTTTTTGAGAACATAATTTTGTTATTATTTTGTTTGCTCTCTCTTTCTTTCTTTCATTGTTAAGGGACTAGCAATGTGTCGGTTGGGGGGAGTGATTAGTGCCCAAAAAGTGCTATTTTGAGCCTTATTTATTGTAGGTTTTGAGCACTTTTTGTGTACTAATCAACCGAATTAACCTGATTTGCACATTGTTGTCCCATTTTCATCGACGTATTAGTGGCTAATTTTAGTTTTTGCAAGCTATTGATGCCAAATTTGTTGCATCGATCTAAGACAAATTCAATCGAACTCAACATTGCGTATAAGAAATTAGAAGGAAAGAAGAAATGTGAGAAAGTTGGAAAATGGAAATTTCAGAGTGGGAGGCGAATCTTACTTCTTCGCTGACCCGGGGCTAGAATTTTCAGATTGACCAATTTTTGTAATTTTTCCAAATTACCCTTTTGTAATAGTGTGTTAGTTCATGTAATTTGGTAATTTTGTTTGTTTTGATGGCTATAAGCCATTTGTACGTATTGTGAAAAAAAAAAAAACTAACTCCTTCATTGATAACATTTTGCACCAACCTTTCTACAGCCCCGCTTCTCCTTTTTCCTCACTTTCACCAGCCAAACACCGAGGATGACAACTCGGAGGATGAGTGGCTAGATACTATTTCTCCTTGAATAATAAGGCTACTGGGCAAGGGATATAAGGTAAACTAAGGGTTTTCCATGTTTTTAATGGAGGTATTTTCTACCATTTTTGGTTTCATTCAAACATCGGCTCTAATCCCTTCGCTGCTTTGAATGATCGGCATTTGATAAACTTTAGGGTTCATTGTATGCTTATTGTTAGATACAAAGGATATCTATTAGCTTATCATTTATTAACTATTGAAAAGTGAGCTCAATGTAATGTTAGTCACTGCCCGAGACCATCACAGGAAGCAAATACCAATTTTTCAAAGATATTTATTTGTGGTTCAGTTTTATAGCAAACATGAAGATCTGGTTCGGGAAATACATAGGTCATCCTCCCCAACGCGAGGAAAAGGGACCCGAGAACCCCTCAGTAGCCTTTAGAACCTAAATCCAGTAGCCTGACACTTCAAGTTATTATATTTTCTCATTTTATTTAACTGTTCCAAACATGTCCCTGTTTCTTACAAAAATCCCACAATCCAAATTGAATTCACCATTTTTGAACCTCCTCACTAGAATCATCATTTGTGAAGAAAAACTCATTCCTATGTTCGACCCTCGAGCCACTATACTGTAGTAGCTATGCTACGGCATTAGGAGGTTTAGGTTTACAAATATTGTTGATTCCGGCATACCTACCGCACTTGAATCAGTGGTTCTATACAGTTCTCTATTCTATTTCAGTTCAATATGAATCATGCATAATCAAAATAATGCCTTTATACAATGTCTATGTGTAATGTAAAAGATACTTATACAAATATTAATTCTTTTAATATCATTTTTCTCTTTCGAAGGTTCGCGAATTTCACATATGATTATAAAGTCAACATTCACGACAGATTCAATTGGTGAATCATGTCCTGTTTGTCATCTTCAAGAGTAGCAGGATTATCTCAATATTACACCAACATATGACTATCGAGATAACATTCACGACGTATTCACAGGAACTCGGCCGTTTGTCATTTAGTAGTAATGTGATTTCACATTGAACAAATACGGTTACCTCATAATAAAATGGATATTGTCTATCACTCTTGAATGATACTTCTAAAGGTATCATAGATTTCTACTGTGGGCATTCCAGAGGAAAAGTGCAGAGGAGGTAAGGGATTTGATAGCAGACCTAGCCAAATGCAACATGAAAGCTCCATTTGAATTTGCGAGGAGCTACAACAAAGCAAAAGGAGTTGAAATACAGCTTAACAAGATGATTGCCATGAAGCAGTTAGATGCTATTATGCATTGATGGATAAACAAGATAAAACCGTGACTCATGAGATTGGAGCAAAGAGAGAGAGGTGGAATCAAGAGAGGTGTCAGACGCCTTGATGAAGATCCCATGCCAGCTGAGGAGGCTAATTCACCAATGAACAGAGGCGTCATTTCCTGCCAAATCCTAACTTGCCCACACATTACAATCCAGCACTGAGGAACCATGAGAACTTCTCATGGTGGAGGAGCATCACAAGGTCAAAGACAAGCGCACTTCCAAAGAAGGGTATCATCCACCAAGGTCTCCAAACAGTTGAAGAATAGTGAAGGAGATCAAAGAAATGAATATCAAGGTCAAAAGGACCTAGTCATTTGAGGAGCAGATGTTGCAGTTCATAGGGGATAACAAAAGTCAAGCCACACCCATGAAACGTAAATTTGCTGAGTCGGGAAGCTCTTAACCAACCCACAATGTTTCAATCCAACACAATGCCTCCTCAAGAACTTGAAACACGTTAAGTAACCTACCGACCTTGCAAAACCGTAACAAGAATGCATTCTAGTGACACCTTAAAAATACAAAGGACTGTATATACCAAATATGAGTGTCAAGGAAATGAGTAATGTGAGAGCATAGAGAAAGAGAAGATCGATAAAAAGAAGAGACGGTAACTAGAGGAGATAATGCTAAGGAGCAAGACAGAGAAGACATGGTAAAATGTGCGCTGTGTGCACACCAAGCAGCCTTGAGAAAAGAAGGTTAAAACAACATGAGAAGGTTAAAGTTTACACCCCTGCAATCCCATTTCCACAGAGGATTCAGAAAGCAAATAAGGAAGAACAATTTTCTAAATTCTTGGAAATTTTCAAGAAAATAGAAATAAATATTCCCTTTGTAGAGGCAATCAATCAAATGCCAAATTATGCAAAATTTCTAAAGGAGATACTAAGCAAGAAGAAGAAGATTGTTGAGGAAGGAATAGTGAACTTAACCCATACCATAAAGGCGCTTATTCAAAGAAGTTTACCAAGAAAATTGAAAGACCCAAGCCACCATTCCTCGCTTCAATAGAAATATGAGTTCAAGAAAACCTTATGTGACTCAGGAGCCAGCATCAACTTGATGCCCTTATCGGTATGGAGATTGAGTTTAGGAACTCAATTCCCAACAATTATACTACAGATGGCCGATAGATCCATGGCTCAACCGTAAGGTGCTCTTAAGATAAATGTCAAGGTGTGAAATTTACTTCTCTCCCTCTGTGGACTCTCAGGAGTTATGAAAATGCAAATAAGACAACCAGGTCCCTCTCATTGTTAGGAAGACCCTTCTAGCAACCGGAGCCGCTCTGGATTGATGTGAAAAGTAAGTGAGCCTAATCTCTATGGGTGGGAAATGGCAAAGGCACTTCAACTTGGACAAAAAGCTTGACACAACTGATGTTGATGCGTAAAATCGTAATGTTATAGATAAATGCAGTCCCATCGCTTTGAATGATCTCGCATTGTAAATCCTTCAACATTCTATCAATGAAAGTGAGATGAATTCTGTGATATCGAGAGTGTTGATTTAGAACTAATGACTTAGTTTGGTAAAATAGGGAAACAATCTTGAGTTTGAATGAAAACAATCAAGAAAATTCAAGCAACCAGGAAAAGAAAGTTACTAAACTAGAAACTTAGGTGTATGGTTAATTTTTAAAGAACTCGCCCAAATATCCGAAATATGCTTTCTAGAACCGTAAAAGGAAACCTAAGAATCATATCAACCGAATTGGACTCGTAATGAAGAACAAAGGTCAGCATGCATTCATTGAATACAAGGAGGCTATTTCGTCAATCAAGACCAAGGGTATAAGTCCTTTATTTGCATGCACAAAATCACGAATGATGACAAAACATCAGCTTGAACACTAGAGGAGTACGAACCCTTTCGTGATGAAAGATGTTTTAAGAAAGGAAGTACCAAATGGCTAAATGCGTGGATTTATTTATGCAATACGGCAACCTCGGGTGAGCCTAGTTCATGGGTTCCTAAGAAGGGTGGATTCCCTGTGATCATAAATGAGAATGAACTGATTCCTACAAGAACTGCAGGATGTGATGGAGGGTGTGTATAGATTACGTAAAATTGAATAATACAACCGTGAAAGATTCATTTTCCCTTGCCTTTCATTGATCGATGTTAATGTGTTGAATAAAGACATCCTTACTTCGTTTTCTTGATGGATATTCTGGATATAACCAAATTGCTATTGCACTTGAGGACCAAGAGAAAACCACTTTCACATGCCTCTTATGGTACTTTTGCTTTTAGAAGAATGCCATTCGTTAATGCTCCTCGCTTACTTCCAAATATGCATGATGTCTATGTTCTCAGATTTAGCAGAGGAGGTTATGGAGATATTCATGGATGACTTCACAACTTTATGGATCCAGCTTGAACATTGTCACACTGGGACACATCACAGATGCCGTGACAAGAACCTAGCTTTGAATTGGGAAATGTCATTTCATGGTAAATGTAAGGCATCAGATTTCAGCATAGAATTTCGTAGCCGGGCTGGGAGTAGACCAAGCAAAGGTTTCCATTATAAAGACTCTTCTGCCACCAACAATAGTCAAGGGAATAAGAAGTTTCTTGGGACATGCTAGTTTTTATAGAAGATTTAATAGAGACTTCTCAAAAATAGCAAGACCATTATGAAGATTACTGGAGAAAGATGCCAAGTTTAATTTTGATGAGTCCTACCAATGTGCATTTGAGGAAATCAAATCCAGATTAGTTGAAGCTCCTATCATGGCTAAACCATAATTGAACAAGGAATTTGAGATTATGTGCGATGCTAGTGACTATGCAATGGGAGCTGTATTGGGACAGAAAGCTGACAAAATGTTTAGGGTTATATATTATTCCAACAAAACCTTCAATGAAGCTCAAGAGAATTACTCGCCATCGAAAAGGAGATGTCAAGCTATGGTATTTGCATGTGAAAAAGTTCAGCCATATATCAGTCCCACGCCATTATCCATACCGATCATGCTACAATCAAATATTTGATGGCCAAGAAAGAAGCTTAAGCCAAGACTGACACGGGTTTTGTTACTAGAATTTGATTTGGAGATCAAGGATAAGAAAGTACTGTGACAATGTGATAGCCGATCACTCAAGAGTTGAAAAGTCTACTGTGAAAGAAGAAGAAACAAATGAATGCAGCCTTCCAAACAGCGTTATTTCCACAACATTCAATTATTTCATATGTCATATTGTGAACTTCAACTTGTGAGATACTTAATTTCAAATACTGTAGAGAAAGAAACCTGAGACCAATGCAGTTTACACATTCAGTATTAATCTCACTATTATTCAAGAGAAGAGCCGGAGCGATTCGTCAAAATGAAAGAAATATGGAAAATCTACGTTAATAAACACATCACCGCGGAGGACACTTCAGAGACAAAACAACCTTACAAAAATTCTCCAATCGTTTTTATTAGCCTACTATTGGCGATCGCTTTCTAATGGTCAAGCTTTTGCGGATCGTTGCCAAAGGATAGGGAATATCAGCAAAAGGCATGAAGTGCCCCTACATGGTATCCTGGTGGTGCAATTATTTTATGTATGGGGAATAGACTTCATGGGGCCTTTTCCATTTTCTTTTGGAAATATATACACATACCCTAACCGTGGATTTATGTATCCAAACGGTGGGAAACAACATCTTCATTCCCAAGAATGATGCTAATATTAGCCAGGGATTCTTACAAAGAAATATCTTGAGCAGATTTTGGGACACCCAGGACTATTATTAGTGATGGAGGGAGCCATTTCAAGAAACAAGGTGTTTAAGAAGCTCATGAACATGGAATAAAACACATAATGAGCTCATTTATCATCCTCAAACAAATGGGTGTCAAATTTCCAATGTGAGATAAAGAAAATTCTTGAAAAGCACTATGGAGTTCCAATAAAAGATATTGGTTCGCTTGATGATGCATTGTGGGCCTATTAACTCCGCATATAAAACTCCCTACTGGAATGTCCCCATACGACTCTGTTTTGTAAACCTTGTCACCTACCTCTCGAATTGAATACAAAGCTATGTGGGTCATCAAGAAGTTGAATTTGATTTCAAAGTCATAAAGAAGAAATACCTTACTCCAGCTTGAATGAATTGAAAGAGCGTAGAATGTGCTTAGGATAATGCCAATTTCATAAGGACAAGACAAAGAAATGGCATGATCAAAATATTTTGAGAGGAATTCAAGCAAGGAGATCAGCCTGTTATTTAACTCGCATCAAAGCTTTTTCCAGAAACTAAATCAAATGGAGTGGCCCCTATAATAATAAAGGGTGTTACACTTTTCAGAGGTAGTGACATTGAAACTAGTAATGAGAAGAATTCTAAAGTAAATGGTCAATGATTAAAGCAAGACTGAAGAAATATGATTGATTCCTAGTCAGAAGTGGAAGGAAATTGCTAAATAAGAAATTCATAAAGCAGTTAGTCCAAATAAGGACTCAAACTGAAAGCAAATTGGTGAGAGGCAACTCAATGAGTTTTTCATTTTATTTTTACATTTGACTTTATTTTTACTATTTTAGCTCGATTCATTTGTTTGGAATGAGTCTAAGTAGCTAATTTGAATTCTTTTACTTTAGGTTTAAACTCTTATTTTATTTCAGAAGGTTTGAATTTGTGACAACAGTTCGTAAGAGAAAATGTAAAGGATCTAAGGATTTCAGATACTATGCAGCAATGAATTACAAGGGGAAGTACCTATAATTTGCTTAATATTAATTGTTTCTGGGAGAATGAATGGATTGCCTGGGGAATTTTATTTTATTTTTCATTCAATATTGAATCTCGATAAGCCTATGAGTTGATTTGTTGCATATTCAATGATGAAGGTTGATTATTTTTGTTTGTTTGAATTGGGTCTATTGATTCAGTCTTTTATGAAATTGAACTATTCTTTGAAGACCGTAAATTTCTCGTGTCACACACTGCTTTATTGGTCACTTACCACTCGAGGCTCAATGTTCCTAGGTAGATCTATGACGTAATTGTCCTCTAAATGCAATAAATCGTGGGTTTTGAAACTTTAATTAAGGCCACAACTTTAACTGGGACATTAAGTGTTAGCAATTAGTGTTAGAAAAGACAGCATTAATGTCGCGACATTCCATAAGACAATGATGACTCCTGAGCCCATTCTGGCCATAAAGACCGGGAAACTCGAATAGCCAAATTTCATCCAGAACTCTAATCCAATTGCATCTTCACCCAACTTTCCACTTTGTTTTCTCTCTTCGACTACCAAAACCCTAAAACCAGTGCTCTATTCCAAATTCCCATCCATGGCAGATAACCAAATCCCTCTTCCGGACCTAAATAGAATAATTGACGAACTCATGAGTGAACATCGCCAAGGAGTAAAGAAGGTTCACCTGGAACCTCAGACCGAGACTGTTGTGAATATAGAACCAGAAACCCAACTAGAAATGGAGGAACCAGTTGAGGAAGAAAGGGTTGTCAAAAAGGCAGTAGAGCGAACTAAGAAAGAGAATCAAAGAAGATAGAGACTTATCTACGTAGAAAGCGAAAGGATTTATGGACTAAGGTGTTGGCGGAGACAAGGGCTGTCTGCGAAAATTTTGGAAGCTAATCTCCCATTTTTTACGAAGTAGAAGAGAGGTTGGGAAAGCTTTTGTGCACACACAGCACCTGGATTCTCTGCTTTGGCCAGGGAATTTTATGCAAATATGGTGGGGATGAAAGAAGACACAGTTTTTGTGCGAGGAGTCTGGGTACCCTTTGGAGATAAAGAATCAATGAGATGTTCAAGCTAAAGAACGACATGGTTCCAAATTTAAGAAACTAGTGAGAACCCCAATAATGGCGATTATCGACCTCACGGCTAGGACGGGGGAAGTGGGAAGCCCTCAAGAAGAACCCACACTCTGTATCAGCGAGGCTCCTGGCGAGGAAGCTAGGGTTGGTTCTACTTCCTCTCTTAAGTAATCTCGACTAAATCTTTGTGGAGTCTTGAGATCGAGGAAGCAATGTTTTATATGCCCTTTTGAGGGCTATAAATGAATGTTAGGAGTCTAATTGAGGTCGATCGAGGAGGATGCTCTTGGCTGACAAGGGTGATCCTCGCTGACAACGATCGACCAGGACTATGCATTTTGAAGGCAGGGTGGGAGTTATGGGATGAAGAGAGCTAGCCAAGAATTGTCTCCTGAAGGCCCTTCTTGAAGCAGGGTGACAAGGGGCCCAGAGTAAAGCAACAACCGGATGGTGGAAGTGGAGCTGAGCATCTTTGGGATAATGATGGAGAAGTGGAGCTATTCCCGGAGAAAATCCTCTAGGCCGAAGAAGAGGTGCATTTAGGAATGAGCCTATTGAGCCATTCTATCTTGATTTGACAGCCCTAAGTAGAAAGCTTGAAGGAAAAGGAACAGAAGAATCTGTGAAATGCTCGGAAATGATAAAAGAAGGACATGGAAGAAAGGGAGTAGAGATGGGAAAAATAGCAGCAATTCAGGGAAGAGCTCTTAGAAGCTGAATTTAGGAGGAAGGAACAATTATTTGAGCAGACTCTAAGACAAAGAGAGGAAGAATGGAGAGAAGAGAAAAGGAAATGGGAGAAAAGATGAAAGCCAGTCTGGAAGCCTTCTACAACAACCAGTTTAGAAGAGATGAAGAAGTGCTTACCATTTTGAAGAAAAGAGAAGTTGAGATGGAGGGTAACATGTTAAAAAAGATTCAAGCCTTCAAGTACCTGTATAAGGAGCAATTCAAGGAGTTTGGGAAATTGATGAAAGGCAGAGATAAAGAGCTAGAAGATAATGATGTTTATAGAAGAAAAATCTGGCATGAGAGTTTAGATTTGATAAACAAAAATTTATCGGACATGCTGGGTTGTATTTACATTTGCAAAAAAGCAGTGAATCGGATGGGCTCGAGCAAGACACCTTGATCCAGATTTGTGGTTTAGCAATGATTTAATCTCCATTGACAAGGTAGAATTCACCCTACGAAAGAACAGACCGAGATATGACCTTTTCCCAATTTCCCCATGTATGGCTGACTTAGATCCTGCAACATCATACCCAAAAAGCTTTTATAAGAAAAATGAGGTGAGAAAGCATAATTATACTTTTCTTTTCCTAAATGTACTTCTTCATCATCATGAATATAAATTTAAAGGCTCGTGAAAATGTCTTGTGATGTATTCTTTTGATTAATAAATTGTGTTGCTTCCAATAAGTTTGCAATCAGAAATTATACATTGGTGAAATGCTTGATTGGACTCTGATTGCTGAATAAGTGATTTGTTTTGGATGCATGGATTTGATTAAGTGAATTGTGTTGTTTGTGTCATTCATTATTTATCTTCAAGAAATGACCTATCTATTCAAGCCTTATTAGTACAATGACACAATGACCACTGTTTAAATCCAAAACAACATTATAAGAGAAATAAGAGCAGGAACTAGTGAATTGAAATGAAGTTGCAGTTTTAGTTTGAATCAGGTTTAAATTGCAGAATTTGGAAAAGGTACACAATTGAAAGAACAAATAAGATGATTGAAGCTGTGTGTATAGACAGTGAGTCAATACAAATCTTGGAAAAACAATGCACATGGTCAAGAAAATTCTTAAAACTTTAAGAGGGATTAGGAACATCTTATGGGGTGATTCACAATCAAGGGTACAAGATCCTAGAACTTGTTAGATTATTAGTCAATGAAATCTTAAGTAAAGCAACTATCGAGTGATAGAGGCCATGCTTTTGAAGTTTAGACATTTTTCAAACCTACCCTCATTATATGCAATGACATACCTCCTAGTTCCATGCTTTGAGCCAAAAATGCCTAATTTCTTCCAAATAGCGGCAATTAGGAAACCTAAATCCACTCCTTACAGTGCCTTGTGAAAGAACCTGAGTACTCGATTTTCATAACCAGGATGTTCTTGTGCGAAAGAAACAAGTTTGGGGAAAATATTTCTTTTAGTTACAAGGATGGATGAAAAATAAAAATATATATAAAATAAATAAATTGAGAACTAGAGATAAAGGAAAAAAGTTGAAAAGGAATAAGTTTTGTCTTGTGGCTGTATCTCTCTTGAACAATTAAGCAGAGGAATTGTCTGACACCTAGTACCTAATGCCAGCTGATTACCAAGGGTTGCTAGCCCAAAGTTCTTCTAGGTGATGAAAGCCTAAAGAATTAAAACATTGCACTATTCTAATTCTTTGAAAATAAGAGAAATGAAAGAGTTCTAATAAAAAAGGAACTAGGCGATAAGTTGAGTGGCAACGAAGGAGCCTAACATCCCGAGATGATGTACAAAGCTAAGTTGGGGAGTTTACATTACACAAGGAAGGAAAAGGATGAAAGATGAAGGCCATTAGACAAAAGAAATAATGGAATCTGGGTAATTTGCGACCTAAGGGTACCAGTGTCCACCGTTCCCATTCTTTATTATAAGCCTAAAAGAACTATTTGATCTTCAAGGTTGAATTTACCTACATTAGTGGAGATCAATATGAAAAACAAGCTTATGGCACTTTGACTAGTATCCTAAGGAGATCCCCAGAAGATTAACTAATTCAACAAGAAGAGGAAAAGGAAAGAAGACCTACACACACTCATAGAACAAGATCTATTGATTGAACTGTTTTCATTTAGCCTTCATCAATTTATTTGTGATAGAGGTTGAAACCATTCCTTTTTCTGGAGTTGAAAATATAAAAGTTTAGTAATCTGCAATCTTCTTGTTCAAGTCAAGGGTGGAATAAGAAGGTGTCTGTAGAATAGAAAATATCCTTCAAAATAAGTTAAATTGTTTGAGGACAAACAAAATCTTTCTTTTCTTTGCTTGGGGACAAGCAAATTTTAAGACAGGGAATTTGATGAGTAAAAAACCCATTGAATTTTAGTCCATTTTATGATTGTTCTTACAATGTGATTGTATTTTTTATGTAGAAATATGTACTATTTTCAAATTTCTATTTTGCAGAAATAATTGGCAGAAATGAAAATTCAGCAAGGATCAGAAGTGAAAGCAGTTCGAAGTGGTCCCACGTGGTCGTGACCAGTCAAACTATCTTTGAATGGCTGTTGCGCGACAAAGGAGAAGTTGTAGACGAGAAAGAAGAGCTTGAGATTTCATGTCGACACCGATACGAGGTTGCGACGCAAAGGAGAACAAGTACGGTTATGACAAATTTTAAGGTCGCCCGACAAGTAATTGGTAACACATCGAGTTTGAAGTCATGACGGAGAATGCAGTCCGCGACTAAAAGGTAATGCTAAGCGAGCAAAGTTGTTGCGACGAAAGGCACCTGGCGAGACCAAGACAGGAGGGACTTCAAAGAAGATATCAGCGACACGGTTTGAGGTCGCGACACGAAGAAGATATTGTTGAAGTGCAACAAAATAATGTCGCGACCCGGTAATGTTGAATGGACTTGCAATGTCTCACGCTAGGCAATTTCGGGTTCGACAAGATATAAGTTGGAACACCAATCTAGGTGGCGACGAGAATTCATGTCGCGACAATACGAGATGACGTACGATTAAATATTATGACTAAGAAGTGAGGTTGCGTTGGATGGGCGAAATTGATGTCGCGACATGCTTTGAGGTGTGACAGAATGTAGTAGAAAACAAGGCGACTAGGTGCGACATGGGCGAAGTCGTGACATAGAATTTATTGAAGTCGGAAAAACATAAATGGTCCATAACAAGATCGCTTATAAGCAGCAACGAGAATTGATGTCGCAACATCAAATCGATGTCGTGACATATATTCCAAAATAGGGCATAACAGTCAGATCGCGACCAGAAATAGAAAAATTAAAGGGAACTGTTGAGACTGAGAAATGAGGTTGGGACTGGATAGGAAGAAGGGATGGTCGCGACATACTTCTGAGGTCGCGACAAGAATTGCAGTGATTAAAGAAAATACTTGGTCGTGACCTAATGTCACTTGTCGCTGACAAAAACAAGCGAACCGGTTTGAGTCACGACGCTTGAAAGTTCAAGACAAGCGAAGGATGTAACATGAAAGAAGATGTGACCCGAAAGCGAAAGGGATGACAACATAAATGAGGTCGCGACATCGAATCGAGGTCGCGACCACGTAAATCTGATCGCAAAGAGGTGAGGAGTCGCAACGCATCGAATTGAGTCCTGACACCAATTCCTGGAAACAGAAAGGGAGGTCGCAACCGCGGGTCTCACTACTAACGACCTAATAGTGCGACCAGAAAGGAATTCATGTCGACCCTTTAATCAAACGTATTTGAAGAAACCCGGGTCACGTGTAGGAACATCAAGTCGCGATTCATTCAATTATAAGAACAAGTGAAGAAGATTGCAACCAGTTTCTGAGGTCACGGCAGGACTTGACAAGCCGAAACCGAGGATTTTACGTCGCGACAAGCTTTTGAAGTCGCGACCTAACAAATGGTTGGGCCATTGATTTTGGAAATCACACGGAGCCTTGGAATCCAGGCCCAATTTAAAGTTATAAATAGGCGTCTGAGTTTTAGTAAGCGACTTTTCTTTTGGGAACCTAGAGACGGAAGAAGAAAACTCACTTGTATATTTTAGAATAGATTTTTTTTTCTTTCATTTCTTCCCCGGATGCGAACCCCGATATGTTAGAATGTTGAAGAATTTGGAAGAAATGTTTCGAATTTCTTACAAATTACTGAGTTTGATGAAGTCTAAACAATTACTAAATTCGTTTCTTCTGAGTTTATTACCAAGCTGCAGTGGAGTGTAATTGCTCCGGTGCTCCATTGTCGGTGTAATCTGGAGTTTTCAAAAGCGCTGACTTTCACTAATTTAATTATTGTTAGTTATAGTCTTTCCTGCATAAATTAGAAGGAAGTACCTTGAATTTGGGGAGGATTTATTTGATTGATGTGTTTTTTTTTTTATGTAATTATTCCTAATAGTAGTTTCGAATGCCCGTCCCGAAGTTGTATCATGCTCACGATTTCAGGAGGCCCCTTTGAGTACCCGCGAGAGATGGCGATTCTGAGAGTTGGAACATTAATTGTGGGTATGTTAATGTAAGGGCAGAAATTCCAATTTGGAAAAAGGGCAAATCGTAATTTGATTAAAAAATTGTTATTTGATTTAAAAATCAGGAATTTATTCTCTAGATCTGGGATGTGAAACCAATTTCCTTTGTTGGAATGTCTCGCGAAATCTAGCTAACCGCGTAAAATTTCGTAGAATTCCGAGACAATCGGAGTTGACACGTTTTCGAGGCATCGCGGTTCAGGTGTCGTAAAACGATTTTAGATCTTGTGAAAGTCACATATAACATGTGCGCATGTGTATAAGTGGCACGGTAAATGATGAATTTGAATGATAGGATAATTCTTGGGAATATCAAAGCGCTTGGGAAAGAAGGACATAGATGGCATTGAAGTTGATTTAAATGATAATAATCTTAAAAATAGTCGATAGTGCTCATCTTACTCCAAATTGAAAAGAGGAGAAAACGTGAAAGGAGTGGATTTTTCTTACAGAAACTAAAAATGGCGTTTTCTAGAGAGAGAACGTCCACCTTCTCTCTAGAAGTGTAGGTGATCCGACTGTCGGCAGTTTTCGGGACAAGAAGGAAAAGCTCTGGAGACGGCTGCAGCGTGGATACGGGATTTGGGGAGTTTTCTCGAGCTTTCAGGAGGTAGAGGTTTCCCACTATGATCTTACTCTTTGTTTAAGAACATTGTAAATGTTTGTCGAATGAACCGTGAATTGTTTGATCGATCCCGAACCGCCCAGGACCGAATTGAAATCTCTTTTGGAACACCAAATGGAGCAGCCGTGACTGCCACGGCTGATTTGGGTTATTAAATCTTGAAATTTTGTATTAAATCATGTATTGGTTTGGATGAGGCAGGAATGGCGGAGTGAAATGCGAGTTCCGCAAAGTGAGCAGATGGGTGATGAGTGACGGAACCGTAAACCCTAAGGTTTTACTGTTCATAGAAATAGTGACACGAAAATATATTTTTGTGTGAAAATGTGTTTGATCGAGTGATTCAAGTTGAATTGCTCGTGTTTGATCATTAGCCCAAGTGAGCTAATTTTGATGTATGAAATGAGAATTTACATGACATGAGTTGTGAATTGAGATGTTTTGTAAATATATGAATGTTTATATATTTACATGTGAATCAAAGCGTATTGGAATTGGCATACATGCATTCCATATGCGCTGGAACACCCCCAGGACTATAGGGTGAGTGCGTGAGATGATCACAGAAAATGGTTGGAGGGTTGTCTAAAATGTTAATTATCGGAGGTGGTCAAACTAAAAATATCAATCATCGGAGACGGTCGATTGATGATACATCGGAGGAATTAGTCCTGAAATAATATCAATCGTCGGAGGCGGCCCAGTAATATATATACATGGAGGGTTGTCCACAAACAAACAAAATAATAATTCTCATACGAGGCTTAGGCGAGTGTGAGGGAAGTCGGTGAGTTTCAGTGCAGATGATGAGTTAGACATTAAGTAAGATCATGCATTTGCTTGAATGTGTGTGTTTATTACAGGCAGTTGCTTCGCACTTAGGTAGAGAGTAGCCGCAGGGCGATTCACTGCGAGCATTAGCTCACCCTGTCGAGGGATATTATTTTACAGGTACAGGGAGCGTGCGAGGGGACGGCTCGTCCTAGAGACTAAGGTTGTGAAGAAAGCCGGGTTGTGGCTTTGATGATTTTCTACATGTATTAGAATTCTCTAATTTTGATATATGTGTTGTATAAGAGTAAATTATTAACTCTTAGAACTATTGGACATAGTTAGTATGTTTACGGATATTGTTATAGTCACGTTTATGGAGCCCAGTGGCCGTTTTACTCATGTGATGGATATATTGCACTGTTTGGGACGTTATAATACAATTATGTATTTGGTAGGAGCTCCGTCTGAGGAGACTGCAGATTTTCTAAGTGGTGGGTAACCCGACATCCACTTATATTCCGCGGGTTGACGGGTAGTCAGCGGACCCCAGTTAGGCGTCACGGCAATTATCAGGCTTAGGTATCTGAATACCTAGAGACTTCGGTTTGGTATCCATACGCCCTTTGGTGGTTTGATGTAGAGTATGGGTATATGAAAACCTAGAGAATAGGGCTTGGGTTTAGGCCATAGTCGTGTAAGAACATCACCACTTATGTGGTTCGATGTTGGTTAGTATGAGATTACCTAGGAAATCATGGAATGAACTAGGACACGCGTGCATGTGTTTGGTGTGTTTTGTGTGATTTGATGAATGGTTGTGTGAAAAAATATGCATAACATGAATGGTTATGTATTGTGATTGGTTTGTGTGGTTTGTGTGCTTGGTGATTAGCACATAGTGTGTAGGAAAAGTGTGGAGTTTTACAGGTTAGTAAAGCGGAAAGGAAGAAAATAAATTAAATAAGTATAATAAATTTATTTGGGAAAAAGGAAATAAAATTTTAATAAATTTTATAGTTGAACTCATAAGTTTTGAGTTGTGTGGATCACGAATATTTAAGTTATTGCATGTAGAGGTAGCAGGAAGAATTCTTGATGGAGAATGAAAAAAAAATGAAAAAATTTTGGTTTTAGTTTCACGGTGTGTAAAAGTGAAAACTAGGATACAAAATAAATTTAATAAATTTATTTAGGTGTCTTTGGAGAAAAAAAATGGAAAAGTATTTTTGTGTCTCGATGAATCAATAAAAAAAAATGATGAAGTGAAAATCATTTCCTAAGGTGTTTGGTAGTTTGAAAAAAAAAGCGAAAATCAAAGAAAATAAATTTTTAAATTTATTTGATGTTAAAAAAAAATGTACTATACTTATGTTTTTAATTTATTTTCCAATAGCATGTGTGAAAAAAATGTATACTGTAATTTTAGTGATTTCAGTTTAAAAAATATATATATTACGCTCCAAAGTGCGGCTTGGTTTGGGCCATTACTTAGTATGTGTGATATAACTTAGTGGGTGAAGAGGTTGTGAAACATTGGCTAGTGTATTGCAATAGGGAAAATTGTATTGCAACTTAGGAGGCTTGGTGGGGTGGAATTGTATTGCAAGAGAAGGAAAATTGTATTGCAATATAGAGGTGTGCAGTGGAAAAAAATTGTATTGCAATACATGTATTGTATTGTGACTTGAAGGGCTAGAAGGAGAGTTGTATTGCAAGTCAACCAAGTGTATTGCAACAAAATTCTTGAAAAATTATATTGCATTAGGGTGTATTGCAATACAATTATTGTATTGCAACTTAGGTCGTCTACGATGTCGATGAGCAGAGTAATCAGTGAACGTGGTAGTGAGCGTGTCGGTGGTGTGATCGGTGAGCCGTGTCACGTCATGATCACACAATGGCTTGATAAATTTAAAAAAAATTTTTTTTTTTGAAAAATGAAATAAATCATCAAAATAAAATTAGACAAAATTTACCCCGAGAAAAATAAAATTTTCAAAAATGAAATTTTAGAAAATAAAATTTTTATTGAAAACAATATTTTAATGCAAAATTGATTCTTGCATTACACAGTAAATCACGGAATGATAATGTATCCTAACGAGTTATGTGTATGAATAGTGTCTCGAGAATTTGTGTTTATGCCTTAGAATGCTTGTATTATGTGTACCATTTGAAATTGTGATTGCGCGGTTGTTGCGTGAGAAACTATATGTGCATGGTGTAATGTGTATAGGAAAAATGGTGAATCTTGGGTTAGTAACTATGACCTTAGGGATTTGGATCTTGAAATGAGCAAAGCTTAGAATTTAGTGAAATAAATGAAGTGGGTGGTTGGAATTTAGCGCCACTTAGGAAATGAAAGGGTCAGTTCATAGTTGTCAAGTCTATTAGTAATTGGCATGTGCATTGCTAATTAGACTGAAATGAAAAATTAAATGATTCTTGTTGCCATTGGAAATACGTAGATGGCTAGTCGAGGACGGGACGTGGGGGCGTCCACGAGTGCGGTCGGGTACCACGGTGTGGAATAAGCGGACCTTTGTTGAAGTTTGTAGGTGTTGCGTGGCTCTTGTCGCCTGGTAGCATAGCGGGTGGTCGGAAGATCTAGTAACCTCCGAGGTTTAGGGCGCGTCATCTCAGGCATTCACGGGGAGGGAGATCAGATGGTGCGGACATTGGTTCATATAGATCGAAAAGGTGTTGGGGTTATGGAGTGCCTCATTTTCTGAGGATTAGACTAGCTATGTTCCGACTAGAGAGTGAGGCCCAGTCACAGTGGAAATGGGCAAGGACCTCTTGAGACCTTAGAGGAGCCTTTGTATGTGAGTTCTCCCCTAGGGATTAAGGCAAGAATAAGGATGATATGTCGAGGTTGCGAGTTGGAGATCTCGGGGACTCTACTTGCAGTGGACCTGAGGATCATGGACATGTCAGAGTTCGATGTCATCTTGGGGATGGATTGGTTGACGGCTTACAGGGTCGTTATCGGTGTGAGCGTGGGAGGGGTTCTGCTTTATCGCGGGGGCCCAGGTACTCGTGTGGTATTTAGGGGGACAAGCATGATATTTGCCCCGAACGGTATGAGTCCAAGTGTCGGGACAATTAGCGGGTTGGCTTCATGAGCCTTTACCACGGAGGGCGGAGACCAGACTAGATCTACCTCGAGTGAGTATGCGGTATGTGGATGTTTTCGGATAGAGCTACGGACTGCCTCCACGGAGGGTAGTAGACCCCGGTATCGAGTTACACCACAGTGTAGCCATCTCTATGACCGCAAGTTGGCACGGTGAGTTGCAGGAGTCGAGTCCGTTCACAGGGAGCTATTGGACAAGGGGTTCATTAGGCCAGAGCACTTCACCATGGGAAACACGGTTCGTTTGCGAAGAAGAAGGGCCAAGACCCTTCAACTATCATTGATTCTGCGTGAGTTGAACGGGGTTAGATCGTCGGTACCCTTTGCCCAGAAGGATTGATGACTTGTTTGACCAGTTGAGAGGAGCGCGAGTCTACTCGAATAGACCTTATGCCCCGGTTACCATCGGTGAGAAGTTAGGAGATGAATATCCACACAGACGGCGTTTAGGACGCGTTATGGGCACTTTGAGTTTATGGTGATGCCCTTTAGATTGACGAATGCGCCAGCAGCATTCATGGATCTCATGCATAGGGTATTTCAACCCTATCTAGATCAGTTTGTCGTAGTCTTCGTGGATGACATTTTGGTATACTCCGGTCGGAGTGCGGGAGCATGGTATCGCGAGGATTGTGTTACGATTCTTGAGAGACCATCGGTTGTGCGCTAAGTTTAGTAAGTGCGAGTTTGGCTTGCGAGGTGAGATTTTGGGTCACGTGGTCACCATCGGGAGTGTTATTCGACTCGGAAGAAGGTTGAAGCGATGATGAGTTAGGAGAAATAGGAATGTCAATCTTCGAGATCACGTAGTTTCTTGGGATTAATTTGGGTATTCTGAGGAGGTCGAATGGTGAAGTTGTCCATTTGGGGCGGGGATTGTAAGTTGCCCTACGGGACATGGACTCCATGGTTGGGGCCGGCCACGACCATAAGGGAGAGAGATTGAGGATGCTCGAACTTCGGGATGCGAGTGTTGGTAGCAGAGGAGGATCAGCCTTGGATTAGGAAAGAGCCGGGAAGATTTACAACGCTGAGGTTCAGGACCGGGCCGGGATTGGGCATGTGAGGCGGATTGCCCCAAAGGCCGGGGATCCCGGGCTTTGGGCGACATAGTCCGATTAGTTATAGAGCGGAAATTATCGGTTCATTCCTCCACACCCCTAGTAAGATTCGAGGAGGAACCGGTTTGAGTTCGAGGGTGTATCTGGCTGCCCGAAGCTAACACGAGATAGGCCGGAAGGGGCCGAGTGTGGGTCGAAAGTTAGGGACGGATCGAGTTGCAGGCTGTAGTGGACCTTAGGGTGGTAGACATATTGGTTGTTGATGTCGGGCTTGACATGGATGAGTTAATGACCATCGAATTGTTAGTAGTGGGACCTTAGTAGGGTTGTCATACCCAGGAGCACGGCCTGAGATTTAGGCTTAGAGGTTAAGCCCTGGAGAAGCCCGGGTATAGATGTTCTTCCTAGGATGTAGGGTGAGAGTTGACTGATAGGTCGGGATTATGAGTGGTGATCTCTAAGTTACTGCTCATGGTGGACCCGAGATAGGGTGTCCTGATGTAGCATTGCGTTCGTGTGCACGGTAACATTGCGTCGGAGGTTGGGTGTGGGTGATGCGGTCATTCACCGGCCTCTTGGTAGTATGGGTTGAGTTTGTTTTTAGGACTCTACGTCCAATGAAGACTAAACTAGTTCGGTCGAGAATGTGAGAGGCTCGAAGTGTAAGCCAGAAGAGTTATGTTAATCGAGGATGAAAACAATTCGGGTTATTATGTAGACTTAGAGTTGAGTGATAGAATTCGGGAGTGACTCGAGATTTGGATACCTTTGGAAATTACGTGGGTGTTGTTGAAGCGAAGCGAGGAGCTCGGTATATGGATGTCATTCATGACATGGACTAGGTTGACGGTCCATTGGTTATCGTGGTGTGACCTTGGGAAGGTCGGCGTTTTGCAACGAGGTGGTGTAGGGTTCTGATTGTATGGATTATATACATTGTGTTAGAGGACACGGCTGCGAGCATGCGTTACGAGTCTTAAGGGTGGAGGAGCAATTGCCCTTAGTGGAATTCGCCTGATAGTTATTGGCGAGTATACGAATGGCACCATATGAGGCGTGTATGGAGGCCATGCTTGATCACTTGGATTATTGTTGGGCCAGGGCAGAGAGGCTCCGTCGCGGTCTGCGATGATTAAGAACACCGAGAAGGTGAACTTGTCTGACGCGATCTTACCATGACTCGGAATGGGTAGAAGCTATGCGATGGGCGGCGTCGACCTAGAAGTTGAGGTTGGAGATCATGTCTTCTTGAAGGTGATGCAAGAGAGGGTGGTCGAGGTTGACGACGGAAAGCTATCGTAGAGATTTATTGGACCTTCGAGGTGCTCGAGAGAGTAAACAACGTGCGTGCCGGTTAGCGTGCCCGACATGATAGGTGTCGGTATTTCTGTCTCCATGCTCGGAGTATAGTCGAATCCAGCTCATGGTGGATTGGGGACGGATGGGTGGATGGGGCGCTTTGAGAGGGGCCAGGTGTGAATTTGGATAAGCGTGACCGGGTTTTGCGGCCTTGAGCCCAGTGAAGTGTGAGGAGTGCTATGGCGGCACTATGGGTGGAGGAGTCAACGTTGGGACGAGGACATGATGCGGGCCACCTATCCCTTCTTGTTTAGGGATGAAGGTCGTGGTTTAGTCGTTTAGATTTAAATGGTTGTTTACATGCATGGTAGAGTGCACGTTGCATATGCATGTGAGTGATTGTAATTGTACTGAATTTTGGGACGAAATTCCTTTTTAGGAAGGGAGAATGTAAGACCCGAGAAATTCCAATTTCTGGAAAAATGGCAAAATCGTAATTTCGATTAAAAAATTGTTATTTCGGTTAAAAATCCAGAATTTATTCTCTAGATCTCGGATGACAAAACCGATTTCACCGTTGCAATCGTCTCGCGAAATCTAGCTAGCACGTAAAATTTCGTAGAATTCCGAGACAATCGGAGTTGACACGTTTTTCGAGACATCGCGGTTCGGGTGCCGTAAAATGATTTTCGATGCAACGAAAGTCACATATAACATGTACTCATGTGACATAAGTGGCATGAGTAGAGAAATGATGAATTTGGATGTAGAGATAGTCTTAGAATATCAAAAGCGAAAAAAGAAGGACATAGATGGCATTATATAAGTTTGATTTAAATGATAATAATGCCAAAATAGTCAATAATGTCGCTACCGAATTGAAAGGAGAAAGCGTGAAAGGAGGATTTTCTTCTGACCCGAAAATTAGTTTTCTAGAGAGAACGTCCATTCTCTCGAAGTGTAGGCGATCCGATCGTCGTTTGATCTTGAGACAAGAAGAGCACTCTGCGAGGAGCTGGGAGGCTCTGGCGATGGATCTGAGATTTGGGAGTTTTCTCAAACTCAGAGAGGTGGGTTTCTCCACTTGCGTCTTACTCTTTGTTTATTGTAAATGTTTGAGTCGAATGAGGCCGTGAAGGGCCATTTGATCTGTCAAAATAACAGGACCAATTGATATAATTTTGGAACACCAAATGGAAGCGTGCGTGGTGCCCTGGTGATTGGGTGTTAAATCTTGAAATTTGTATTAAATCATGTATTGGTTTGGATGAGGCCGGGAATGGCCGTGAAATGCGGGTTCACAAAGTGAACCGATGAATTGATGAGTGGCGGGCAGTAAACCCTAGGGTTTTTCTTGTTCATAGAATAATGATACGAAATATATTTTTGTGTGAAAATGTGTTTGTCAGATGATTGATTAAATTGCTCATGTTTGATCATTAGCAAGTGAGCTAATTTTGATGTATGAAATGAATTTGCCAAACATGATTGTGTGAATTGAATGTTTTGCAAATATAGCACTGTTTATATATTTACATGTAGATGAAACTGTATTGGAATTAGCATACATGCATTATGCCTTTGGAACACCTAGGACTATAGGAGTGAGTACATGAGATGGTCTAGAAAATGGTTCGGAGGTTGTCTAAAATGTTAATTGTTATCGGAAGGTAGTCGAACTAAAAATATCAATCGTCGGAGGCATTGAATTGATATACATGGATGATCCACGAATAATATCAATCGTCGGAGCGACCCAGATTGATATATATTCATCGGAGGGTTGTCCACAAACAAACAAAATAATAATTCTCATACGAGGCTTGGCGGGTGTGAAGTCGGTGAAGGACACAGTGCAGATGATGAGTTAGACATTCAAGTAGGATCATGTTTGCTTGAATGTGTGTTTATTCCACCTGGAACATTTACTTGCCTTAGGTGAGAGTAGCCCGCAGGGCGATTCACGTGCGAGCATTAGCTCGCCTGTCGGGATATTATTTTCTGAGTGCAGGGGGCGTGCGGGGACGGCTCATCTAGGGGCGGGGTTATGAAGAAAGCCCAGGGTTGTGGCTGATGATTTTCTACACATGTATTAGAATTCTCTAATTTTGATATATGTGTTGTATGAGAATTAAATTATTAACTCTTAGAACTATTGGACATAGTTGGTATGTTTACGAGATATTGTTATGATCTTGTTATGAGCTAGTAGTAGTTTACTCATGTGATGGATATATTACCTTGTTTGGGACCGGTATATCTGAGTTATGTATTTAGGTAGGGCTCCCCGTACAAGGAGACTCACTGATTTTCTAAAGTGGCGTCGGGTAACCCAGGCAACCAGCAATATTCAGCCGGGTTGACCCAGATGATCAGGCGGACCCCGAGGATTGGGCGTCATAGTTAGACCATTATTGAAAGACATTGAGCTCGAGTTCCTTAGATAAATACCCAGTTCACTAATAATTGATGTTGGAGGGGATTATTTATCAATTTAAATCATCAGAGATTTTACCTTAATATGTTGGAAAACTCTTGAACCTGTGTTAGCTGAGCTCTAATCAAGGGAAGGAAGTATCCATTAGATTTAAAGGATGAGTCATCAGACAAGTTGTAGAAGTCTTGCAATAATAGCATTTGGGAGTAAATTTGCGATCACCAATGGGTATGAAGTAGAAGAAAGAAAAATACCCAAATCTTATAAAGTATGTTGAATCCTGAAGTAGCTGATTAAACCCTTGTCTTCCAAAGAAAACGGGGATATTTAATTGGTGAATAAAGGAGAATCCAACTTGTCTCCGGGCATCTTTGACAAATCGGATCGAAATTTAGGATAGAGTTTTAAATGGGATATAATGCGAAGTGGTATTTCCACGGTACTTGTATTAGTGTTCATTTTTATAGAGGCGATTAGGTCGACTAATCATAGTGTATATAGAGTTCATTAGCTTATTTTAATGTCCTAAGTTCTCTATACTTATCTTTAAGACAATTATCCTTTTAATCTTTAGTTGATAAACTTTATCATTGAGGTTAGAGATAGTATGGATCTTGAGTGAAGTTGGGGTAGTTGGTTTGAGAATCGAGTCGTCTACGTGGGAATGATATACGGACTTGTCATTGTTTTACTACTTGTATGACTTGTGCACTTGGTGTATAGACTAAACCCATTCATAATTCGAACATTAAACCGGTTTTATTTTTTTAAAGCTCCAGTCGATTTGACATGTACGAAAGTTGTAAGACTCCTGTAAGGGTGTTAAGTGGGAGTTTAATCTATATAACAAAGCGAATAGGATTATACGATAGGTAATCAATAGTTATATGATAGACACTTGATTCTCTGATCTATGTCGTAACCCAATGGATTATACGATGAGTAATCCAACGGTTATATGATAAGAACTCAACAATTATATGATAGGTAATCCACCAGTTATATGATAAAGTGAATCTTGAATAAAGTAAAGTAATGGCCATCGATTCGATCACATGGTACCTGGTACCAGGTATAAGTATAAGCTCTGTAGTACTTACGATTACCTCCGTATAGGTATAGACTCTGTAGTACCTATGGTGCCTCCCCGTATGAGTATAGACTGCATGTACTTTGGGACTTCTCAGGTATGAAAGTATAGACTGCGGTACTACGGGTACCTCCCAGTATAAGTATAGACTACGCCCAACAGTGGGTACCTTCGTATGTATAGCTCTGTGTCACTTACAGGGAGATCCCGAACAAGTGATTTAAGCATAAGTATGTAAGTCTGCTATAAGTCCAGAATATGTGGTTGTTATGAATTCATAAACATCTGATATCTTGCTCTTGTATATCTGTTATTGTTATGTACTAAATGTACAAAGTATCAATGCGTGTACATATACATAGAGTCATATGTTTCCCACTAAGCGTAAAGCAGCATGAGGTTTTTAATCCGTGTAGGTATGAGAGAGAAGATGTTCGCGATCTTCCATCTTGTTAGACTGACATACTGAGTGAGGTCCACCCTGATAGGTTGTGCGCTCTGATTATGTAAATGTAAATGTACAGTTTTTGAATATGTATATGTAAATGGGACTCAAGACTATCTTTGTATATGATATTTTGATTCATTTATAAGACTTAGGACGACCCATGCGAAGCGAGGTAATGAGTCGATGCAGTCTCACATCCGCATTTGGGGCGTGACAAGACCAATTGAAGAGCTCGAGTCATTCAGAAAGTTCCGCGTCTTATGCTCAGTCCACGTCCATCCTCACCATTTTAAGCATGACATTATTTTGTAAACAAAAGGTTCAACTCGAGAAGTATTTTGTACCTATATGCGAATCGATCTTGGATATTATGTTATGCTTGAATAAAATGCCATTTTGGTTAAATGCATATTTTGCAAAAAGGTATATTGAATTTGTAAATGTTCTGGGCTTGCTAGTGAAAGCGCTTCCACAAAGATTTGAGATGAAAATGCTTATATTAATGAAATGTATTTGATAAATGGATTTGATGAATGGCTTATTTGGCGATCCCTAGGGTTTCGATTCGAATCAGTGATCGGGTGGGAGTACAGACTCGGGGTTCTTCTGTTAAGTGGCATCAAAGCCTAGGTTTAGGCGGTTTTGTAAAATGAATTTGAAATTATTTATTGCATACATTGCATTTGCATATAAAGGATGACATGACTCTGATGCGGATCTTGCTGGTCTTAATAGGATAAGCATGGGCTGACTCGGCATAAGGTTAAGGATGACCCGGAATCGCGAATAGTCTCTTGAGTGTGGAGGTGACGACGTCCTTCACTCCATAATGAATGAACGAGAACCTACGTAGGAGGTGCTATTGATATCCTCCG
>JAEQBH010004375.1:0-129442 GCA_016808115.1 Tetrastigma voinierianum | reverse complement strand
TCATCCTAAATTACATCAGATAATTTTTGTCTTGGAAGCAGAAGAGTGACATTGTCATAGAGGAAAGGATCACAAATAAAAATTTAAGCCTTCTATGAAGTGTGGATGCATTACCTCGATGGATTAAGAATTTTTATTCATTCACATTCCTATATTTACTTGTGACTTATACCATTTTAAAGACTAGATATTGTTGCAAAATCAACCTTGATGACATATTTAGATATGTATAATAAGTTAGAAAAAAATGTGTTCAAGTGTTTAAGGATTAATTTGCAAATTAATTTTTTAAAAATTATGGTTTCAAGATCTTATATATGGAAGTTGTATGATTTTTACCCATCTCTCTTTCGTAATTTGTTCTTGATACTTATAGATATATATAGTTGAAAGAAGATACTCTAAAGAGTTCTGTTATTGTAATAGAATTGAGAATGTGTAACTAAGTCACTTTGATGAGCTGCTTCCTTGAAATCATCTTCGATGTCTTCCTTTAATCTCAATAATAAGCTTATCATGTTTCAAGCAAGAAAATAATTGCATAAAAAATTAGACCATCTCAAAATTAAAAAATTATAACCAAATTTGTGAAGATAAAATATTATGCTATCTTAACTCAAGATCGATTAATTAACAAAAGATCATGTTACATGTTTCCACTTCCAATAAATAACCACAAGTATTTAGTGTCCTTTGAGTTAGAAAAATTAGCACTTTTATGATCTCGCTTCAATTTAAAAATATGGAATTTTTTTTTTTATCCTCATCTATCTATTCACCTTCAAACATGTATATATATATAAAAGCAATAATTTAATCAACTACTTCTAATAAACTATTTTATCAGACAATAATTTATAATAAAGCAATAATTTATAATCATCAACAGATTAGTAAATACAAGACACCCAAAAAAGCTATACTTATAATGCCCCACTGGGTACGCACGTACGCTTTTTTGTCTCACCCTCGAGTCACCCCCCACTCCAATGCCGGGCCCATTCAACTTATAATTTTCAAACCTATTCAACTACTGATTTTTTCAAATCCAGCCCCAACAACATTTCGTTAGCTCAACAACGGCCCACAACAATGGCGCTACGGGGGTTTGATTTACTTAACTACAACTAGTAAATTCAAATTTTAACTTTTAACCCATAAGTTGGGCTCAAAAGTTACTAATACTGTTAGTTGATTATAAATTATTGCTTTATTATAAATTATTATATACATGTTTGAAGGTGAATAGATAGATATGATTAAAAAATGATATTTTTAAATTATAATCATAATAAGTTATAATTTATAGTTACAAATCGTGTTGACATTATTTTTCCATATTCCTTTAGTGCTGCTTTTCTTTATACTTTTTTGACTTACGAGCGTGTAGGGATTTGGTTTGCTATTAGAAAATGCTGCTATCATGCATTCTGCCAAGGGAAGAACCTACATTAGTTTCACAAGCCTTACAAGTATTCTTGAGTATTGATTACACGTTACATAGAAATTAGAAATAAATGAATAAATAAATAAATCTTATGCATGGGATGAGAGAAAAAGAACAAACAAAAATTTTTTTCTTGATGTAGAAATTAAGAGTCTTCTTAAGAATTAATTGTTGTGCCATCAGAAGCTTTAGTGTAGATAATAATAATTGAAGAACAAAAGGATAAGAATAACTCACACAAAAATGCACCCGATTTTATCGTGATTTGGCCAACCATGCCTACATCCACAGATGAAATATAATATTTTCATTATACGATAGAAAATATTACAGAAGTAGAACCACGAAATCCCTCACTCCATCGGGTATCTCCTTTCTTCTTCACATCTTTACATATCCCGTATAACCTTTACAAGCTCATCTCTATCATTATAACTTTTCCCTGGGTGATCCAAAAATATTAAGTAAAGGATATTCTTAATAATTTTCCTTATTCTATAAAGAAATATAATATTACAAATGAATATAACAATCTAAGAATTTATTCATAAAATATTCCTTTATAAATAGGAATCGATACTCATTTGAGACATATTCTAACCTTAGCAAAGCTCACAAAAATAAAGGAAAAAGGGGAGGATGAAGGCTGCAGGAAGGGTGGAAATTTAGCTACAGACACAATGATGTAACAACTAAAGATTCCTCTACTTTTTTATCTGATTGACAAGTTTTGAATTTAAATAAGATGAAAGAAAAACAAGTATAAAAAAATAAGTGGAGCACTAACGACACATCAAGTGGCCACTTTCTAAAACACGTCTAATAACTCCTAAAGACTAGGTCTTTTTTCTTTTTTTTTGATAAAGTAATGTTAAAGATCAAACAAAACACAAAACACGTACCAGTCCAATCCTAAAGCAACTTTCAACACTCCTCAATGCTTTAGAATCTGCAAAATCAATTGTCTATTCTGGTCCATGGAAAAATGTCTGCATGAACTGTACGTAATATTAGATTGATTCGCTAATTAATCCTAATGCAGGATATCACCTCAATCTTGTATATAGATATATATGAGCAGACAAAAAACGCGGTTTCGTGTTGACAGGGTTCCTTTATGTTTCCATATTCCTAGTGCTACTTTTTCTCTTTTATACTTTTGACTTATGGGCGTGTAGATTGGGTTTGCTGTTGGAAAATGCTATCATGCATTCTGCCAAGGAAAGAACCTACATTAGTTTCTAAGCAGTTTCCTACAAGTATTCTTGAGTATTGATTACACGTTACAATAGAAATTAAAAAAAGAAAAATTTTATGTATTGGGATGAGAGAAAAGAACAAACAAAAAACAATAAGCAAACTTATTCGTGTTTTCTTACGAAATTACAAGAGTTCTTAAGAATTAGTTGTTTAGCCATCAGAAGCTTTAGTGTAGATGATATTAATTCAAGAAAGAAAAGATAAAAAATAACTCACACAAAGATGCACAAGTTTTACTATGATTTGGTCAACCATGCTTACATCCACGGATGAGAGAAAATATTTCCATTATATGATAGAAAATATTACAGAGACAGAACAACATATAATTGGTTCCCAAAACATCTATGTTTCCCCATTCCTTGTATATATACCCTGGACCGCGAAATCTCTCGCTCCATGGGGTATCCCCGTTGTTCCTCAAATCTCTACATACCCCATATAACCTTTACAAGCTCATCTCTCTCATCATAACTTTACAAGCTCCATTGGTACTGTTTTGATGCACCAAATAGGGATTTGTTAGAAGTTTATTGATTTTTAAATTATTTAATTCTTATGTAAAGGAGTGAAAATAATTAAAAATAAGTTTGAAATAAAATATAAAAGCAATTTATTGAATTTTTTAAATTTGTTTTTATTTTCCTTCACTTTTTTCATTTTTTGAAATTTTCTTCTTTATTCTTTTTCCCTCTTATTTTCCCTCATATCTTTTGAGAACCAGACATATTTTTCCTCATTTCAAGTGCTCGGTTTAAATTGAGTTGATTTTGGATTGCTACATTGAATCATCATAATTTATGTGCTTGTAGTATAAATGGTTCAAGAATACATTTTGGGTACTCCAATTATAGATTTGCATATATTAATAGTGTGAATTAAGTATTCCGAATCAAATCTATGTAGGTCCTTAAGCAGTAATCCTTCAATAATTTAAAATCTACACTAATTTTCTGTTTGGATGGCATTGTTCCAAAAAATTAAAATGGTATATATTTGATTGACCACCATGTTCATGGTTATAGCCAAAAAATAGTTATGTGCCTCAGAGAGTACGTCCAATAAAGGCAACTTTTGAATGAGCTGTAAAATAACTACAGATTGATTCAGCAATCTTGTTAGTTTGTTCATTTCACCGGAGCTCAGAGAATTTGTCGATTTTCTAGGAAAAAGTAGAGGTAAACATTGTCTACCAAATATAAAAATGATTTGGCTGAAGCCAAAGCCACTTTATTCATTTCAATCCATGGCTAGAACTTGGACAATCCTCCCAAGGAATTGGTATTAGACATTTCTGAAAGGGATCAAAATTTATATATATTACATGTGGTTTCAAATGGGTATTGCAGAAAAATAGCATAGGATATCGTTCCACTTGAAATATAATAAATAAAGTCATAACTTATATATTATATATTATAATATAAGTAGCATAAAAAAAATCTTATATATTTATATAACGTCTATCAAACCAATTTTTAAGAGGTTTCATTGCTAGGGTTTGAGGGATTCCCCAAATAAGTTGTTGCAATTTAAGTGTACAGATAGTTCAATAGGGTTTACATGAAATCTTTTCGCGATAACCCCCTAACTATTGCCCTAGTTTATTTGAAATGCTTTTGTTGACGGTACGATTATAAGAGTTCCAATATTTAGCCCAAAAATATTTAGAATACAAAAATTGAGAAATATTCCTAAGTTTAGTATACTTTTCATGAAGAAAACTTATTTTTTTAAAAATTCTCCTTGAAAACCTTTAAAATTTTAATTGAAAGAAACATTTTTAAACTTACAAATTACAATTTATATTACTGGGAAAACGCTGTTTGAAAAAACACTCTTCTAAATGTTTTCATAATTTTGAAAATTTGAAGAGAGTATTAAAAGTGCTCCTTGAAGACACACTCTTTACTTTTTTTAATTTTTTATCACAAATGGAAAGTTTGTGGAAAAACTATACTAAAATTGAAAATATTTTTCAAACCATATTCTTCTTAGATTTATTTTTATTTTTTGGTATTATGTTTCTAAAACTCCTGACAATGCCTAGGGCAATTTCTATGAGGTCGGCCGGGCCAGCACTGCATGCAAGTTGACGTGTAGATCATGACGTTCTAATTGGTTTGACGTCCACACTGTATATAAGTTTTATCTTTCACTTTTGAGCGTTCAGATTTGGGTTTGCTCATGGAAAATAATATTGATAAGATCTAGATAGATATCTATTCAGCAAGGGAAATACAGACATATATCATCAATTACTAAGTGATTTTTAAATTTTTACAAGTATTTAGGATGGAGAATTAATATATGTTCTAATATTAATTTTATGATTTAAGTTTAAGTCGATCATTTGTGTGTAGAATTTTAGAGGAGACTTGACATATGCAATAGAAGTATGTCCTACATTACTCATGAAGAACCAAAGTCATTGAACCTATTATGCAAGTTGAACCCAGTCTACACAGTTCAAGCATGGACATATAAGTCAAGTCAAGTCATCTTATTGAATGACTCGCTCCATGCATGTTTGTCGGTGGTCATGTGTCCACATAGTCACCCAATTAAGGCGTTGATATATTTTAATTATTTTAAATAGTTAACGACTCTCATTATTTTTTAATAATAACTCTCATTGCTTATTAAATTATAATGTAAATTTTATATGATCACATATTTATTAAAAATATTTTGTCATGATAATTTTTATTTAAAATTTGAATTTAAAGAATATTAAATATTATGAGATATTTTTTGGTTTTATTATGTGGTAATGGAAAATTTGTTAATTTTATTATTAATTTAAAATTTAATGCAAGTATTTTTATTTTTTATCATGATAGAAATAAAAATAAATATTCTCTTTACTAAGTTTGATATTCATGTAATAATATTCAAGCATTATTTCATTTGCAATCATGTAATATAACGATATTCATAAACTAAATGTTTGCTAAAAGTGGTAAAAAAAGTTATTATTATCTACTATATTTTATAAAAATATATTCAAAATATATGAACTAAATCAATCACTTGGAAATTCCTTTTAGAAAAAAAAAAAAATCAATAGGTAGAAATAAAAACTTAGAACATAAGGTAACGCTTGTCTTTTTTTTGGTCTCTTTTTATCTATATATATACGAATTGTTCTTATATCACTCTATCATGTTTATATAGATAAACAAATATTCAATCAGTTACTTTATCAAACCGCATCGGGCTTACTCAACATCAGCCACCAGCTATTAAGTTACGCATCAGCTACCACTACACTATCAGCATCAACTACCGCCTATCACCATCGCCATTAACTACCAGAGGCCCTAAACCTCTCAGCGATAACCATGCACATAATTAGAGACCGGGGAAAAAAATAACAGGATGAAGGCTGCAGAAACCGTGGAAATGTGGCTAGGGACACAATGGTGCAACAACTAAAGATTCCTCTCCTTTTTTATTTGATTCACAAGTTTCGGTAATTTAGTATAAGTGAAGCACTAATCTAGGTATCTATATTGATCATATATATATATATATATATATATATATATATATATATATATATATATATATATATATATATATATATATATGATGACAGTGACTAAGTGCCTTGAATTCTGTTATAATTGAGAGGTATGGTAAAGTAATTTAGGGTTTTCTCAGGGGATTTTTCCGTAACATCCAAATGCTTATTAGGGTGTAAGGATTGAAGGGTAATGTGTAGACATTTGAGGTTTTTATGTAAATAGTTTTTCCCTATTAGTGGTGTGGTTTTTTTTTCTATTTAGATTTGGCGCAAATATGTGGTTCCTTGTTTTCGTCTTTATTTTTATTGCATATCTTTGTTTTCTCATTAGGGAAAAAAGGCCATGGAGATGAACCAAGAGGAGAAGTTAACTAAAGTAGCTGATCAACAAAATGTATTTCATTGTCACATCCTCTTTATTCTTCCCTTTTCATTTTTTATGGTCTATTGTCATAAAGTTTCCTAGCTAAACAAGAACCAAGTGCCATGTTTGCTTCTCTCTACACTCAAAGATGGAAAGGCCGTAATTTTTACTTTCAATGTTTAATCATTTGCTGGCATATATAGATTAAGTAAGATTCTACGATTGATAAATGAAAAGAATATGGATCTCAGGGAGGCACATGCATGTGACTTGAAAATGGATTTGAGGGCATCCAAATCAAGTCGAGAGGCCAGGAAACTGCAAAGAACTTCGGTTTTTCGTGTTAAGCATGGAGAATATATTCATTCACAGATTTTTATTTGTGTAAATTTCATTTCCATATATTCAACTAGATGTCTTTAAGTTAAGAGGGCCAGCATCGTGTAATTTATTTGGAAATTAATTAATGACTTAGGTGAAGAGACTTTTAGAGGCGCGGGTCGTCCACATTACTACTGCATGCAAAGTCGGACTTGTAAATTGATTACAAAATAGAAAATGTTTTTAAAAGTACCTAAAAGACAAGCTTCAAAATAAACGAAGTGTAGAAAAGACGTGCACCTAAAGACCCAAGACAAAATAATTGACAAAAAATTTTTAATTTCGATTGATGTGGCAAATATAAGCATTATAAGATTAATGATCCTCTATTTTTTTTTTAATACATCATTGTATTTGTAAATACGTGTGGATAAGAATTTTTTTTTTTTTTTTTTTTTGAATATTATATTTACTAGGAATTACACATTACTTATAATATTTTTGTTTTCATGAAAACTTAAACCCTGTCCCTCCCATCTGCCTCCTTCAACCCTTTTACCATCGAGCTAGGTCTCATCCCTATGTCCCGCATAACCTTTTAACCATCAGGTCAGAAACCAGACCTCATTGTCTAAATACAATGGGTAGATGGATGATATTATTTGTAAATATCTCAACAAATAAGGTAAGAGAAAGCGCCCGGTATTGGTTGACGTCCACACTGCATGCCTTACGTAAAAGAAAACTCTAGAGACTCGGCATATGAAATGTGTCCCACGATAATTATGAATAGCCATAGCCTTTGGATCCATTATGCAAGTTGAACCCAGTCTACACGGGCCATGCATGTACATAAAGTCAAGTACTCATCTTATTGAATTGTGAAAAAAAACCCAGCAAGAGTACTAATTATTAATCACTTTCTGTACAAATACTTAGAAATATACGATAATGTTTATTTCATAGTTCTAATAGTCTATGTTTGCTGGAAACATAGGAGGCTTCTAAAATTAAAAATCCAGTGGAGAATGAAGGCCTTTGGTGTCTTACTAAAGCAAAAAAAAATACAAATTCGATGCACTCCTCCTTTCATGACCCTTCGGCTCTTCCCCCACCTCCTTCTAAAGCAAATGAGGATCAATGAACTCTATCACTTGACATGCCGCTTTAGAGCCTCTAGAAACCATATAATTAATTGACTAACCAAATTGATCATAGTCAATTGGAAGCACATGAGGAACACAAAGCACTTAAGCTTTACGCTTTAAGTTTATATTTGATGATTGACCTAAGGAAGAGAGCAGTACAAGTACCTGATCAGATCACTAATGACTGTTGGATACCCAGTAAATACATTGAGTTTTACCTAAATGTAGGTTTAAAGAAAATTGATACATATAGAAACCAATCTAAAGTAATAGTACTAGTTGTCAAAATGTTGACATGATTTTCTAGATGAGTTAAAAAGAGGTAGATCAGGATTCATTCACTAGACTTCATTGCAGGACAGATCCTCATGGTTCAGGGAACATACAATTCAGAATTTCATCGCAAGGAATTCCAAGATCCCAGAGTCCATTGGTGTAAATTCTTTCATTTTACATAAGCTCATAGATGAAAAAGATTCATTCAAATAAAAAAAAAATTCAGGAACCAACCGCTCCTTGAAGATTTACTCGTGCACAGATTGCAGTTATCATGTCCAGCGCCTCAATTCACTTGTCATTATGATATACAAAAAGTGGCGCAGACAGAGGTTGGCCAGAAACATACTCAATTGTGCGTAATAATAATTATTGGATATGCATATTGCAATCCTAAGAACCAAAGGTTTTTTTATGTTTTCATGTATTAGGTATCTGTGTAAGGGATCATAGACTAAAAGAAAGGCACACCCACACGCTAATACTATGCAGTCATAACTCATCCTAAATGAGATGCTCTTGTTTAATGATTAAATCAATAATGAGAAAACTAATAATCGGGTCCTGCTTTTAAGAATATGCCAAACCTCGCTGAATTAATGCTTATATCATACTTATAGTACAACATAAAAGTTTGACAAATACGTGTTTTTGATAAACCCGCTTGCTGATCTCTTTGAGAGAGAAAGCAATGCATCTGAATGATACAGGTGATAGAACAGTCTTGAGATAGCACTTACAGCATATACTAGAAAACCATACCTATCAAAATATTTAACTTGCCGAATTATAGGAAGCCAGAGTGAGGAGCAGAATTATTAGATGTTGCCTGTCGATGGGCTTGCTTTCTGAATCTGTTACATAAGATGGGCTGAGATGATTATATATTGACATAAGAGAACAGTTGGAGCATGAAGGAATAATGCATGGAAGTAGAGCAGAGTAAAAAACCTGATTCACAAACAAGTTTGATTGCTCTCTATACATCTCTTTCAAGTCCTCAATATCAGCAGAGAGAGTTCTTCCTAGAAAAGAAAAAACATCATTTTCATTCCAATTTGTTCATAAAGAAGGTAGGATGAATTTTTTTAACCCATGAAGCTTCACTTGATAAATCAATAATCATTATCTCTCCTTGAGTTCTTTTACAATAGCATTTCATGTTCCTTTCTACATATACCGATAGTAGCTTAATTGAAAAAGTAATTGACCAATTTACGACTTCTTTTTATATATTTCTAAGACGGAGTAAAATGACCTTCCTTTAATCGATCATGATATTTGCTAGGAAGCAAAAATTATAAAAAGTATTCTTATGTTTACTTCAAAAGAGAAAATGTCTGTCATGAACATAGTTAGTATATGTTTTAAGTTTAAGATAAATTAAAATTGGTATGATGAGATCTAAGCTATTTAATAAAAATGCAAATGCATGAATCAAAGTATAGAAATACACTTAAGAAAGATTAATGTATAAATAATGACACCAAAAACTGTGTATATATAGTATCATCTAATCAATAGTCTCTTCTTCACCTTCCAAGATTTGAACCACTTGTTTCATAGAAGATCACCATCCATAGGGTATCATTTAATGCACCCAAGTCTTTGCCATTGAATATGCAATCCTTCTCCTTGATTCAAACAATTTAAATTCATTTTGGAAAATTAATATGAAGTATTATAGAAAGTATTGAAGATTTAAAAATAGATGAACCAGAAATATAACAACACTTTTCAATCATTCCCCATTTCACTGGATAAGCATATGCTAAGGATTATCTTTTTTCATTTCAAAACAAAGTACTAAATTGTTCTTCAATGGCTGCCTTTGGTTTATTCACGCCATATATGAATACTACTAGATGTAAGATGTGCCTTCTCCATTGCTACCAGCCCTCTCCCTTCCTTCTTGGATTGCCTCTTTCAAGAAGAGGTTCTTGATGGAGGTTTGCTGGAGAAGATTCCTCTTACTTCCCTCGATTCAGTCTCTTAGAGATTCAATGGAACATATGACTCCAATTCTCAACACTAAAGCCATGTACCCTCCCATTTTATGATCTCTTTCATGTCCTAAAAGAATGCGATCAATGATTTCCATTACCGCCTCGATAAAGATGTTCCTCTACAAAATCATGAAGAGTAAGATCATCTTCAAGATGTCATAAGTCGCTCTCTTCCCGTAAACATCTCCGTGCGAATCTCATAACTCCAGAACATCTCCCTTTGTATACATTACTACTCAACACTATATACGCAAAAAGGTTAGTTTCGAATGAAACTTTACTACTAATTCAAAATAACAATTTGATGAAAAAACATTCTAAAATTTCATATAGAACTTTCTCAAATGAAAGCAATTCATACATGGGGCAACGATCCTATCGGGAATCCCTTTCTGACTATGGTCGAGCTACTTTGATTCATGTGAGTACTAGTAGCACCAGAGATGGTAGAGATAATCTTCGCAAGCCTGAAATCACTGACGTGGGCAATCATATTGTCATCAAGAAGAACATCATAGTTTAAGATCAAGTGAAACAATAATGTCATCACAATGACTATGAAGATATTGCAGTGCCGGCCATCAATGAGAGCATCGAAATTCCGCTGAAAGTTGCTCATGATCATCTTCTCCTACTTTTGGATGCAACCATTCTTCCAAACTACCTTGTAGCAACAACTCATAAACAAGTGCCTTGAAGTCATTACCTTGGAAGTCCAAGCTTGAGCAAGCACTCAGGATTTTGACGAGGTTCCTATGCCTAATCTTTCAAGGCTTTGCATTCTAAACATAAAACTCTTAGAAGCTCCCTTCGCTGAAGATTGAACACCTTTACGGCAAATGGCTATTGTACTTGGTCAAGAACCCCTTTATTAGGCTGCCAAAGCCATAACTTCCAACACCGATTATATCTGACTCCCAAAGAACCTCCGCAGCTTTATGAAGGTCCTGAGGCTGAAATCCTCCAACCGACTCGTTATAAGAATGGTGTCCCATGTGGAAACGCTCTTCCTTGATTTTCTCATAGTGACTACACGAATACCAGCTCAACGAACCTGCCAAGCCGCAGCCTTGCCACAGTGAACGACTACTTTATTGTACATGATTCTTCTTCTTCTTAGTGGAGGATGTGTGGGACATAAGGGGAAGATTGTCGCTGAATACCTCCACAGCTGCTTATAGTTTCCTTCAATTGAAACTATTAATGGCGTTGTGTTTTGAACACTCTGCCTGGCACTTCTCCTTTAAGTTCATTGAACGACAAATTCAAATGTACTCAACAAAGGAAGGTTCCCAAGAAATGTCGAATATGACTAGTAAAATGGTTAAGGTGAAAGATCTAAATACTCTAGACTACAAAGGGTCTCCTAAGAGAGCGATAGGGATCTCTTCATGGAAGAAGTTGTCATCCACCAAGTTCTTGAATCATCACGCATTTCGCTAAAGTGTTTCAGAATGGCACTCGATAGTCTATTGGTCGACAGACGCACGCAATGAGATTTATCATGTTGTCAAACTCCATGCACCAGCCAGTCAATGCAATGCCACTAAAATCAAGGAATAATGGAGAGGAGGAAAGATGTAAGAATTTCTTTAGAGATCGAATCTTTGAGGTTGTCGTCAAAGACTCATAGTTAAGAGATTTTAACTGGTTGCTACTAGGATAATTTCAACAAGTTGCTTTGCCACTCAAATGGAGAAGGTTCAAGAGGTTAAGCCACAATAAGATGGTATTAACTCTTATATTTCATTGCATATAAATGTAAATTTTGGAGCTTCATGTAAAGCTTTTCATCGATAGAAGGATGTTACCCAGAAGTCACATACCTATAAAAATATTTAGATTCACCGGAAGGTGAAGGGTGATTAGTCACAAAGCGCGTGAGTAGCGCATACGTCCCAATGTATGATTTTCTGATGGCACATTTAATGCATCTGTTGATGCTCCGCCCTTATATATAGGGGTCTAACTTCGAGTGCTACCTATCCACAAAGTCTTTCACCCGCTGCGATTTCTTTTCCTCTCTATTCTTGTGAATTGGCAAGGATAAGAGAGGCCATGGAGGAAGACTACCAGAAGGCTCTGGAGCTGTTTTTCGCCTATGGCTATGGATGTTGTGTGTTCAAACACAACATCTATGGAGACTAGCCACAAGTTCAGATGGTATTTTCGACTCTCCGAATTTTACTCCTCTAGAGTGAATTGCGAGCCTTAGGTGCCCTTTCTGCCCCGACATCCTTTGAAGTCGCAAGTGCATCATAGAGAGGTGGTGGAAGAGCCCGAGAGAAGTGCCCCTGCTGGGGATGGAACATCTTTTCCTTTTTCTTCGACTTTCTCCTCTTTCTATAGTGCGGCCCCAATATGGTCGCCGACATCATCATGTAACTAATGACTATCAAGTATTTATAAATTTTGCAATAGGCCCAATATGGCTACTGACATATATCATCATGTAACTAATGACATCATTGGAGTATGTATGAGATATAACTTTTGGTATTCTTTGTACAAACGATCGTTTTTTTCTTTGTACGAACTTCGGATAGGATCGTTGGTTTAGAGACACCCAGGTTAAGCTATATCCGGTTAGATGCTCTTCTTGGGCTCCGGCCTTAATGGGCGAGCCAAGAGCCATGACCATGCTTAGGCGTGTACCAATAGGCTAAGGACCATGTATGGTATTGCGAAAGTGCCAGCAGACCTAGAGCCACAACAAGGCTTTTGAAAGTGCCAAGAAGCTAAGAACCATTAGCTTGATCTTTGAAAGTGCCAAAGCTAACAAAGCTAAGAGCCACACCGGGGTCTTTGAAAGTGCCACAAGCTAAACCACATCCGGGTCTGAGAGTGCAAGAGGCTAAGAGCCACAATCTAGTCTTTTAAAAGTGCAAGAGCTAAGAGCCACTCTGCCTAGCCTTGAAAGTGCCAAGTAGGTAAGACACAAATTGTTTTTTTTGAAAGTGCGTTGTGCTAAGAGGCACAAACTAGTCTGTGCCGAGCTAAGATCCACATATGATCTTTTGAAAGTGCAAGCAGGCTAAGAGCCACAATCTAGTCTTTTGAAAGTGCCAGCAAGCTAATAGCCACATCTGGTCTTTTGAGAGTGTCGCTAGAAGCAAGAGCCACAAATGTCTTGGCAAGAAGGTGCTAAGCCATAGTCCGGTCTTTTGAGAAGAGGCAATTGCAAGATTTCAAAATATTTCAAAGAAGATCTTTATCGATAGTAATACGCTCAAAGGAATTTTTACCGTAATAATTTCTATGCTTGACATTCCATATTCTAGGTACTAGAGTCCCGTCGAAGGATCCAAAGCGAACACCGCTGGCTCCCACTTAATTAACGCGGTATGGTCCTTCCTAATTTGGTTGGAACTTCCCATCTGCTGGGTTAGCCGTATTTTCAAAGACTCTTCTCAAAACCAAGTCTCCATCTTGGAATGTACGCGGTTTTACCCGCCTGTTGTATAGTTTTGTCAATCTTTGCTGGTATGTCGCTATACTCACAACTGCAGCTTCGCAGAGCTCATCTATCATATCCAGGTCTTTAGTAGCGACTTTAGCATTAGCCTCTTCCAGAATTTCAGTTCAAAGTGTGGGCATCCTAATTTATGTGGGAATTATAACCTCCATCCCATAAAGGGCGAACGACGACACCCTAGTTAGCTGAATGTCGTTTCTGATGTGCCCATAGAACCCCTCGGTAGTCTATCTACTCATTTACCTTGGTCGAATGCACGCTTTTCAAAGTCAAGTAGGGTTGTCTTCTGGCTCGGATGATTCCGCTCCCGGTTGTTGCTTTGTGGGTACCTCGAGGTTGAATACAAGTTCTTGACTTTCAACTAGTTGCAAAATTTCTCTCAGATATCTTCATGACAACCCAGGCCCATTGTCAATCACTATCGACTGTGGTATTCAGAATCGGCAGATGATGTTCTTCCATACAAATTGGAAGACATCTTTCTGCTTTCTTTGATCGAGGTGTAGCTGGGCTTCAAATTTTCACCCATTTGCCAAAATAGTTTGGTTGTTACCAATAATACTTTCCGTGATGGGTAGTAGGTATGGGTTCAATTACATCAATTCCCCACTCGGGCGTAAAGGCCAGGCTCGTTATGGTCAGCGATTCTGGAGCGACTTTGAGATGGGAGCTTGCCGTCGACAACGATCACACTTCGACATAGGTAGTCAGATCCGCACCATGGCTGACTAGTAGCAGCGCCCCCGGGTATGGGCCTTGTGCGCCAAAGTTCCCACTCCTCCTCGATGGTTTCCGGGACATTCCTTCGTGAATCCGCTAATGATACGCCCCGCTATGTGGGGCGAGGCATTTCAAGATACGGATCGCTTCCAGAGACCGCCATACAACCGCCCATTCACGCGGGAAAATCGCAGCCGTTTTAACCTAAATCTTGTGGGCTTCACCAAGTATCTGGAGTTCTTCTAAACTCGTAATGATTATCAAGTCATCCAACAGGGGTTTTCTTCTTCTATCTCATTTACCCGATTAGCAACAATTGATGATTCGGACTGGTAATAGACAAGGACGAGCACTATTTCTTCGGGTCGGGTAAGGACGCTGCCATCGGGGAGCTAAGGCATCCGCCTTTCATTTGAACTCCTTGGGATATGCTCAAGCTTCCAAGCCACGGCTCTAGTCGCAGCCTTGGAATCCAAGCATACATACTTGTTCATGTGTAGGTCGCTACTGCTGCACCCGCTTAATTGGCTCCCTAGCACCGGGGCTGGGAGTCAATTTGATGATCTTTTCCAAGGATACTGAGATTGCAGATCTATACCTGGCCAGGGATCGCTTCATATTCGCTCATTATCGGACGCGGAAGTTCAATCGTATAGCCTGGAAGTACCATCCACATTATGATTCACTATTCTACATACGGTCCGTGATCCCGCTAGGAGCTCTACTAAAAAGTCTGCCAATATCTGTCCCTTTATTGCCAAGCAGGGTTTATACTGGATACCGAACTCGCTTAGCTCAATAGCCCACCGAGCCATCCTTCCTAGTGTGTTGAGTTTATAGTTGGTGTCGCAGCGAAGATTGGTCAAGATAATGATATGGTCTCGCTTCGGGAAGTAAGGGCGCAGTTTTTTGGCCGGCCAACGGAGAGCCAAATACGTGATGCTCGCTGACGTATATCGGAAGCTTCGCCGAGTAGGGTTGCTTATAAAGAATACTCGTCTTTATTTCCTGCCATCTTTTTGAACAAAGCCGACCATCGGATATCTCAACCGCTTAGATAAAGATAGAGTGTATCACCTGGCCAGGGCTGAAGCAGAATCTTCATGGCCGCATGAGATATCAAGCTGATTTACAAAGTTCGGTCGCATTCCTTATTCCAACCGGTCAATTTCGCTCCCTTTGGAGTGGTGAGAAATGGCTTTAATCGGTCTGTAAAATGAGATATGAACCGCCCGAGACCCGTCAGTCAGCCATTCAGTTGATGCACCCCTTTTCTGTAGGTAGGTTTATGAGATTCCATAATAGCTCTGGGAGTCAATAGGGGATTGGCTCTCTATCCCCTCATCACTCATAAAGCCCAAAATCCTGTCTTAACCGATTCTCAACACACATTTTAGGGATTTCAGTTTACGTTACACGTGGCGCAAATAGCTCAAAGGTTTTTTGCAAGTGCTTCATGTGATCAGGCATTCTCTCAGATTTGATAAGCACATTTATTGATGTGACTTCATGGTCTTGCCCATTAGTAGTCGAATGAGATTCTAGTCACGCCTTCATAGTCAAATTCTCAACATTCTTCAAGCCAAAAGACATTAGCATTGTAGCAAATGTAGCTCCATGTAATGAAGGTCGCCAAGACAGGGTAGGCATGACTCTCGTATCAAGAGAAAGCGTCCAGAGATAACAACATCCCATGCACGGCTGAGGTATCAACAATCGATCTATATGCGTGAGGGGGAAGTTTGTCTTTCAGCATGCTTGGCTGAGGGTCCATGTAGTTCATACAGATTTCCATTTTACCGCCTCTTCTTGGAACCACACCACCACATCGAAAGCTATCTGAGATACTTCACTTCTCAGCCAGAAACTTGCTCAAAAGGATCATTATCTCCTGCCTCAATAATCCACATCGGGGTGGAAACGCCACTCTTTTTTTTTTGTCTCATAGGTTTTGCCGAGGGATAACATTCACTTTTGTGAGAGGCCAAAGATCGAGTCAATTCCGATCATATCCGAGGATTCTGTGCGAACATGTCTATGTTTCATCAATAGCGCGTCAGAGCTGCCTTTTCTTCACTCAGATAGCGCAGAGCCGACATATGTGAACTTCTAGCTCCATCCAACGCTTATCGCTCCGTGGATCCGCGCTACGGATCCTTCCATCGCATCGGAATGAATCGTGCTGCTATGTGGGGTCAGATTTCAGAGGAGCCTGATTCAGTTTTTGCCTTTGCCCTTGCATGGATAGTTGATAGCACCATCGCGCTAAGTAGCCGATCGCTTGGGGAGGTCGACCGCCTTCACGTTATCAAATAATCAATTATCTCGTAGATGGTCATGGACGCACTCTTCATCGAGCGAAGCTCAGCCCAACCTACAATGGCATTGTAAGGCCCCAATTCTTTCAGTCTACTAAGAAAACTCCGCTGCGGTGATCGGTCCCGCTGATACTGAGCACACATCTCCTATGTCGTAGTTACTGTACATTAAAACCAAAGAGGATCAAGCCAATTGTGCCGAGCATTCCCGAGAAAAAGCTTCATGTGATTGAAGGTCGGTAGCTACAATAAGTATGCCGACCGCTTAGAATTTACAAACACCTCTGCACATCAAAGTCGCTAACACAGGTAGAGTACTAATGACTAATGTAGCATAATGACTTTATTCTGCTTGACTTGAGAATGATACAGGCCATCTATCGCCTCGTTCCATGGGCCGCTCCCATGTGGATAGCATTTACCCGTGCCTCATAGTGGCCACCTCAAGAGCTTTCCGTTGGCTCTTTTCATTTGATATCAATATCAAACATGCCTCCTAAAGATATAGCGATGGCCGGTCCGGGATTCCGACGGACGACCGCGCCGACCGTAATTATGTCTATCGGTGGCTCCATTCACCCCCAGCGATCAACCCGACATACGCCTATGGCAGGTTTTGCTCTGGATTAGCATTTCCACCACTTCTCTAAGACCGCTGTCTTATGCCCATGACTTATGATAATCATACTGCATGGATGGGCTCTCTAAGAGGGATCCGTCCTCTAATTCGCGCAGCCACTTAAAATCAAGTAAGTCGCGATGAGGGCAAATGTACCTCATACTAGGATGTCTAGGTGAAACCATGGGGGCTCCTTATTTTCTATGTTTCGATCACTTGATCGCCGATTTCTACTTAACCTTTCTCGACTTTAGATCGCTTCTTCCTTCGACTTGTTGCTCTCAACTCCGCTTGCTTCGTGATCATGACAACAGCTAATACGCCGAATATTGTCTTCTCTCCCAACGTTGAGAGTACCTATCTACCCTCCCATATAATTCTTCCATTGTTCGCTTGAGGTCTAAAGACGCTGAATGGAAGAAAAGAGGATGTCCTAAGCTTCTCCCGGTTTCAAGGATCGCATCCACAAGAGTGGCTTCCTCTAACCATCAGATGATCTCGCCACTTACAAGTCTGCATGATCTTCCGCCAGAATAATCAAACACGTAATGCCCCGCCCAGATTCCAAGACACAGAGAGATGAACGCACCCAAAGAACTACTTCCAACTGAGTTTATTCAATTTATGGAACTCATAAGAAACTTAGGTCACCCTAAGTTCATGGAATATTTGCACAACAAACAAATAAGGTTGCTCAGCGTCATTACCTAATTATATGGAGCATGTGATTGTATGGTCATTAGAGCCATCAAACATTTCCGCAAAGTTGGCATGACAAACCCAGGGGCGTTTGTAATTAAGAATGTGCCGCCTCTAGTGTGAAGAGAGCATGCTTGTTACTCCAACATGCCACGGCTGCATGTAGAATGCGGGCCCAGATCAAGGCGTGGTGTAGAAGAAAGATTATGCTATCAAGCAACATCGACACGCGATTCGAGGGGGCTCTGATCCGACCGGTTCTACCTCCCTATCACCGCTTCCAGCCTTGGGCCAGAAGCGCCACCGATGGTGTTACCGAGGGCGTGGCTGCAAGTGCTTCCCTTCGTGATTTGGCTCCCTTGTGCTACTCCTCGACCATTCCTTTCCAAGGACTCACTGGGGACCTCCCCGAGGAAAATTACTCATTCCGCCGTATCGCTATCATTTTAAATACGGGTTTTTCCTTTATCATGAGTAATCAGAGCGTTCAGCGATGATCACCATCTCATACATCCCTTCCAAGTTCACGGCTTTTTTATACTTAGATCCGCAGAATCGATCCTTCCTGCGCTGTGTTGCTTCAACGGTCTTTGCAACTCCCGCAGATCCGTCTTACTCTTACTCCCTCCTCAGTTTCCTCTCCATCTCCCGACACCAATGGAGGTTCCCATCTTTCTGTGTTTGATTCATCTGACCGGGCTCGATTGATATCAAGGGCCGCCTGAGGACTGACGAGGGGAGCAGCTATTCTAGGTAATGTGTGTGATCACAGAGAATCGCTAGCCAAGCCCTTGCGTACTACGACGAGGCTTTTATTCGATTCCCACAGACGGCGTTTCTTACCTGACTTTGAAACACGAACTCAATGTCAAGCGGTAGGGCTCGATCGTCAAATTCCTAAGCATTAGCAATCTAATGTGAACTCGATGATCCGACTTCCCAGGTATCAGCCGTGAAATGTAAACCTCGTTAGTGTGCAAGGCGATCCGACGACTATGGGCCTACCGCTTCTCTAATGCATTTAAGTCATGAAAATATGGAGAGGAGAAGAGAATAGGCAATGAATCGCTTCACCTTCCCCAATGGGATCTTCCTTGTTTATGGGTCAGCCGATGAAATCTCTCCTCCTTCTCGGAGTAGATTTTATCTCCTGAATTTAAGGGAGGAAATCCCTTTTTCCTTTATCTGGGATTATCCTCTCCTCATCCATGATTATCTTCGAGGGGTAAGGGATTTAAAATGGAAAATTCGTTGATACACGCTTAATGGTTTCCGTCAATGCTTATTCAGAACCAAACTTTACCATATGAGGTAGGATGGCTGACCCGGGACTTGAAATACTGCATTTTATCGCCGGCAAGCCTTGGAAAATTTTGAACTCGCTTCCTGTAGTCTCTTTAGACTTTTTCGCCTGGAAGTGTCTCGCATGGTTTATGGATCGACCGCTTCTCGTAACGCAGTTTCACACAGTCCGCCCATTGAGTAGCGGATCTTAAGGGATCAAGTGATACTCACAAGATTGATCAGAAATGTAATTCCTTCAAAGGAGTTGTTTCTAAGACGAGTTTCTCTTAGTCGAAATGCTCTAACTCTGGAGGGTATTTCACCAGTGGAAGCCGTTGTTTTGAGACGAATTGATCCGAGAAATGTGGAGGTTTCGATGGGCGGTGAGAGAGACTCCCACTAGTCTAAAAGAGCGTAAACTCAATAACACCCATCGATATGCCCTCGTGATCACCAATTAACGCCGGCCATCATACAATATGGACGAGTCATTCCAGGCTCAGCACCTCATGGATCCGGATTGATTCCATGCTTGAAGGCCATCAAAAGTCACCCGTTAGTTTGAATTTCCTGTACTGCTACTGACAGTAGTGCAGTAGTACAGGTGGTTGTTGAGCTAGTCCAGAATTATTTTAACAGCCATCAGGATGCTGCTGCGGAGCCCATTAATATTGGAGCATACCACCACCTCCATTCTTGACTGGATCGATCTCACAAGCTTTGTAAATTAATGCAAAAATATGAAATTGTGTGTAAAACTGACACAAAGGAGGCCTCTTTTTATGTGTTTATATAGCAAGATTCTTGTATCAAATTTATTGAGGATATGTCTCAAACAAAAGACCTTTTTTTTTTTTTTCTTTTTTTAAAGAACTAGATCAGCTTAGACCTCCTCTTTGAGGAGCAAAACCCTCCACCATTTGCCATTCAAGATCTTCATGATAGTCTTTCGAGTAGACTGGGTTCCTTTATTATAGGGTCCATATACCAAGTGTCACTGTCTTTCACTTAATTACTAAGTGCTTGGATTTTATTTGCTAGCTCTTGGAAAATATGCTATCATTCCTTCACAAGGAACAACCTGCATTAAATTCTGCCACTCTCATATTGGTCATAAGTATATAACAATAGAGAGAATAAATTTTATACACCGGATGATAGAAAAGAACAAAACAAGAAAATAATAAGCCAACCTTATTACTTACACAATAAATATAAACATTGCCAAATATAATAATGGAACTTATAAATCGATACCAGGAAAAATAGTATAAACACGAATTGCTTACCATATATAATGAATATAAACATAGGTCCAACTAGGGGTGTCCATCGGGATAGGTCGGGTTGCCCAACCTCGAGTAATGCGTCCTGTCAGTTCAGCCTGACGGATTGATTGTTGATGCCCACGGGCTCAAACATGGGCCTTGTATTAGACGGGGTTCAGCGTAATTTGTGATGATTATACGGTATTCAGAACTGAAATGAACTTACATGAGATATAACCCTCTTTCAGCTTAAAATTTAATATACCAACTAAGTTGCACTTTTATTTGACTTATATAATAAAATTAACAAAATATATATTACAACAGTTATTATGTATTTTAAAAAGAAATAACAAAGGCTGAAGTGGCTCTAAATGATCTTTGATGTCTGGCCCTTCTAAAAACTAGTTCTAGACTAAGCTTTAACTCAATGATTTCCATCAATCGAGCCTAATAGGCTGGGCTTTTGAGACTTATATTAATGCAAACATGATTTCAAATTAGAGCTAAAAGTTTTTATGTATTTTTATCCATTGCTAGAGAACTGACAATCTCATGGAATTGGGAATTATACAAGAGCTGTTATTGAAGTGGGATCAAATTACAAAATACATATTGGTTCAACAAACATTGTAGAAAAAATTTAGCACAGAGATTGTTCACCAAATATAATAAATTAATATAATTATAAACAATATTATAACAACCACATGCAAGAACCTTTGAAAACATTTAGCTATGTCATCCAAATCGCATTCAAAAAATATGTAAGAAACACACATCCAAATATTGTTACTTGGCCCTTCCTATGTGGGAGCAAAAAATTAGATTAGAGGCCCACTTATTCCACTTATTTAAGTGAGAGGGGGTCAGATTAGGTGGAAGATAGAGGAGGCTCATTTTGTGAGAAATATAGCAGCAAAAGAGAGAGAAGAGGAAAAGAAAAGCTTAGTGATTTTCGCACATCCACCAGGACTGTTTTTCAGATTACAACTGCAAATTCGTTCACCGTTGATCATTGATTTGACAGCAGGTTCAGAAAACGTGATACTACCTGTGACGGCATTAGATCGTCGATACAATATCTGATATAGATATAAGCCATATTATATTCTGCTTTTCGTGGGTCTTTCTTTTCTTCTTATTTTGCATTGCAAGCATTGGTGTTTGATTCTAGATTGTTATTATAGCACATTTTTTTGGTGCACTTATTGGAAATCCTTCTTGTACTTCATTGATCATAGTGGAGTTATTTCTTTGGTCCGACGACCAGGGTTTTTACCCTTACTTTGGCTGGTTTTCCCACGCTAAACAAATCAGGCTCCCTAAAAGGCCGATTTCGCTAAGGCTTATATTTTTATCGGGTCCTCCTCATAAGTTCTTGTAAGTAAAGGGGAATTTAATCAAGTACTTTTTTTTGCTTCTGAGATCACCGCTTGTTAATAAAGTTGGCCGCTCCCATCGAGCGGTATCGTTTTAACATAATTTTTATTGTTTTCACTATTGAAAGATGGAGGCACATATGAAATGGTATCTTTGAATGGAGCAAACTATCACTATTGGAAGGGTGGTGATGGGGTTGACTTGCTATTTGTGAAGAATATGCATATTCCCTGCCTTGGCATTGGTTTGAGTCCAGTGTCTGACAGATAGGTTTTGCTACGAGCGCCGTATGCGCTTTATCGCACTTTGTGGATGAACTCCATTTATAACTTATTGCTCATGAGACACATGCAGAACTATGTAAAACACTTGAGTCCTCGTATGCTTCAACTAAGATAAACAAATCGTATTTGTTGAAGAATTTTGTTGAATTGGAAGTACAAGGATGGAACTCCATTTATCGAGCACTCGAGTGAATTTCAAAGTGGGCGCTGTGATCATTGTCACCAAGTAGTATCAAGTTTGATGATGATGTGTACGGATCTATTTTCTATTAATAACTCTTACTCGATTCGTGGGAGACATTCCGAGTTTCCATGATTAGTGTTGCCCCCAATGGCATTGTTCCTTTGCAAATGGCAAAGACCAAAGGTTTTAACCGAAGAGGATGAAGGAAGGCGCATGTATTTACTATTCTCAGAGGTGCTGTTATCGAAGATGGGGAGAAGCCAAAAGAGTTGAAAGGTGGTAGAGACAAGAGCAAGGAGCAAGTCCGCATCTCTAAGACAAGAATATTGAGTGCCATTATTGTCAAGCAAAATAGGCAATAATCCAAAGGAACTGCTTATGAAGAAAGAGAGTAAAGACAAAAGGGGTAAGGGTAGTGAGAAGGATCATGATGATCGGATTGCAGATCATCAAGCAATTTAATGATGATCTTGTTATTCTCCATGACCCTAATTCACTTAATTTTGTATCTGATGAGAGCATGTGGTTAATTGATAGTGGAAGCATAATCGCATGTTACACCCAGAAGGTTTTAACCCCCCTCACATCTTACACCTGTGCAGATTTCCTGAGTTTCAAGAATGGGTAATGAAGGTGTGTCCAAGGTTGGGTTGGTGATGTCTGTTGCAAACCAACATGGGAATATAGCCTTGATATTAAGAGGAGGTCAAATGATAGTTCCAGATGTCCGCGACTTGATCTCTGCGGGCAAGTACTTGATGATGTCGTTATGATAACCACTTTAGTTCCGGGAGCCGAAACTCACAAAAGGTAACTGAAGGTGGGTAAAAGGGCAGAAGAGTTCAAAGTTGTATTGGACAAAAGCTTTGGTTGCTAGTGACAGTGTGAATGCTATGGATATAGAGGCTTCTTTGTGGCACCGAAGACTTAGTCATATCAGTGAGAAGGGACTGAATTGTTTAGCAAAGAAGACATGTCACTAAGAATGTAGATTTGGAGAAATGTTCTATTGCATGATTGGTAAGTTGAACCAGAGTATCCTTCAAGAAGCATCCTCCTCGAGAAAATCTGACTGCTTGAATTGGTGCATTCAGATGCTCAGGGCTCCTTTGAAGGTGAAATCCTTTAGTGGTGCACTTTATTTTGTTAGCATTGACACATTATTCCAGAAAAATTTGGTCTATGCCAAGTCAAAAGACCAAGTGTTGAAAAGTTCAGCAGTTTCCATGCCTCAATGAGAGGCACGGCAAGAAGCTAAAAATGCATCCGTACCGACAATGGTGGTGAGTATTGTGGGACCTTTTGATATCTGCATCGAAGCAAACAGGCACGCGATATGAGAAGACTCCCTCCTAAAACTCCTCAACCGAATGGTTTGGCAGTAGTGAGGATGAACAGGACATTGATTGGAGAGAGTGGAGGTATGCCTTCCAAGCCAAGCTACCCAAGCACTTCGGGCGAGGCACTCGTACACGGCACGTGATCAATCTTAGTCCCGTCGCTGCTTTGACGAAGGAGGTGCCAAACAAAATTTGGTTCGCAAGAATGTGAAGTATGATCACTTAAGGGTTTTCGCCGCAAGAGTTTTCAGGTACGTTCCAAAGGATGAAAGATCCAGCTGGATGCAAAGTCAAGGCAAGGCATATTCATCAAGTTATGAGATAATTTGGTTAAGGAAGCTCCTATGATCCCATTGGAGGGTTAGTTTGTTAGAAGTCAAAGATGTGAAATTCATGGAAGATCAAACCATTGAAGACATTGATAAGAGGAAGAAGTCTACAACTTAGAAAGATTAATGGTGTGTCGCTTTTGAACCTCGTTTCAAATCACGCTTATTCGTAAATTTGAATATCGAGCATTCAAAATGGATGCTCTGATCAACAACCCGCATAGAAGTAGATGTGTTCCCGTTGATGATGATGAAGAGGAGTACGATGTCACAAGATGAAAACTGAAAGTGATGCTACCGAACCACCTCAAGTTCAACTCAGAGGTCCAACAGGAGAGACAACCCTGCAGGTATTCTCCGATGAGTATGTGATTCAACAGATGATGAAGAACCCGGTGCTTTAAGGTGAGGCTATGGAGAGTGAAGAAAAGAAAAAGTGGTTTCGATGCAATGAAGGATGAGATGAAATCTCATATGATAATCACACTTTTGATTTAGTGAAGCCGCTCTAAAGGTGAGGCCTTGGATAATGTGTGGATCTATAGGGCGAAGCATGAAAATACCATGTCTCCCAGGTATAAAGCCGATTAGTGGCGAAGGGCTTTAGTCAAAGGAAGGGTAAGGATTTTGATGAGATTTTCTCCTGCGGGTAAAATGTCATCCATTAGAACTCGTGCCGAAGCCGATGCCACTCTCGATTCGAGGTAGAGCAAATGGATGTGAAAACCGCTTCTTCATGGTGATTTGAAAGAAGAGATCTATATGAAGCAACCTCGATGGGCTCTTATGCTCTTAGTGAAAGAAGACTATGTGCGTAGGCTTGTAAAGAGTTTTATATGGCTCAAGCAAGCTCCAAGGCAAAAGGGTACAAGAAGCTCGAGTCTATTATGTGTGAGCAAGGCTACATGAAGACTACTTCCCGACCATTGTGCTCCTTTTGCCTAAAGTTTTCTAATGACACTCCATTATCCCGTTATTATATGTTGATGACATGCTTATTGTCGAAAAATGTTTCCATGATTGGATGTTAAAGGAGCAATCGAAAGTCATTTGCCATGAAGGACATGGAGCTTCGCGAACATTCTGGTATAAGAATCATCCGCGACGTAAAGGAGAAAAAAGTTGTGGTCACACAAGAACACTACATTAAAAAGAGAGTGCGGCAGAGATTCCACATGGAAAAGGCCAAGGTGGTAAGCACTCCTCTTTGCTACTCATTTTGCCGGAAGTTCAAAACAAAGTCCATCAAAATGAAGATGAGAAATTATATATGCACCGGTTCCTTATGCATCTGCAGTGGGAAGTTTACGGCGCAATGGTATGCACAAGACCGTATATAGCACATGCCGCTGGTACCGGCCGCGATTTTTGTCAAACCTGTGCAGAGAGCATCGGGAATGTCAGAAATGGATTCGAGGTATCTTCGAGGTACTGCACGATGCTTGGTTGTGATGATGCTTCATCAGGGATATCAGATTTGGAGCATGTAATGGAAGACATCGATTCCGTGAAGTCCACTTTGGTTATATGATTAAATTGCTAGGGGAGCCGTGACTCGCAAGCCTAGGGTCACAGAGGGTGTAGCTTTGTCTACTACAGGCAGACTTTTATTACATTAATGAAGTATGCAAGGAGTTGCTATGGTGAAGAAATTCTGCAAGAGTCAGGTTGTTCAAGATAAATATCTACTATTTATGGATAGTCGAGTGCTATTTATCTTGGTAAGTACTAACCTTTCATTCAAGGTCTAAGACACACATGAGGTATCATTGATACATGATGCTTCTGGATGCTGTTGTCGGGGTCGGGCTAAAATTCTTACCGATGATAATGGTGCTGATATGATGACTAAGGCATTACCAAGAGGGAAGTTTGAAGTTTGTTGTGAGATCGCCTGGCTTAAGGGTCATCTCCATAGTGAGGGAGATTTGTCAGGGCTCGGGGCTCCCTTCCTATGTGGAGTAAAAAGCCCACACATTGTGAGGGCCTTAATTTGTCTCACTTATTTAAGTGAGAGGGGTCAGATTAGGGGCATAAGAGAGTGTGCTCATTTTGTGAAAAATATAGCAGCAAAAGAGAGAGAAGAGGAAAAGAAAAGCTTTGTGATTTTCGCACATCCACCAGGGACCGTTTTTCAGATTACAACTGCAGATTTGTTACAAGCTGGATCGGGCTGATACTTGGCTGAGCAGGTCTGTAGAAAACGTGATACTTCATTCCTGTACGGTTGATCACGATACAATATCTGAGCAGGGAGATATGCTTCGCGGCTTATATTCTGCTTCGGGGTCTTTTCTTTTTCTTCTGGCTTTGCATTGGAAGCATTGGTGTTTGATTCTAGATTGTTAGTTATGTGCACATTTTTGGTGCACTTATTGAAACTCTTCTTGTACCTCTCTATTGATCATAGTGGAGCTTATTTTTGGTTCGACGACCCGTGGTTTTACCCTACTTTAAGGTTTTCACTTAAACAAATTGTGTCTCTTAAAAGGCTGATTTCTTGCTTTTTGCGCCTATATTTTTACTTGGCCCTTCCTAGCCATAAGTTCTGTGTAAGTAAAGGGGAATTTGACCAAGCACTTTTGCTTTGTTATTCGGGCCTTGTTATTGTGGGTCATTTGCCTATCAAATATGAAGTGCCCAACACAAATGTTATGTTCAAGAATTGTTATGGGTACTAAGTTATGAATCCCGCGATTGAGATGTTTAATCGAAGAAGCGTGAACTATAAAAATGTCTATGGAAAATGTCTTGCCTGGTGGGAGATCATAGATCAACCTTGCTTTTGCTTTTAGAGGTAGACGAAAGATAAAATGAGGGAATGCATCATTTTAGTACTCGCAAATCGGCATCACCAAAAGATTAGAATGGAGTTAAGTGATAGCGATATCATGGATTTTTTTAGGGATTTAGGCAAAGGCCATAACCCACTATTGATTTTATTGATTTTATGGGGATAAGGGAGACTAATCACTCGGGATATTTATAACATATGATGTATTTTGTAGGGCTGGAGGAATTGAAAAGGTATCGTAGCCTTTTTTGGTTTTTGTGATTCTAGTAGCCACAATACTATAGGGGTTTGATGGACTACATGTACTGAGGGCATTTTAGGTTTTATGGGAATTTTTTCCTAATAGCTTAATACCCAATCATATTCTATATATATTTGAGAGGTGCGCATTTTTCCTCCTCTATCAATGGTTTTTTTTCTTAGTTAGGGTTTTCAAATAAAAAAGTGTTTTTTCTTCTTTTATTTTTGTTGCCTATCATTATTTGTTCGTTCTTTTTTTTTTAACAAAAAAAGGTCATGAAGATGAACAAAATGTATTTCATTATCACATCCCTCTTTTATTCTTTTGTTTTTATTTTTATTTGGCCTATTGTCATAAAGTTCGATCCTCGTTAAACTAGGAAACTAAGTGCACATTTGCTTCTCTCACACTCTCAAAGATGGAAAGGCCGTAATTTATGCCCCTGTTTGATAAATGAAAATAAATGCTGAAAATTAAGTGGCCGAATTTAATAAGTATTGAATTTAAATTTTTAAAACCTGCTGATAAGTTACTAACAATTGAATGCTGAAGATAAATATATTGTTTGATAACTGTAAATGCTGAATACTGAAAATTATGTATTTTACATATTTACCCTTATTATCATTAAATTACATATTATCCAAAATAAATAGAGTTTCTAATAATATTTTATTTTTTACTACAATTTAATTATTTAAATAACATGTTTAAAAAATATGTAAAAATACATTTATTCTAATAATATTTTCCAAAAAAAGACATAAATATGTTTAAAAAATAACCAATAGAATCTTAAACTTTTAAAACTATCCAAACTAACCAAGAGATATTTGCAAAATATTATATTATTTATAAGGGTTTTTGGTCCAATTTATTTCTTTTCATTTAAAATTTTTTGTTTAATCAGATTCTACATTCCATCGTATAGGTTCCTACCTACTTATAATTTTCAATAGTTTCATTTAAAATTTTCAATTAAGAGCTTTTTAAAATTTTGTTATCAACATATTGAAAATTCATTAAAAACCATTGAAAATTTTTCTATTTTCAATGATTTGAACATTTCACATTAGTTTATCAAACAAAGGGCCTTAGTTTCGGTTAACTCATTTGTTGGCATATATAGATTAAGCAAGATTCTATGATTGATAAATGACAAAGAAGATATGGATCTCTTTGGAGTCAACATGTGAGCAGGAAATTAACTGGTCTAAAACTTGCTTTTTCATGTTACATGGAAAATCATGAGTCTGTTTTTCTAAGTCCTTTCTCCAAGGTCTACAGATTTTTATTTGTGTAAATTCCATTTCCATATATATATTCAACTAGATGTCTTAAGACGTCCAATTGAATAATTGCCCCTCGTAATTTATTTGGAAATTAATGCCTAGTTGAGATTGGGAAGATCTTGGTGATTTCCTTCTAGTCTGGTCGTCCACAGTACTATATATAAGTTTTATCTTCTTGACTTTTATGTAAGTAGATTAGAAATGATAAGTTCCATATTAATTATATATGAAGAGAAGAGCCACTAATTGGTTAAAGAGTCTCACTATGACCCATGCCTCACGGCATGAAAAGTGAAGGAGACTGGCACAAAAATCCCACATACATAAAGTCAAGTACTCAACTTATTAATTCAATTTCTAACTAATCACTTTCTGTATAAATAATTAGAATGCATGTCAAGTTTATTTCATACTTGTAGTAATCTATGTTTGTTGAACCATAGGAGGGCTTGAAATTAAAAAATCCAGTGGAGAATGAAGGCCTTTATTCTTCTTGTTATGCACAGCCCTGTTGTGCATCCATCTATGGTGTCCCATCATGGCCAATAGCATGCAAAATGAAACAGATCGATTGATTGCTTTCAAGGCTGGAATCACCCATGATCCACTTGGGATGCTCATTTCTTGGAATGACTCTCTCCACTTCTGCCGATGGTCGGGTGTGTATTGCAGTCGCCGGCATGTCCACAGAGTTACGGGATTAAATCTATTTTCTTATGGGATAGTGGGATCACTTCCACATCGGGAACCTCACCTTCTCAGAACAATTATCTCTCCAAAACAACAGCCATGGCAAAGTAACGCTGAGATCGGTGGTTTATTCCGCTTACGAGTTCTTGAACTTAGCAACAATTCATTTGAAGGAAAGGTCCTCACCAATATCATATATTGCCTGGTAAGCTTAGATCCTTAATCTAATCGATAAAACAAGTTTGAAGCCAATCCTGAAGAACTTGGTTCCCTCAAAATTGATACAGCTCTGGGTCTTAGTAGGAACAATCTCACAGGAAAGATCCCAGCTTCACTTGGGAACCTTTCATCTCTAACTCTATTGTCAGCGGGCTTCAACAACCTGAAAGGAAGCATTCCTGAAGAGCTCGGTAGAACATGTATAGACTTTATTCAATTAGGTTCCAACAGTTTCACAGGTACGATTCCTTCTTCTCTGTACAACCTCTCAAACATGAGTTGGTTCGGACTTGCAGCTAATCAACTGGAGGGAAGTCTTAGTCAGGATATGGGTGTTGCCTTTCCTCATCTCGAGCGACTAATTCTTGCAGAAAACATATTCACAGGGCCTGTTCCCGTTTCATTATCTAACGCTTCAATGCTTGAAGATATCCAACTCCCTAATAACAGTTTCACTGGACCAGTACCACCGAATTTGGGTAGGCTGCAAAACCTTCGAACCATAACCATGGCGGCGAATCAATTGGGTACTTCCAGAGGAGATGATTTGAGCTTCATTGATTCTCTAGCAAACTGCACTCGGTTACAAAAATGTCTTTCTATCAAAATTTTCTCAAAGGTCCCTTAGTTAGCACAATAGCTAATTTGACGACCCAACTTTCTTTGTTAGATATGGGATTCAACGAGATTCATGGAACAATTCCTTCAGGAATAAAGAATCTGGTAAATCTAACATACCTGAGCTTGGCTAGGAATCACCTCACCGGTAGCATTCCTTCTAACATCGGAGAGCTTTACAAAATTCAAGAACTAGGCTTGTTTGAAAACAAACTCTCTGGAAGAATACCATCCTCACTCGATAACTTAACCATGTTAAACATTCTTGATTTAAGCAGCAACAACTTGATGGGAGATATACCTTCCAGTCTAGCAGCCTGTCAAAACCTGCTAGAATTGACTCTTTCTAACAACAACCTCAATGGTTCAATCCCTAACAATGTTATGGGTCTTTCCGCGCTTGTGGTCCTTAATTTAAATGGCAACGCCTTTACTGGTTCGTTGCCACAGGAAGTTGGCCATATGATTCACCTTGAAGAATTAGATGTCTCTGAAAACAGATTATCAAGTGATCTTCCAAGCACTTTGGGTAACTGTGTGACAATGCGAGATCTTCTATTCCATGGTAATGTCTTTGAAGGTGAGATTCCAACATCGTTGCAAACTCTTCGAGGGTTAGAATACTTAGATCTTTCTCACAACAAATTTTCAGGTAAGATCCCGATGTTTCTCGGGGAACTTCCTTTCTTGATCTATTTGAACTTGTCTTTCAATGAACTTGAAGGAGAAGTGCCCTCGGTTGATGCCAATGTCACCATTTCAGTTGAAGGAAACAAAAATCTATGTGGAGGTGTTCCCAAGCTTCATCTTCCCATATGTGTCACATCCCCTTCTAGCAACAAAAGAAAGCATCCCTTTGCCAACTACTCATCCTTAATCATCGGGAATTCCCATTCTTGAGTTTGTTGGGCTTCTTTTGTTATTTGTCCGAGAAGGAAGAAAATGAGGAATAATGTCCTCCGCAGACACCTTCCAACGATCAATTCCCTGAGAATTTCATTTGCGCACCTCCATAAAGCCATCAAGGCTTCGAGTCCACAAGACGGTGTCGGGAGCTACCTGCCTGTGCATAAAGGACCCTCGACCAAGATGGGAACAACCATTGCGGTAAAGGTGTTCAATCTCCCAAAGGGGAGCCAAGAGTTTTATGGTTCAATGCATGTGGCCTTGAGAAAATCCGCATAGAAATCTTGGGTCTTTAGTGCTTGCTCTAGCTGACTATCGTAGGCAAAGATTTTGCTGCCTCAGATTCGAAAGGATGCCCAAAGGGAATTTGGATGGATGGTTACATCCACAAGTAAGAGACGATGAATCACCCCAAAGGCTTACTTTTCGCATCGGTGACCGAATATCGCCATTGACGCTGCTTCGGTGATTGAGTATCTTCACACTCAATGGCGAAATTATTGTTCATAACGATCTTAAGCCCAAAGAATGTTCTTCTCGACAATGATATGATAGGCCATATTAGTGATTTTGTATTGCAAAGATCACTTCAATTGTCAAAGACTAATGACAAGGCTAAGTATCGTACGTACCAAAATAGCTCAAATGCAAATGAAAGGATCCACAGCTACATCGCTCCTGTACCACCCCTCAAATTTAGAAGTAATTAAATATCTCTATTCATTTTATTTTCATTAGTATATTCCATGGATTTATATGAACAAATTCCAAATTTATATATACTTGTAATAATTTTTATGTAATATGGTGTGAGTGATCACGTGTCAACTAAGGGAGATATGTATAGCTATGGAACTTTTATTTGAGAGGTTACCTACAGTTAATTAAACTAATAAGGAGTTCCAAGACACTATACTCTTCATAGCTTTGTGAAAACATCTTGCCCCAGCGAGCTCATAGAGGTCATAGATCAACATTTGCTTTTAGAGGTGGTATGTTATAAATGAGGGAATGCATAACTGCACATTGAAATCTAAAGATCATATGTTCCATGGAATCGCCAAAAGACCGAATGGAGATACGTGACGTTCAATAAATTATGCTCAATCAAGAACCTCTTAAGGAGGCGTATCATGAGCGACACATTGAACTAAGGCACATCATACATCTAGCAATATTTATCTCAAATCGCTTCTTTTGTTTTTTCTTCTTTTTGCGGGTCTATTGTCATAATGTTTGCTTCGCTTGAAAACCAGTAACTAAGTTTCATGCTCGCTTCTCATATCCGCATAAAAAGGCTACAATTTCGTGTTTCGTGTTTCTTTTGACCCCCAACGAATGGCAAGTGATAAGATCAAAATCAGCATAGTGGGTGATGAAAATGATGATGATAACTATAATACTTGATAAATCCATCTTTCTGTGTTCACTGCATTAACTCATAACCAAGAGTGTCAGATCATTACTTTGAAGTCCAAGCTTGTTAATATACGATGTTGTCTTTTAATATTTTAGTTCATGCTTTTAGCTTTTTGAAAATGTGTAGCCATAATACTTACATATGGATGAAGTTAGAGAGAAAAAAGTGTGTTATTACATCTTGTTTTAGTATCAAAAATTTTCTAAAATGAAAAAGGAGTAATTTGCTAAAAGTTCAAAATAAGGTGCACAAATGCCCCCGAGGTTTTCGTGTATATCTCACTTTGCCCTATAACTTTTTTTTGTCCCAAGATACCCTAATAACCATTATGGTTCTCCATTTTTCCTCACCATTAAATTATTGTAAATATGGAGAAATCATGTTAACGCTTCGACATGGGATGACAATTTATGTAGAACATGTGTTTGGGCCGTGAGACATCGAGAAATTACCACCTAATGATCTCATCCTGTTGATCCCCGTGTGGCCAGAAACCAATACAGCCTTAACGCTTCCTCCATCCAATCACACCTTCAGGTCATACTCTTCATCTTCATTCACAAGAATCGAAAATTATTCTGTAGTCATATATACCTACTGATCGACAATAGTCACTTGAGATTGATCGAGGTAAAGATTTTCAATACTCGAGAAAACCAAACATTCGGTTTTTTTTGGCCCTCCCCTTTACCAAAGAATATCGCTTTCTGTTGCAATGGGTTGCAATGCAAAATTTGGCACGATTGTTGGTTACAAACAAACAATTGAGAAATTCCCTTCACTTTGGCGTAGGAAGACGGGGCCATCGTTGTTCTCATTATTGTGTGGTTTCATGTAGGGTTTTATTACCCTTCGCTTCGCTCGATAGATTAGGGTAATTGGGGGTAAATTTTGATTTACAAATTAGGATAATTAAGGGTAAAAATCCATCCAAAAAGCGTTATATACTCATGTTCCTATTACACATCAACTACTTATCATACGTGTCGTCATCCTATATTAGAAGCGCAAATACTTAATGGTCCATCTGCACAATGATTTAATGGTAAGGACATGGATGAGTTACAAAAGTAAACGGATAGGGAGCGTGACATCTCCTTCAAAAGTAAACGGATAAGGGATAACCTTCATCTAAGCAGGTAACTGTGCTCGCCTTACTACAGATCAGAAGGCCCCAAGTATTCGACCATTGAGAATGCAAAACCCTGTTAAAAAGGTCCCACTTGTATAGGGAGCTGACATTCCTGGTTGTTAAGGATTGCTACCTATTGAAACCATGGGATTCGCTGGGTCGAATTTAGTATTATTGAGGAAAGCTTCATCTGATTTAAGGCTACTACCAATAAGTCCTGGCTGCCGCTGGGACATACAAGCACCCTATGCACATCAAAGTCGCTAATACATAGGGTGAGTATTAGTGCATCATAATGGGGCACAATGACCCTGTTTGAGTTTACCAGAGGAAACGATATAGGGCCATCTATCGTCTTGGTTTCTTTCTGTTACTGCCTCTCAGGTGGATAGCATTTACCCGAGCCTTGATAATGGCCGCCTCAAGAGCTCTTCCGGCTGTTGTGCTTCATCTGATACCGGGTCACGACCTGCCTCCCAAGATATAGTTTATGGTTGTCTAGATTCTCGATAGACGACCGCGCTACGAAATTTGTCTGGCTGGGTGGCCCGCATTCCAGCCCCCGTGGTCAACTCACATACCTTCCGAGGTGCCCACTTCACGTCTTTCCACCATGAACTTTAGGGGGCTTGAACACTGTCTCACGCCTCAGATTCTATGATAATCGCACTGTACGGATGGGTTTCTCTAAGAGGGATCCGTCTAAATCGCTATGCACTACTCTGCAGACTGGTAGCAATAACGAGGGGCGCTGTTCTCATACGATGTTAGTGGTGGGGCTCCTTCTTTTTCGTGTTTTTGATCGCGGATTGTTTTCGATTTACTCGACATTTCGACTCAATGACTTCTTCCTCCGACGTGTTGCTCTTAGCCGGCCATGGCGATCATGACAAATAGGTTACTCGGTATTAGTGACGCGATGTAAACTTGTAAAAAATGGGCGATCCAGCGACGGTAGGTGATGAGTCCAAAAACTCATTAGATTTTTAATCCATTTTTCTGAGTTTATAATGAGAATAACGTTGAATTGTTGGCGTAAAACTGAGCACTGAATCAAATTCCACTGGCAGAAAATACAAAGAGAAAATCAAATTTTAGCAAAAATCAGGAAGAAAATCAGCCTCGCAGTTGCACTAAAGTCAAACTGAATTTAAGTCACAGAAGTGCGTTTCCAACAATTCCAAGTCACGACATCAACAAATTTGGCTAAGAAGAAATCAAGAGTGAACAAGCCACGCCGTGACCTCGTTATGAAGCCGAGACAAAATATGACTTGGTCGAGATTAAAAGAAGCAGTCAAATGAAGAAGTTCATGTCGCGACATCATTGCAATGTCGCGACATCATTGCGATGTCGCGACATCATTGCGATGTCGCGACACCAAAAGGAGATAAATGATGTCGTGATACCACCATGAGGTCGCAACAATGAGCCGTCTGGGCGCTCACAAGAACAACTTTCTCAAGTAAAAGCAAACAACTAATTTTGAAAGAAAGGACTTGATGTCGCGACCTTGACAGTAATGAAGAATAACACCAAGGTCGCAATAGAAACTCCAAATCAGACGACTAAGAATTAATGAAGAAGCAGAGATGATGTCGCGACACCACTTCGAGGTCGCTGACAGACTGAAAGCTTAGCAAGACATTATGAGGTCGAACGAATAGCTGGCGGCTAAAAAGAGTTTCAAAGCGAGGATCGCAACATGCAGGTCGCGGCGCTAGGAACAGATAGAGATGACTGAACATCAATCGTAAGACGTCGCGGAATTCCTTCAGCGGTCGCGACATCACCGTGAAGGTATCATGGTCACTTACATCACCGCTGGTCGCGATATCGCCAGAGAGAGAAGGTCGCGACGCCCTTCGCGTCGCGACATCACCGCAGAGATCGGTGGTCACTTAATGCCTTCAAAGGGTCGCGACATCAGTCAGAAGACGGAGGTCGCGGCCATCGTTTTGGCTTAGTCGCGGCATAAGACATCCAAGAGATGTTAAAGGCAAGTCATGTAATTTGCATAAAGCTTTGCTACGTAATAACAAAACTGTCGCCACGATGATTGAAGTCACGACCAAAAGAGATCACAATGCGGAAAGGTGGCGTCATGACGCGATGATTAAGTCGCGACATCAGAACAGCTCATAAGCATAACAGTGAAGTCGCGACGTGAAAGAGAGGTCGCGACATCGTCAAGGTCGCGACACAAATGGAGTCGCGACATGAATAAAACAAATGGGCCGCTTATTGAAATCCACAACAGTATCGGTTAAAGCCCCAACTTCCAAACCCTATAAATACGCACCGCTACTGAAGGAAAGCGCTTCCGCGCCGTAAAGAGAAGTCTCTGGTAATTTTAAGGCTCGTATTTTAATTTTCTGCTTTTCTTGTTTGGCCGTTATTTTAGATTAGATTAGAGAAGGGCTGTTATTTCATTTGAATTTCCGGATTTGGATGCTAGTTGTCAAGTTGAAGTTGAATGCAGAATGTTATTTTCTTCAAATACAAAACTGTTCATACAAGGCAAGTTACATACAAGCTATGAAGTCCAAACAATTTTGAATTCGAACTTCCAGCTTCGGATTTACAAAGAGTTCTTTGATCGTAGAGCTACCGCAGTGTGAATGCACTTAGAAACCAAATTTTCCGCTGAATTTATTCTGTTAGAATTTATCTTTCCCGCATAAATTTATCAGTATTCATCGGCTTCACCACCCTGCCAATGGGTTTTGTTTATTTTTGTATCTGATCCAAATATCAGTGTAATAGGATTGTTTCATGCTCTGATTTCTAGGGCCCATCTGAGTGACACAGAGAAGGAATTCCTGAGAGTATTGAATGATTTCGAAGGGCAAAGAACCTAATATTGTGGATTCACGGCTTTGTGATCTAATCGATAAATCTTCTTCCTCACTTGAAACCGAAATGAGTCAGAATCGACTTATCACTTAAAATGAGCAGAGTTCGCTTCGATTCGAATAAAGGAGTTCAATCCTGGTTAGTAAAGGATTCCACCGCTACGAAAGAATTTAACTGCTCCACTTACATGAGAAACTATAGTAAAACCCATGCTTTTAGCCTATGTCTTAGGAGCTATGCTTTACACCCTATGCTCCCGGTAGCATATTGAAAAAGAAAAATACCTGCACAAGGCAACTCGCATTAAAAGTAGTTATCTAATCCTCCGCATTCGAAAGAAACGAAAGACGATGATGAAATGTGTCATGAGAGATCCACATGGCATTACCTTTCTTTCCTTGGACGGATTCTAAATCGAGGTTCATGTAGCTAAAAGTTACGTAGTTGTCTCGCAGGACTGATGCTTCACAATAGCTTTTATTTTCAATGCAATCCTTTTAAAGCTAATCAATTCAATCATATTTCTTTAATTTTTTTATTTTCTTTGGCTTAAGCAAGATTTACTTGTTTGGTTATATGTATTTTTATTTCTTTTTATGATTTTAAAAGTCATAAATAGGTATAGAATCCCGAGTAGTTAGTAAGAAGTTGATCGAGAATTCTTTAGATCTCTGTGGGATTCATATCGACTTGCAACCACTGTGACATTTGTTCGCCCGTATTAATTTGCAGACCATGATCAAAACCAAAAGAAATTCAATATTTTTAAGGAAATTTTAATCAAGATAATTAAAAGAAATATAACAAAATAAGTTTCAATGCGATTATCGTCGTGATTAGACAATAGTCCTTGGGTAATAACGTTATAAATTTGTGTTTATGTTTTGATCCATCACTCACACTTACATAGTAAGAGAGAAAGTGTGTCAACAAGTTTTTGACTTGTTGCTCTTAGTCGACTTGCTTATGATCATGACAGTTTGTGTTACCTGGGTATCGCTGACGCATGTAAATCCAAAATGGGCAATCCAATGATTTGTAGGCTACCGCTCCAATGATTTAAGTCACAAAAATATCGAAAGCTGGGAGAAGAGAATAGCTTAGTTGAATTGCTCACCATCCCTAATGGGGGATCTTCCTTATTTATAGGGTCCGGTAGATGAAATCCTCTCCATCCTTCTCGAAGTAGTATTTTATCTCCTAATTTAAGGGAGGAAATCATTTTCCTTATCTGGAACTATCCTTTCCTCATCCATGATTATCTCTCTCGAGGTGACAAGTTGGAAAATTGGTTGATAATATTGTTATGTATGGTTTTCCGCAATGCTTATTCTGTGAATCAACTTTCCATATGGGGGGTAGATGGCCGACTAGACTTGAAATTCCACGACTGCCGGGCAAGCCTGGTGCAAGTTTGAACTTGCTTTCTGGCTTTTAGACTTCTTCACAGGAAGTGTCCGTCACGGCGGGATCGGGGCTAGATTTCAGAACGCAGCTTATACTCGGGCTCCCGGCCCATTGAGTAGCGGATCTTAAGGATCATGGTACTCACAAGATTGATCCGAAATGTGCCCTCAAAGGAGTTGTTTCTCAGCACGATCACTCTTAGCTGAAACAGACCCCCTAACTCATAAGGTATTTCACCATGGAAGCTATTGTTTTGGAGACGAAATGATCTGAGAAATGTGAGGTTTCCGATAGAGGTGAGAGACCTGTTAATTAGTCCACATGAGCGTAAGCTCAATAGTCACTCTATCGATATGCTCAAGGATTATCGCGAATTAACGCCGGGCCATCGGCGATAGTGGATTAAATATCTCCAGGAGCTCTCAGCACTCAAGCGATCCGGATTGATTCCATGCTGAAGTGGGCTGATTCCACAGTTGAATTTCCTGCACTACCGGACAATAAAGAAGTACTGCAGGTGGGTTGCTGAGCTAGTCCAAAGAATTACGCTAACAGCCATCAGGATGATGTTGTATCACAATAGGAGATACTACCACCCCGGTCTTATGACTGATCGATCTCACAACCTCGTAAATTAATGCAAAAATATGAAATTGTGTGTGAAACTAACCGAAACAGCAATGCCTCTTTATGTGTTTATAGCAAGACTTTTGTATCAATGTGACAGGGATATGCTCCAAACAACATGTATTTTATTTTATTTTTTTGGAAGAAATCAAGATCGGCTAGCTCCTCTTATAATAAAAAAAATCTCTCCACCATTTGTCATTCAAGATCTTCATGATAGTCTTTCTCGAGTAGACTGGTTTTTATTATGGGGTCCATACTATGTCACCAATTTGTTCTCTTTTTCTACTTTGACTACTAAGCAAGCGTGTAGATTGAGTTTGTTTAGTTTGAAAGAGTAAGATTATTCCTGCTATGGAATGAACTTTGCATTAAATTTACAATTTTCTACAATAACATAAGTAAATAACATAGAAAGGTGTTCTATAAAATAGAAGATAAAAAAGAACAAACAAGAAAATAATAAGCCACCTACACACACATAATAAATATAAACATTGCTAATATGACAAATAGTTGAACTTGACAAATTTGGATAATATAGAAAAAAACATAGTATAAACATTAATTGCTTACTATATATAATGAATATAAACATAGGTCCAACTAAAGGCCCAATGGGCCAGGTTGAGCCGCCTCGAACTGGCAATGAGGTCCGCCCAACTCGTGCCGCACTTTGATTACTCGCAAGGCCTGTGGCTCCAAACATGTGCCTTATTAGACGACCCGACAAATCTAGGGATGAGCAAAATTCGTGGCCTAGGAATTAAAACCGAATTTTTTGTATATATAACCGCTCTATCTAGTTTAAAATTTAATACACCAATTAAGTTACACTTTTATTTGACTTATATAATAAAATTTTAACAAAATATATATTACAAATAAAGTTATATCATGTATTTTAAAAGAAATAACCCAAGGGCTTAGGGTGGGCCTAAAATGAATCTCATGACTCAATCCTTCTAAAAACGGGCTTTGACCAAGCTTTAACCTGTCGGACTGAATTGAGCCTGAAGTAGGCTTCAGGCTTTTTGGAGAGCCCTAGGTTTAACAAAACATGATTTCAAATTAGATGGTGCTTTATTTATTTTTATCCATTGCTAGGAACTTGACAATCCTCACGGAATTGGAATTATATATATATTAGTGGGATCAAAATTCATAAAATACATATTGTCTAACAATATTGTAGAAAAATTAGCATAGACATTGTTCACCAAATATAATAAATTGATATAATTTAAGTCAAATATTCTAATGTAACTAAGCATAAAAGAAACCCCTTAAAAATATTTATATAGCTTTTATCAAGAAATACGTCATCCAAATCGATTCAAAAAAAAGAAATACGTCACCCAAATATGAAGTGCCCAACACAAAATGTTATATTCAAGAATTGTTGTGGGTACGGTTATCGAATCCTGTTATTGGAGATGTTTACTGGAAGAAGGGTGAACTATAAAAATGTTTCTGTGAAAACGTCTTTGCCTGTGGGAGATCATAGATCAACCTTTGCTTTTGCTTTTAGAGGCAGATAAAGATGTAAAATGAGGGAATGCATCATTTTAGTACTGCAAATCAGCATCACCAAAAGATAGAATGTATTAAGTGATAGCGATATCATGGATCTTTTTTTAGGGATTTTAGTAAAGGCTATAACCTACTATTATTTTATTGATTTTATGGGGATAGAGACATCTGTGTGTCTGGGATATTTATAAATATATGATGATTTGTAGGGTTGAGGAATTGAAAGGTATTGTAGCCTTTGGCGGTGGATTCCTAGTAGCGCAATACTTAGGGTTTGATGGATTCACATGTATTGAGGATGGAGGGCTATGTGATCTTTTTCTAATAGCTGCACACTCCAATCATATTCTATATTTGAGATAGTAGATTTTCCTCCTCTCTATCAATGATTTTTTTCTGTTAGGGTTTTCAAATAAAAAAGTGCGTGTTGTTTTCTTCTTTATTTTTGTTGCTCTATCACTGTTTGTCTGTTCTTTTTTTGAACAAAAAAAGGTCAGCGAAGATGAACAAACATTTCAATATCACATTCCTCTTTATTCTTTTGTTTTTATATTTCTTGGACTATTGTCATAAAGTTCCGATCCCTTCCTAAACTTAGGAACTAAGTGCAATGTTTGCTTCTCTCTACACTCAAAGATGCAGTGCTGTAATTTTAGTTTGATGTTAAAATCATTTGCTGGCATATATAGATTAAGCAAGATTCTATGATTGATAAATGACAAAGAAGATGGATCTATTGGAACAACATGTAGCAGGAAATTAATCTGTCTAGAATTTGGTTTTTTAAGTGTTATATGGAAAATTATGAGTCCGTTTTTTCCAAGTCCATTCTCCTTGTGGTCTACAGATTTTTATTTTGTGCAAATTCCATTTCCATATATATATATTCAACTAGATGTCTTAAAACGTCCAATTGAATAATTGCCCCTCTTAATTTATTTGGAAATTAATGCCTAGTTGAAACGGGAAGACTTCTGTGATTGCCTCAGTCTGGTCGTCCACAGTACTGCATATAAGTTTTATCTTTCTTGACTTTTAAAGGTAGATTGGTCTTCCATACTAATTATATATGAAGAGAAGAGCCACTAATTGGTTGAGTCCACACTGCAGGCCCATGCCTCACGCAAAAGAAAAGTAGGGAGACTTGGGCATATGAAACGTATCCCACATTAATTATGAAGAGCTAGCCAAAGTTCCTGAACGCCATCAAGTCGAACTCCATTCTACACGGTCCATGCATGTACATAAAGTCAAGTACCTAAATTTTATTAATCACTTTCAACTAATCACTTTCGTATAAAATAATTAGGAATGTACGTCAAGCTTTATTTCATACTTCTAATAATCTATGTTTGCTGAACCATAGGAGGCTTCTGAAATTAAAAATCCAGTGGAGAAATGAAGGCTCTTTGTTCTTCCTTTGCTATGCATTGCTTCTCCTGTTGTGCATCCAGCATCAATGGCGTCCTGTCACGGCCAGTAGCATGCAAAATGAAACAGATCGACTTGCGTTGATTAAGCTTTCAAGGCTGGAATCACCCATGGATCCAGTTTGGGATGCTCAGTTCTTGAATGACTCTTCACTTTTGCCGTGGTGGTCGGGTGTATTGCAGTCGCCGCCATGTCCACAGAGTTACGGGATTAAATCTATTTTCTTATGGGATAGTGGGATCCCTCACCCCCCACATCGGGAACCTCACATTTCTTGAAACATTAGACCTCCAAAACAACAGCTTTCATGGCAAAGTACCCGTTGAGATCGGTGGTTTATTCCACGGCGAGTTCTTGTTCTTAGCAACAATTCATTTACTGAAAGTGTCCTACCAATCTCATACATTGCTCTTGAGCTTAGGAAACTTAATGTGGTCGACAACAAGCTTGAAGGAAAATCCCAGAAGAACTTGGCTCCTCTCGAAATTGCAAGCCTTTAGTCTTGGGGTAATAACATCTCACAGGAAAGATCCCAGCTTCACTCGGGAACCTTTCATCTCTCACTATATTGGCAGTAGGCGAAAACAACCTGGAAGGAAGCATTCCTGAGGAGCTTGGTAGAACAAGTATGTACTGGATTCAATTAGGTGTCAACAGTTTAACAGGTACAATTCCTTCTTCTCTGTACAACCTCTCAAACATGCGTTACTTCGGACTTGCAGATAATCAACTGGAGGGAAGTCCTAGTCAGGATATGGGTGTTGCCTTTCCTCATCTCGAGGGACTAATTCTTGCAGAAAACAGATTCACAGGGCTTGTTCCCGTTTCATTATCTAACGCTTCAATGCTTGAAGATATCCAACTCCCTATTAACAGTTTCACTGGACCAGTACCACCGAATTTGGGTAGGCTGCAAAACCTTCGAACCATAACCATGGCGACGAATCAATTGGGTACTTCCAGAGGAGATGATTTGAGCTTCATTGATTCTCTAGCAAACTGCACTCGCCATGCGAATGCCTTTCATCAAAATTTTCTCAAAGGTCCCTTTAGTTAAAATAATAGCTAATTTGACGACCCAACTTTCTTTGTTAGATAAGTGGATTCAACGAGATTCATGGAACAATTCCTTCAGGAATAAAGAATCTGGTAAATCTTAACATACCTGAGCTTGGCGGAATCACCTTCACCGGTAGCATTCCTTCTAATATCGAGAGCTTTACAAAAATTCAAGAACTAGGCTTGTTTGAAAACAAACTTCTGGAAGAATACCGCCCTCACTGCAATCTCAACCATGTTAAACATTCTTGATTTAAGCAGCAAAATAACTTCCATGGAGATATACCTTCCAGTCTAGCAGCCTGTCAAAACCTCCTAAAATTGAATCTTTTCTAACAACAACTCAATGGTTCAATCCTAACAATGTTATGGGTCTTCCACGCTTATGTCCTGACTTAAAATGGCAACGCCTTTACTGGTCTGTTGCCACAGGAAGTTGGCCATATGATTAACCCTTGAAGAATTAGATGTCTCTGAAATGTGATTATCAAGTAGATCTTCCAAGCACTTCTGTGGTAATCAGGTGAAAATGAGAGATCTTGATTCCATGGTAATGTCTTTTGAAGGTGATTCCAACATCAAGGTAAACTCTTCGAGGTTTAGAACACTTAGATCTTTCGTATTAACAAATTTTCTTTAGGTAAGATCCCGATGTTTCTCGACTTTCCTTTCTTATCTATTTGAATCCTTTGAGTTCTTTCTAGTCTTGAACTTGAAGGAGAAGTGCCTCGGCTGAGCCAATGTCACCATTTCAGTTGAAGGAAACAAAAATCTACGTGGAGGTGTTTCCTGCTTCATCTTCCCATATGTACAAGATCCCTTCTAGCAAGAAAAGAAAGCGTCCCTTCCACAAACTACTCATTCTAATCATTGGAATTTCATTCTTGAGTTTGTTGGGCTTTTGTTATCTATCTGAGAAGAAAGAAAATGAATAATGTCTCCTCCGTGACAATCTTCCAAAGATCAATCCTCGAGAATTTCATTACAGACTTCCATAAAGCTACCGGGCTTCTGAGTCCAATAAGATCTGTTTGGAGCTACTGCTCATAAAAGTAAAGGAATTTCGACTCAAGATGGAACAACCATTGCGTAAAGGTGTTCAATCTTCCTAAAGGGAGCTTCTAAGAGCTTTATGTCTAAATGTATACCCAGAAAATCCTAGATAGAATCTTGTCAAAGTCTTTAGTGTCATTTAGCTCGTGGACTCATCAAAAGTGTTGATTTTAAGGCTCAGATTTGAGTTGATGCCCAAAGGGAATTTGGATGGATGGTTACATCCACAAGTAAGAGACAATGATTCACCCCAAAGGCTTACTTTTCTACTGAGACTGAATATCGCCATTGACGTTGCTTCTGCATTGGAGTATCTTCACACTCAATGCGATGAAATTATTGTTCATAACGATCTTAAGCCCAGCAATGTTCTTCTTGACAATGATATGACAGCTATATTAGTGGATTTTGGTATTGCGAAGATCATTTCAATTGTTTCCAAGACTACGACACAAGGTTACAAGTATTGGCAATGCACTAAAATAGGCTCAAATACAATGAAAGGATCCATGTTGGCATCAAGCCTGTGTACCAATTTCACTAGAAGTAATTAAATATCTCTATTCATTTTATTTTCATTAGTATATTCCATGGATTTCATATGAACAAATTCCAAATTTTTATATATACTTTGTAATAATTTTTATGCAGAATATGGTGTGAGTGATCAAGTGTCGACTAAGGGAGATATGTATAGTTATGGAATCCTTTTATTGGAGATGTTTACCGGAAAAAGACCTACTAATGAGTTCCAAGATTCGGCCATACTTTCATAACTTTGTAAAACATGTTTAATTCGAACGAGTCATGAGGTCATAGATCAGCATTTGCTTTAGAGGGGATGGTGTTATAAATGAAGGACGTGATAACTCCGCAATATTGGAACTCCAGATCATATGTTCCATGGAATTGCCAAAAGACCGATCGAGATACAATGATGCAGCCACAAATTATGCTCAATCAAGAACCCTTCTAAGGAGTGCAGAATTATAGAGTGTATTACTGAACGAAGGCACATCATACATCTAGCAATATTTATTCAAATCGCTCTTTTGTTTTTTCTTCTTTTTTGTGGTTCGCCGTCATAAATACTATGAAAACTAGAACTAAGTTTTTATGTTTGCTTTTTCACATCCGTGATAAAAAGGCTGGCTAACAGGTTTTCGGTGTTTCTTTTTTGACCCCAACGATTGGGCTATGATAAGATCAAAATCAGCATAGTGGGTGATGAAAATGATGATGATAACTATAATACTTTTGGATGCAAATGATGAAAATAAGGAAAATGATGATGTTTCTTCTTGTACTTTGATTGTCCATTCTTTCCAAACTATTGGCATCATCTCATAAACAAGAGTGTCGAGATCATTACTTTGGAAGTCCTAGCTGTTAATATACCGCATGTTGTCTCTTTAATATTTTAATCATGCTTAGCTTTTGAAATGTAGCTATAATACTTACATTTGATGGTTAGGAGAGAAAAGAAGTGTTGCTAGCATCTTATTTCTCTGTATCAAAAATTTTCTAAAGGAAAAGGAGTAATTTGCAAAAGTTCGAAATAAGATGCAAAATGCCCCGAGGTTGTATGTTCCACTTCAGTTCTATAACTTCTTTTCATTCCAAGATCTCTAATGTTTACTTCCATAGCTCCTCCATTTCCCTACCATTAAATTATTGTAAATATAGAGAAACTGTAGCACGCCTTCGATACTGGACGACAAGGTGGAGTAAGTAGTTGATAAGGAGGAACATGCCAGCGTGACAGGAGAAACTAACACCCAATTACCCTAACTGCTTATCGGTCGTGCTGGGAAAACCTAACGTGAAGCCCTAACGCCCTCGAAATATAATCGCAATTCTCCATGGCCTATAGTTCTTCATCCTCTCATCGACAAGAATGGAAAAATTCTCAGAGTCAACATACCTACTGACTGGACAATAGTCAACGGAGTTTTGCATCGAGATAAAGATTTACTTCATACCTTATTCGTTTTATCATTTCCCTTTACTTTCAAGAATAAGCTCTGTTGCAAAGGGTTTGCAATGCAATTTGGTACCGATTGTTGGTTACAAACAAACAATTGAGAAATTCTCTACTTTATTACAGAGGAAGATGTACACTGCCAGCTCTCAATATTAGGTTTACGTAGGTTTTATTACCCCGCTGTTTCGATAGATTGGGTAATCGGGGTAAATTTGGATTTACAAATTAGGTATTTAAGGAAAATCCATCCAAAAAGAGTTATATACGTGTGTTCCTATTATATTATCAAGCATTATCATACGTGCCGTCATTCCATATTAGAAGCAAATACTATCGCGCATTCGCACAATGATTTAATGGTGGGGCATAGATGAGTTACGAAGTATAAGTCATGAGTATCTAGACCAAAAAAAGCTGGAGTCCAAGGAGATACATACGCAAAACCACTATATTATAACCAAAAACCACAAAGGTTTTTTATGTTTTACATATTAGGTTTCGTTTCATGATCATAGACTTTTCTAGATCAAATGTCCATATGGAAAGAAAGCCACACCCACATGCTATGCTATGCTGTCATAACACATCCTAAATGAGATGCTCTTGTTTAATTATCAGACCATTAATGGGAAAAACTGACAATCTCTACCAAGCTTAAGAATATCATGCCAAAACCTCAAGTCGAATCAATGCTATACAAAACCATAGTACAACAAAAAAAGCTCGACAAATATGTATGTTTCCAATAAACCTACGATATCTTTGAAGAGAAAAATGCAACGCGATTCTCGAACGATGTTATATGGTAGGGAACACTAACACTATGAGTATGGCAATTTACAAAGATATACTAGAAAACATGAATCATCCCATCAAGACACCGCACTCCGCCTCAACGGCAGCCGCAGTGAGGAGAAATCACCGATGTCACTGGGTTGATGATGAACTTGCTTTCTAATCGTTACACGAGATGGAAACGATCATACTAATTATATAATGACATTAGAGAACGCTTTTTTGAGCATGAATGACAAGATTCGACCCGATACCCTCCCCATTTCCCTTGGTCCCGGGCCAAAGGAAGTCCCACCGTATAATCCCCTGTGTGGAAGGAACCCCCACCTTAAGGAAGGAAGTAACACCATGTATTAATTTATCAATTAAGTACATAAATATATATAAAAACCCGCAAATAATTATAAATGAGGTCTCGTGAAAAGTTCCATACGAATATCGAGCGTCTCTAAGTATATTGTGGATTTAGGGGGTACAAGTAGAAATGAATAAGTCCAATACAACAAACTCGTAATAGATAAAATGCGATAGAGTACGACAACTGTGGGAAGTGAGAGAGAGCGACACAATCTGGCGCGAATAGGCTCCTACGAACCTCCGGACCTGGGTGGGAATGATGAACAATAATGTGAGATAATAACTGCTGAGTAGCATAGTTTATAAAGAAAAATAACATTTTTATATTTTCAATGGTTCTCTTCTCAAAACCTTCCGTTTCACTTCTTTTGTGTAAAGTTCACCGCTTAGAAACATTTCACAAAACCCAACTTTTACCCTGGTCCAACATATGCGCATCATGCTCAACAAATTAGCCCCAATGTTAAGAAACATAACTGGAATCAGACACAACATAAAGCCAAACAATAAGCATGTATAGTCACCAGGAAATAACGTAACCATGAAGTGCACCATAATCATAAGTATTTAAAATAGTTATACCATATTTAGAAAAATCAACAACATCCATACCACATAACCATCATAAATCGTCGATAAGCCGACCTCACGACACCGCGGACAACTAATGAACCCGTGGCTTACACCTACCATCACGCGGGCAATTCAACAAAAACCTCCGTAGACCTCGCCATCACGCGGGCAACTAACAAACCTCCAGAAATTAGCCATCACGCGCCAATCAACAAACCTCCGGTAGACCCCGCCACTCGCACTCAATCTCCCGCAAGCCCTACCATCACGCGGGCACCCAATAAACCTCCGAGTAAACCTGGCCATCAATGGCACCTAATAAACCTCCTGCAAACTTGGCCATCACGCGGGCACTAACAAACCTCCTGCAACCCGCCATCACGTGGCACCTTGATCACTGAGGAACCCACCACGCTGTATCCCTAATAAACCTCCGCATACCCGACCATCACGCGGGCAACTAATAAACCTCCGCACCCGCCATCACGCGGTAACCAATATAACCGTTCCCTTCTCACATGTACCTTTCCCAACCATACCGTAACAGTCACCCACAAAATCTCAAGATCCACTTTTTTTTTTAACAATAGTTTTTCAAGATAGTTTACAACCTCAATCCATGTACCCGAAATATCCAAACAATGCCACCAACTCATCCACGAACACAAAGAAAACTTTGCAAACGACAAAATGCTGACAAAATTCACATGAAATAATAACTTGTTTATATGAAGCCGAAAAATCATGTTTGAATGCAACCAACCATCTGATCAAAACAGTATATAGGTAAAGTATTTTATCACAATAGATATATCAACATAATACCCCAAATCATTTAAAAGCATATAAACCACTCACAGACTATAGACGCTCAGTCCTGCTCCCCTGCAGGATCGTCTCCCGGCCCGGCGTGAGTGCCTGTAATATAGATAAAACTCCGCTTAGGCTCTAATAACTGAACCAACAACCTTAGGATGCCCTGAAGGCCTTAGAATAACTGTTAGAACTATGAAACCATCCAAATTGGACTCCGACAGGTCCAATTACACTGTGCCCCATAGGCCCGACACTCCAAATCGGGCTTTCACCCGGAGCTAATTCGAAATTGAACCGTCCAATAATTCCTAAAAATATCCACTTCACTAATACAACTTCAATTTTGCCAAATTTGACCACTCCAGATCTATTCAAATTCCGACTTCCTGCACCAATTCGAAAACAACCTAAAAATGGAAACCCAACCAAACGATGTCCAAAATTTACAAACTACATATATCAATGGAATCAAGACCAGGAAATCATTGGTACCATTACCTTGGTCCAACAAATACCGTGGTGGCCGGAAAACTGATCTATTTCTGACCGATTTCGCTTTCAATGTAACTTCCAAACTATACAAATCCGCAAAAAGGGACCACGTAGATGAGTTCAGAAGGTCCAAAAAATGGTGGAAAGGGAGTTGGTGGGGTGGCCTGAGGTGGCCTAAAATGGCCGGAATCACAAAAACTCGTGAAAATAGAGGCAACTCATTGCCTGCCCGTTTACAAGATCCCATGGTCCGGCCAAGGGCTGGCCTTGAAATCGACGGGGCCAAGATTGTCCGAAGGGCGCACCTGGTGGTCCGTGCGTACAAAGAACTCCGGCCGCAGTGCCTGTCTGTCCGATTTCTCACTACAAGAAGTACATTTCTGCGCCTAAAAAGGTAAGTTCCCGCTGGGAGTTTTCTTAGGGTTTGGAGCTCAAGTGTTGTTTCTTCGCTTAGGGTTTTTCATTTGTATCACGTTGCGTTTATATAGGTCTAGGTCGCTTTCTCGCAAAAATCCTTATTGTAATCTCGACACCGATAAAGTGCTACTCGTTTGAACTCTTAACGGCCGTAACTTTTTATATCCGTAGTCCGACAGATGCCTCCTACCATTGAGGAACTCGCATGGATTCCAGGCCTACTAAATGGTGTCTTAGCTAACTTCCAAAACTATTCCCTCCTCGAAAAAGTCAAACTTGGCTTCAACTCGGTCAACTTGGCCAAACGGTCAACTTATCAAACTTGGTCGGAACCTCGTATTATTTGGTACGGTCACATAATGAAGGAATAAGAGCGTGATCCCAAAATACCTTTCAAAAAATTCCCAACACATAAGTCATTATCGCCCAAACTAGTCTCTTATTGCTATGTCATTAAAACCCTAGTCACCAACTACGATTTTGGTGATGTGGCAATAAAAGACTAGTTTGAGCATTATTTTGAAACATGAATCATTTTGGGATTTTTTTTTTTCTTAAAAGATTATTTTGGGACATCTCTCAAGGAATATTAATGCATGGAGGTAGAGAGAGCAGAGTATAAAACCTGATTCACAAGCATGTTTACTTGCTCTCTATACATCTCTTTCAAGTCCACAATATCAGCGCGGAGTTCTTCCAGCTGCACCAATTTTATAACCACATTCAAATGTCAGGGCTTCCTAGTAAAGAACAAACATCATTTTTTTTTTCTAATGTGTTTATAAGGAAGAAGGAATTTTTTTTTTTTTTCTTTTTCACTCTCTTTGCCCCAATTTAAATTGTGAGCATGTGATTTCTTAATGTGATTTCTTAATAGGAATTTCTTTTTCTAATGTGATTTCTTATTCCATTGCTCATAGACAACAGTGATTTGAGAACTCCTATTATCTATTGTTGGTGTAAAATGGGTATTCCCAATGTCTATTAGAGAGACCATCCTTTCCTAGGGAGGCTCTTTTGTGGGGAAGAAGCATAAAGCCTGATGGCAACACTTCAAAGATTACAAATTCATTGCCATGAAAGGAACTATATCGCTAAAATAAAGAATTCCTCACTTTCAAAGGATGATAACTTCCTTTATTTGTAATCTATGGTCTCGTCAAATGTATACATCATGAAGGCATAAATCCTTGGTTGATTTTTTGACTCGTGGGATGTAGAATGAGGGGTTGGTGTGGGTATAGTCTGTGGGGTCGGTGGGTTTTGTTTTGCCTATCTTTTCTCTTTCTTTACTCCCTGGTGGCCCTCTTTGCTACCACTGTATACTTGTAGGCCCCTTCGGGGTTCTTCATTGAATATATTTTCTTGAAATGGGGATCACAAACTACGGAGGACCCTGGGCTTAGGGTCCGTTAGTCTCCCGGCTACCGGAGGAGGGTAGGCGCAAGGCGGAGGCTGAGATTGCCCGCCTAGAGGTCAGGCGACATCTCCTACTGTGAGCCTCTGCAACCAAAGATGAGGTGTCCTCCTTCCATTCTCAGACGAGCAGGGACAAGGAGGCCATAGAGGAAGAGTATCAGTACTACCTCGAGGTGATCTTCGCTCATGAGCACGGCAAGGTAGTCAGGTGTTCAAACACAACATCTAAGGAGACCATCCAGAGGTCCTAGAAGGTATGCTTGACTCCGCCGACCCGCTGCCTCCTGAGTTCTTCGTGAACCTAGAGTGCCTCCCGTCTGTGCGCACACCCCATTATACCCTAGTAGCTTATTACATGTTTAGTGGTGGACAATAAAAAGTAAAGTTTCAGATTTTCCTAAATTTGTGTATTAAGGGTAAATAGGTAATTTGCTACCATGAATCTAAGAGACATAAGATGAAAAGATGATATGGGGTTATAAGAATTTGAATAAGTTGATTTGTATATAGAATAAAGTGGGAGGACTAAAATGAAAAGAAGAGAAATTTGGGTCAAATTTGGATAAGACCAAACATGGCCTTAGGAAAATCCCATTTTAGCTTGAGAGTTAGGGCAATTCAGTTAGAGAAGGAGAAGGAGAAGGAGAAAAAGATGAAGAGAAGAAGAAGAATGAAGAAGGAAGAAGAGAGAAGAACTGTAGTTTGATACTTGTTTGGAAGTTTGAAACTTGATATGTGTTAGTTGGAACTTTGGTATGGAAATTATATGTGTTTGGATCTCATGTTTGGAATTACTTGTCTAACTTGGGTTAGGAAAACCCTAACTCTTCAATATGTGTGTCTTGGTTGACGGTTAGTTTTGCGTTTTTTTTCTAAATGGTGTTATGGTCAAAGAGTTCTGGATGAAAATGGTCAAAACTAACTACTTCGCTTTGCTCGATTGACCTATGCTTAGCTGATAGAGCTCCACGCCAGAGTAGAGCTCCGCCTAGGTGAACCCGAGGTCAAGTTTGTTGAACTCTTCTGAGCCCCGCTTAAGCTGCAGCAAAGGTTCACGAGCGGTTCCACTTTGTGCATGCGACGCTTGCCTAAAGGCACTTACGAGTCCCGCTTTGGCTCTTCTCTACCACATCGGTAACAATCACCATCGATTAACGAGATCCAATAAGTGAATGAAAGGGTTCGGGATAAGCTTTAAACAGAGAAATGTCTGCGACTATAATAAGGCGTAAGCTTTTATTGCTGGGCAAAACATTGTTTCTTGCCCTCATTTGCTAATGGGATTAAGAATGATATAATGAATTCTGAAAAATATAATCGTATGCCTACTTAAGACTGAATAGTGAATGAATAGGTATCTCCACCAATGTTTGAGACTGGCTGCTATACGACACCCTCACTACATGGGCAAAGTATGTCTCTCGATATGGCTTCCAAGACTCCCGCATGTTACGGCACTTCACACGTGGCAACATGTTCTCGATCGTTGTTTAAGATCCTACCAGTGCCACGACACTTCCGCTACGTACAAGCACGTTTTGTTCAAGACTACACTGCACCTTCGGGGTATCTATCAGATTTATTCCTCCCATTCATCGCTTACTCCATTACGCGGCATATACTTATATGTTGTCTATCCGATTAATATGACATGTGCAAACATTTATATGATAAGCAGGAATAATGATCAAGAAGAAAGTATAAGGAAATCATTGTGTTCTAGAATGCACCCATGAAATTTCTACGTATCTCTGCTTTGAACTCCCACTTCGAGATATAAATTTCATTATAAGAGTTATGTTATATGTATCCTCAGAATCGTGGATCACCCTAGCTTTGATCATAATTGTTATCCTGCTTCCCATTAAGCTATGTTTAGCATGGGTGTTTATCCATGTAGGTACTAAAGATATGACCGTATGCCCACATCACCAGTGGCCAACACAATAGTAAAAGTCCACCTAATGCAGGTTTTTGTCTCTGTTTTGTAATATAAATGTAATAGTTTTGTAATAGTGGAAATTGTATAAGTACAAGTAACGGGACTCAGGCATGTATATGTATATGACATGTTAAACACCACTACAGTGGTAGTTCTATAATTTATATTCTTCTGCTATAGGTAGATTTGATATTGAAATTTAGCCCACCAAGGTCGAAGCGTAAAAGAGTCTCACCTTATGCCGCACTCCTCTCTTCGCCAGAGGGTAGGGGCGTGACAAGGCGAGGCTACTACTAGCTAATAACACCAAAGCTCCTTCAAGCGAGATGGCCAAGGAACCCATGGAGGTTGTTGCCGCCGAGATTTCAGTTAATTTTTTTCAGAAGGCCTTGTCCGCGCCATCATTCAGGTAATTTCGATGCTATCGGGCGCTTTAATGAAATACACCTTTTTGTCTACTTTAACTATTGTTTATTTTTCATTCTCATCTCGACGCCATTAGCGCTCTTATAATTTCTAGTTTACTTGAGCCATTGATTTCATCAGTGCAACCCTTTTCCTCAATTTCTATAGGGGGATGGCTACTTACTCGACATCAATGTTAGTTAGGTTTAGCAGTGGTTCGCCCCTTATGTTAACCGGCAAGGCACCATCTTTGGCCTTGGTCAGAGCCTATGTGCCGAGCCACTATAAGGCCTGGTCGCATACCAATAGGGCCGAGGCCTCTCTCTTTGAAGTGCCAATGTGCTAAGAGCCGGTCTCTGCCTGAGAGGTGCAGCAAGCTTAGAGCCATGCCCCGCTTTAGTATGGTAGGTGGGTTTCGACCGCTTACCGCAGCCAGCAGGGCTCGGGCCAAACAATTCAAGCCAATGGAGCATGGAAAGCTGGAAATACTGAAAATTAATGTGCACATAAAGCGTGCCGGAAGGTGAAGGGTGATTGGTCACAAAGCACGTGAGTAGCGCACATGTCCCAATGTGTCTGTGGTGCATGATTTTCTGATGGCACATTTAATTCATATGTTGACACTCTACCCTTATAGATAGGGGTCTGACTTCGAGTGCTGCCTATCCACAAGGTCTTTCACCTGCTGCGATTTCTTTTCCTCTCTATTCTTATGAACTGGCAAGGATAAGAGAGGCCATGGAGGAAGACTACCGTAAGGCTCGATTTTTCACTCTTATAGCCGCGGATGTTGTGTGTTCGCAATACAGGTTCTATATGATGACACCTGACTCTAGTTTTCTCTCAGGTGATTTATAATATCAGTTTTCAACTACTGGCAATCTTTGTGAGTCATGGGGTGCATCTATCAGGCGGTGGAAGATCTGAAATTACTTTATTTGATAAATGGAACCACTAGAGAAAAATGCAATTCTTGACATATTACAATATTGAAGCTTATGACAATATGTCATCTAATGTTATTTAAATTATAATTATGACATATATAACTTACTTCAAAGCAATAATGACATATAAAACTGTCACACTAGTTTGGATGATGGGACATGACTTATGACAATATATGGCCAATATTATTGTATTTAATTACGTACACTATCTTCCCCTTTTTAGAGGCCAGGTTACTCCCTCCTATTTTTCAAGACCGCTTAATTTACTCCTCCTTTCACATCTTAGGAGCATCTCAGGGCTCAAATGACTACCTCTCAAATTAAATTCTTATCATAAAATCTCTCATTGCAGGCCTGTAAGCTGACCATGACATGGCTCAACGATACCACCATGTGACTTATTTGGCGATGTCTTCATCGCCCTTCAGAGACGGTCACTCGATAAGGGCGTTACTCAGTGGCGAGGACTAAGTGGAATCTGCGCCGAGGCGCCAGATTCGCGAAAAAGCATAATGAGGCGTTAAAGGCGACAATACCCTCACGAAAGTGCCGATGCCGGGAATCTGGTGTTCGGAGGGAACAGCCAGGGCGGGGGCGGAGGAAGGTGTGTTCTGGGGTTGAGAGCGGGGTGAATATTGAAGTGGACTGATTTCTTTTTCTTTTTTGGTTCAGGAATTTGTTTAATGAATTCCGGATTTTTATGGTTTTGCTTGAACTATGTGGTGTGAAGGTGTGGAGGGGCTACCATTTTGCCGGCTTTGGTGGCTGGGCGAGATTTGACAACATGGCTGTTCTGGATGCAACATCTTTGATGAATCTTTATAATATCTTATGAATTATTACCTTGGTTGTTAGGGCCACTCTGTAGCGGTTTATGATTTACTCATTTTTGAGTTGACTCTGATGGGAATGATGTGAAGAAATGGGAGGACTAGTTGCCTTTAAGTATCTTTTATTTGTTTTCTTATTTCAGTGTTTTTTTGTATATAGTTGTGCTCAACATGTTCGTATTGTATATCTGACAATTATTAGTGAATAGATAAATCAGCTTGTGATAAATTATCAAATGAGATATCTTTGTATATGTCATTCTTTTGAGGCTGTTCTTTTGTTGAAGAATGAATGATCGGCACATGTGAGTTATGCTTAATAGTTAATACACATGGCATTGGTATACACAGATAAATGACTTGTTTCAATTAAATTCTGCATTGATCTCGAGATTAAGCAATGTTTCTTAAATATTTGTTTGATGCACTTTATACACATGGCACCTACGTTGGCTATGTTTTGATGGTGCCTCGAGCTTGTTGGACATTGGTTTCACGCCTCTTCAAGGAGAGGATCTTTAGTTTGATTTTATTACTATTACGGAGTTTGCACAAATGGAAGGTATGAGAAATTAGAGGTTGGTTTTGCCACCTCTTTGCCAAATGGGTGATGTTTGCAGAAACTAGGTTTTCTCAGGGTCATCAAGTGTGTTGAGTTTGTTACCTGCTCTACCAAAATGTCTTATTTATTGGGTTTCTTATAATGGTTTCTTCTACCACATTTCAGAATGACTTATCAGGTTTATAAATGGGTTCTTCTTCCTGATCTTACATTTGAGAAGAAGCGAGCAAACAGGGTGAGGAAAAATATGATGTGGAAAACAAAGGAGGAGCTGAAAAGAGAGAACCTTAACAACCTCTCTGGTTCAAGGAAGGTTATTAATCTAGAGGGAGGGGCCTAGGCAGTGTCACTTTTTAACTTTGCTATACCCTTACGATGATTTCTTTTATTTTCAGTTTATGAGTTAATAAGAAAAACATATACATTTTTTGCTTTGGTTTCCTATTTTTAGTTTGTTTAGTTTTTTGGATTCCGATTGGTTTTTCTTCATTTTTGGGAAAATTTTGCTTTGGTATCACTTATCCATGTATGCTCTGTTATGCTCTAGACTACATATTCTCTCCCATTAGGCTGTATGAAATAACTAGATGTGTCTCGGGAAACAAAAATAAAGCGAAGAAAAAGAAAATGGTTTGAAGCGGGGATTTGGGTTCACCACTTTGAATTCAACAAGTTGTGAGCCCCACGCCACTCTACATGCATAAATCTAGATTCTTGACTCAATGACTCATGGGAGGTCCGAACACCTCAGCAGAGTTGGACGAAAAAGTTATACCGATCAAAGTTCTGAAGGATCTAAAGCTGGAAATTTTTGATTGCCGAAAATTGCTTTATAAACGATCAGTGAAAATTCCTTACTGGGCTATTAAAAAATTAGCTTTGTATGAAAAATTCTTTCATGAACTGAGTCTGAAATTTAGCACCATGAACAGTAAATTTTCACTGCTGAGGTACTCCAATTTGTGCCTCCTTGGGCGACCTGGCACTCAATCAGGAGCTCCGTTTGAAGATTATGTGGACAAACTTCCGGCTAAATGAAACCTGGGCCCATGCCTGTGAGAACGGAAGTGGATTTACAAACCACACAACGAACGAAGCGAGCGGACACTACGATCGACCGATTGCGTTTTGTTTCCTTATGTTTCTGAGATACATCTAATTATTTCGCCAGTCTAATAAGAACCTGAAGTCGGCTTACTGCTGAAACAGATAAGAAATGACAATATGAAGCCGCAGTAACATGCGAAGAAAAGAATGAATGAAGCGAGAGGCTGCCCAGTGAGCATGATTGCTGTTTGAATGAGCAGGGCAAGAAACCATGCGTGCACGGCAGGTGCAAATATGAGAGCGTGGCTACATGTGAAGCTATAATGGTGATATTCCAGGTGACACCTACCTTGAAATCCTTATAAGAGCTTCAAGTAATTAATTCTGGAGTTGGTCATTACGAGTGTTGCCCCTGAGAGAATGAAGTAGCATCAAACTCCATAATCCCTAAATAGTATGAGGAACTCGAAGCTTGTCTTTCGTTTGGTACCTTTAGTTTGAGGACAATGAACCATTTTATGTTTCATTATGAGTTTCATCTTACTTTGCAATATTCCAGTTAATATCATTTTTATTTCATATTTTTATTTGGTATAATTATCAGTTCATGAAATACTCAAGATGCATGATGACCACTGAGATCTTCAAGATAGTATATATCTTTGAATGAATATTCTGATACTAATATTTTTGAGTTTGTCTTACAGTTATTTGTTTAGTAGATTAAGTTTGTATAGACCTAGATTTTATTACATGATTTCATCTTCAGCTATAATTAATTACGTGTCATTTGTTTATTTTATTGCAGCTCACAGGTCAGGTTAATGTGAAAGACTCAAGGTGGTTTTATAGGGCTTGTTTAAGATCACTTATATACATATGGGTTTATTAATATTTTGGATACTGTATAATTTCTCTATTCAGTTCTATGGGTTTTTTATTTTGATATCTATATTTATAAATGGAGACTTAGTTTTACCTCTTTTGACATCTTTTGTTTACAGTAAAGATTTTTGGCTTCTCTTGAATATATTATTTTTGTTTTATTGAAGAGACATAACTTGTTTAGAAATTAACACAATATATCTTACATATGTGTTTTTTAATATTTATACATATTATATATATGGTGCATTACTAGTTAACAAAGATAAAGTCTTGTTATGAAAAACAAGACCTCTTTACCATATTAAGTCATACATTCAACAACAATTTAATATACAACAGTTATTTTGCATCATAACTATTCATTTATATTTATTTAAATCTGTTTTAAATTTTCCAAGGCTATCATGGCATATGCTTCTAATTCCAATTATAATCTGGTGGAAGATCCTTATCGATATATTTTAAAGAAATAACAGTTTATTTGAACCACAAACCATGACATATTATGAATTAGTGAAAAAGTTATATTAGATTAATAGAAGAGCACATTCATTTGGCATTTTATATATAATAGGTTTAACTTTTGATACACCTACCTTGACTTTTACATGGATGACATATAGGTAAGAAAGTTCTATGATGACATATAACATCGGTGGCGGTCGTTAACGATTGCAGATAGGTCTTCTTATAGTGAATAATAACATCTTCAAATGGAAACTTCTCCTCTTTCAGTAAGTGAAACCAATATGGCCGCGGACATATATCATCTATAGCTAATGATGCCATTGGCACGTCATTTATAACTTTTGTAATAGAATTGATAGCGCTTCAGACATATATCATCATCTGTTAATAGCATATTAATATGTACAGACCTATATCTTTTGGTATTCTTTCGATGATCCTTTTTTTCTTTGTCTGAACCGATAAGGATCATTGGTTTGGAATGCCAAGTTAAATTACTCATCAGGAGGTGCTCTTCTTGGGCTCCAACATAATAATTGAGCCAAAATTAAAAACTATCACTTAACCTTATTATGCTGGCAGGATCAGTTCACATTCCATGATGGAGTTTGTTTGGAGCCCTGGAATTACTTTAGTTTCTGACCTCTTCTTTTTATAAAAATTTATCAAAGTTGGAATGGAGTAAAAATTGAATGGGATTCATTCCGCACTCCTATTCCCTCTACAGCATACTGGTTGCTTTTTTTGTTCTTCTCTAAAGCAATAATGTAGGTTTAGTGTGAACGAGGTTCTTCTTGGTCCTCATTCTAGTCTTCACTTTCTCTTTTATACTTTTTGACTTCGACGTTTGGCGAGTTTAATAATCTTCTGGAAAATGCTTCATGCACTACATATCAAGAAGAACTTTGTTAATTTTATATTTTATGAGAATTTATTTATTTGTTATTTAGAAAAGTTTGGAAGTTATGGGTATGGAGCTGCACGTGAGGGTGAGTGTCAAAGACATGATGTTCTTATTAAACACAAATCTTATATAGTTTAGTCTTTAGGAAGTTAGTTCATTCACAAGTATTTTCCTTAATATTATCTGAAAACAAACAACTACTATTAGTTTTTCATAGCTAGTGTGAACAACAAAGCTGATTACTAGCAATTCATCTTATTAACATAATTATTTTTATTTACTAAATGGAGACGATGCTACACAAACTTTCTCTAATAGCAGTAGTCATGGCATTTTAGGTAAATCCAGCTTTCGTTGATTCAGACAGTGGTTTGTCAAAGTATCAACACTATGTATTTTTGTTTGGACTGATGGGGCTGAGCAGAATTCATTCTACAATAATTTAGTGTTAATAAAAGTAAGAAAGAAATAGAAAAGAGAAGATAGAGATCATCTCCAAAAATACTTTTAGAAATTTCTTGCTAGTGTACAGAGCTGAAGCTAATAACTTCAGGTTGTCATTCTTCTTGAAGAATTATATGAAGCAGAGAACCAGGTTAATATTTTCTGATTCAAAGATTTATGTTAAGGAAGAAAGAGAACATGGAGAAAATATGGTAGAGCCTCTATTTTATATATATAGTTCAAATTTTCTTTTCTGTTGTTCAATGCAACAGTTTCTACCTCAATACACGCGTATCATACAATGGGTTCAATTTGAATATAACTAATTCCAATAGTTATTGATGATTGGATTGATTGGTTTTGGTTCTTCTTTGTGTTCAGTTTATATTAGACGGAAGAACTCTAAACCGTTTGAACCCGATGGTTATACCGCCTTGACAAATCAAAGAAATGTGCTAGTTTGATTAGTTTTAACAAATAAATGACAACCCAAACTAATAAACTAAATGTAGTTTACAGATAAATCACAGGCTACCCAATGTTTCTTTGTTTTTGCTACCTTAATACTGGAATGTAGCAGTAAAGTAGGGCAGTAGTTGATCATCCTACTCTAACCAGTCATAAAATGAAGGATCCGTACTGAAAAGACAGATGGTTAAAAATATGTAAATATTCTTATTTGCATTTTTTAAAGTGAGTTAAAGGCACTCTCAGGGTACATGACTGCGTGTAACACAACTACAATTATAAAACACTGTATTCCTTCCATATATGGATCTTAAAGGACACTGATAATCCTGACTGTAAAGTCAATTCAACATGTATTAGAAGATATGATAGATGACGATACAATTCAGGAAGAGAAATAAAGATATTTTAGCCACACTCAGCTCAATTGTATCCACTTGGCATTCATTACGAGGAGTGGCACCCTATCTTGACTGTTGACACTGAGTCTACCTCTGTCGACATTTTCGTCTTATTACTATGGGTTTGGGAGCATTGTAAGGACAACTACCTTCTAGCAGCATCTTCAGTGTCGCTACCAGTCTCATCATGTTCACGGAAGGGACAGTTTGCAGAGCTTCAGTGTACCATAGTGCAATAATACCATTTTTCTTCCACGGAATTTAACTGTCTCGATGTATCTCATCTACCATTTCTATATGTAACCTTTTCTCCTCTATTCATACCCTATCATGAGATCTATAATGTGTAAGGAAGTATACTTGATCTGAGTTCTCTGGAAGGAGCTTACTAACATTTCTCTCCTTCTTTCATGTGCCAAAACTTTCCATCAACAATATTTCAGAACTGCAACGTCAGCTTTGTAAGAAGTACCTCAATGGCTTTTATAGAACAATTCTACAAGAGCAATATATCCCTAAATATTGCATGCCTTGATGAGAGGCAAATACTCTATTCTGATGTCCGTTGAATATAACATTTACCACTAAGGCCAAATACAAAACTTTAGGTATGAGTCTGCAAATAAGAAGAATGATAATATATCTGGCTTAAAATATCAAAATACAAATTTGCATGTCACAACCAGATGCAAATATTCAATTCCTCTGGCAACTCTAAAGCAATCTTGTACCATGAAATCTCTCCACAGCTCAAATGGGAGATTTTCTCTCTTTCAAGAAAGATATACTTATCAAGGACCCGTTAGGCATGAAGTCATGTATATAAGAGCGCTGTTTTGATCTGGTTACTTTTAATCCATTAGGTCAAACCGACTCATGTGATGAATCACCGATAGTAGCAACTTCATTGATGAAATCTTCACCAGTGGCTTTAAATTTGACTAACACTTTTACAACACAAGTACTACTTCTTATGAAGTTTCCTTTATACACGAGCCAAATTATCACCATTCTAATGAGTCTTAAAATTAATTTGTTTCTTCTCTTTCTCTATTGAATCATATGAGCCTCTGAACATTAAGTTTTTTGTGCTTTTGGCAAAGAGTGTACAATACTGTCATCTAATGATAAATGTCTCCAAATGGAACTTATGTGATTAAATAAAAATGTGAAGTACAGCTTGTTCAACTAGCTCTCTTCCTCCATGTTAAATTAACACTACATCTCTCATGATATTAAAATAATCAAATATATTTAAATAAAATGATTGAAAATTATAAGGTTTCACAATCTTATGCATTTGACTACTAAAATCCATTAATGAATATACACATGGTAACTATGTAAAAACAGTCCCATATGGTAACTACTGTAAATAATCATGTCAATTGAACAGAAATATGCTTTTCTCTTATTTTTAGTCATTTACCTTATATGTCTTTAAATGAAGAGATATACAGTGAAGGATTTCCGTATCTGGGATACTGACAGACGAATTAATTTAGAGGAAGGTATAAAATTAATAACACCCCAGAACTCTAACCTACAAATTCAGGAGTTACATATCTCTACAAGAGGAATAATTTTAAAAATTTCAGAGGGCTTCAGCACTACTAAACAGCATTAATAGGTCAGTTGCTGTCTGGAATCCCAATCATGTTATTTCAAACTTTTATTTTTTATTTTGGAAATAAAAGCTGAGACTTAATGAAACCTTACTGGATTCTAATATTATCTGGTCCTATAGAAGAATGAAGCTAATTAATACTTCCTTAAATTTATATAATATACAATCAAATTGGATGCTAAAACTAAAAATTTAATTAAACAAGAAAAATCATTGACACACAAGATACTACAAGAAGAATTCTTTTAACTCTACGCCTTTCAGTATATCCCAAAGTTGGACGTGAAATCCATTAAATAGAAGTAATCTGATCTAAATGGATGAGTGAGCACTTTGTCGTGTAGATCAAAGAAACATATGTGAAATTTATGAAGAAACCTAGTTTCAAGGTAGACAAAAACCCTGATTTGGCCATATTTTCCTTTATATTTTCCTGAAACAAACATCCTAGCCCAACGTGCAGAGTTTTCTTTTGATTAACATCTTATTTTACAAAACCGATAACTGTAACTAATGGAGTCTTGTGAATGTTAAAAATATTCTTTAGTTCTTTATGTGAAGGAAGCTGAATTAAATAAAATGCAATTCATGATAGGAGAGATGATGAAGAAACTAGGAGGACATACCAACAAGACGATACACGGGAGCAACGAATAAGAGAAGTGTAAACACCATCATAGTAATTAAATAAGTATAATAGATTCTGCCTACAGAAAATGATCCACCATTAGACTGCAATGCATCTTGCCGAATTTTGTAGTGATATATTGAGTTACACTTTAACTAATTTTGGTTCTAATCAGATGTATGTCGTTGGTATGAAGGGAAATACAGCTCTGAATTCACAAGCAGATTTTCTTGCAAATTTGACATTAGACAATTCTCTGGGCTCTTTGTTCTTAGATATTTAATTGATAACAGTCAATGGTTATGAATACTGAATGTTTGTACTCATAGCCTCAAGGTCAGAACTAGTGTAGCGTGTGTTCATTTCTACATGTTGTTGTGGGGTGGTTGGACAGCATGGCATGCCTTTATGTGAGTTCCAGGCCTTGAGTTACAGTGCAGTTCATGATACCCCACTCTTCCACTCCTTCAGGGGGACTATGGATAAAATTTCTCTACTCTTTACAGAATGAAGGGATGAGGAAGAAACGTGGTCTTTTTCCTCTGGAATCCATATCTAACCATCCCATTATTTGTTGGTGATCTCAGTACATACAATATTTACCTTAAAATTATGGTTGTTTTGGCTCTTAAATCAGGTTCAAGTATATACAATTGGATGGATCATTTTAGTTGAGAAAATTTTGTGGTTGAAATATCTCCACAGGAGAATATGGTGATTTTCAGTAGAAGCACAGGATCGAAAGAAATGAGATGGAGATGGGAGGCGATAGATGTGGCTATTCATAAGTTTTTGTTTCTCTATCATCATATTTGTAAAACTTTGAAAGGAAAGGAAAGGATATCAGGACTATTCTGTAACCTTCTCTAATAAGCTTTATAGGGAAAATATTGCAGCATCTTTCAAGTATGAAGTTCATTTATGTGAAGAATTTGTTTTCTCTTTCAAAGTCATATGTATAATTGCGCATAATTTTGGCAAAACTCTATGGTGGACTCATGTTATTATGGTGGAATTATTGTATTACTTTGACCTAAAGCCGTGCGGTTTCACGTTTTGACTCTCCCCAAGTATACACTGTTAGATGATGTTCATGTTTCATCTAATCTTTAATTCATAGTAATGTCTGGACTTTGAGCGCACACCAACATATCATCTTTTTCTCTATGTTTACCACTTAAGCTTATCGCATTACAGGAAATCAAAGTTCAGTAGGTCTGAGCAACATGAGCTCAAATATAGAATGGGTGTTACTCTAAAATCTATTCCTGCCACAGTTGTTATTGCTTGTGTGCCCGATTGTTAAGATTAGATGACAAGATGTTGCAGGGATACAGCTAATTGCAGCCGAGGAGGGTCATATCGTTTCCGTTCAACCAAGAAGCCAACCAAAAACTGCGGTTTTTGGGTTTGAGGTGTCTTGTACTGGAAGCTACTAATCAGACTATCCTAGAGCACCATCTTTAGAGAAAAGCACCAGGTGGAGGGAGATAAATTACAGAACTCAGAAATCCGCGTCCTTACTGGGTTTCCTGCGCTTTCTATCGACAGCTTGTTTTTTAGTTTAGCTCCCTCCCTTCTATGATAAAAGGGATGGGAACCTTGCGGAGGGATTTCACCTTCTTCAGATTGTTTCATTAGATAAATCAATCAGATGGACTGACGTCATACACCTGTAACATTTTTAAGGAAATACCACAATTTATGCAGTTAGAACAAATCTTGGTGACTTGGATCTATACTCATACCAAAGGTGACAATGTTATACCACAAATATGGTTTGGAAAGTAACTCTATTTGAAGTGGGGGCGAAATTACTAACTATGGAAGCTGAATGAAAAGAATTACTTATTCGATCTTGCTCTTGCACTTTATTGATCTTTTCGTTTCAGTTTAACTAGAAGTACATCTCCCGAGTTCATTTTTGGTGCCAGATAGTGTTTACAATTTGACCAAATACTCTTTCTGATTCTCTATGAGTACCATTTTCTACCAGCCTAATGTTTATTAGTATGTTTTACAGCAGCATCAAGATATGAAAGGTTTATAGGTGAAAATTTATTTCTTTTCTTTATAACATACTTTCATTTTTTATGAGTTCTATCTCTCTTACAAGTGGCATATATGAATGGTGTTTAATTTAAAAATAAATACTACTTCCTGTTTCTAAGTACAATGTTTTTCTACAACTAATGACTTTTTATTAATTATGTTTTTAGCTAGCATCAAGAATACACAAAGGTTGGGTAATTTTACATTTCTTTTATTTTCTAATACTTCATTTATTAGGTTCATACATCCTCCACAAAGTTAGCTTTGTTATAGATAATTGTTTAATTTGAAATAAATACTACTTCCTAATTCCTCTAAAAATTCTAATATATACCACAACTAATGACTTTGTAATTTATGTTTTTACAGCAACAGCATCAAGAATACGAAAAGTTGCAGGTGAATTTTACATTTCTTTTATTTTCTTTCTTTTTTCCATTTAGCAAAAGTTCATCCTCCACAAAAAGTTGGATTTTCATCATAGATAATTGTTTTTAATTAAATAAATGCACACTTCTAATTCCTAAAGTGCAATATTTTCACAACTAATGATTTTATTAATTATGTTTTACAACGCCTCCAGGCTGCCAGGAGTTTGCAGGTGGGTACACATTTCTTTATTTTATTTTATTTTTTCCATTTTACAGTGACCAAACGGATGAATGTTTGTGGTGTTTCAAGTACGGAGATAATCATGGGTTGCCTTTTTCTCCAATAATCAATAGCACATCTGCACTCTATCTGTTTATGGCTTGTATAAATACAAGAGAACATGGAAGGAAGATCGAAAGAGTTTGAGAATTATAGAGCTCTCAAGCTAACTCAGACTATATATGCTGATATTAAGAAAGATTACCCATGGGTTTGATGATTCAGTTATGAGCTAAGGGACTTATGGAACTGTGTATAAAGGAAGCTTTAAATGAGAGTTTTTTGTGGCTGTAAAAGGTTCAATGATTCTAAGGGAATGGGTTATAGGGTTATCAATGAAGTGTGACAATGATTCCAGAATGGGTTTATAAATGTTTAAACTGGGGAGGTTGCATATCTCCAGGTGAGGGAGAGAAGGAGAGATGCTCAAATGGCAAAAACTAACAATTGGCCAGGTTTTGGTGCATTCAATGGCATCCCAGAGTGGATGTAAGTCCTTCAATGAATGTTGTTTGTTCAAATGCTAGGAAGGACTGGGCAAATGTTTTCCTAACCTACTTTACTTTGCAGGAATCCGAATTGTAGTCACAGATCAAACTAGAGCTAAGTAAGCAAGCCACCAAGAACTTTTCAGCAAAGTTTAGAAGTCATCTCAAGTGAAATTAAGGGAAGTTTAATCACTTTGTAGTTTGTATTTTCAATCTAAGGAAAGATGATTTAGAATTTGTAAAGTAGAGCCTTTTGCATCTCTAAAAGTATTAGGTACAGTTATCAAAAGTATAAGATTAGAGTTTGCTTTGTATGTTTGCATTATGATGTCTCTATAGAGATAGATATAATAAATTTCTTTACATCTTGATCAAATTAGAAATGGATGTGGTATTAAAAAGGTTAATCATGAATCAATATACATACATTGAGAATGTTATACCATATGTTTGTGGTCCATTCAACATATCTTCAATTTGGTAGCTTCTTAGTGCATTGAATATGACTTTTCAAATTAACAACAGTCAATTTTCTTGGCAGTAAACAAACTCAGCTCTTAAATTCTAGACTATACTATTTGCAGAACAAATTAATATTCTCTAATTTAACATGGTCACTTATACTATCACATTGCAATATTAATTTCAGTGAAGTCCATTATGTAATCAATTTTGATGATATTTTAGTATGGATGACTTGCACTGATTCAACGTCAAAATTCTTCAGTAGTTTAACATTGTATTAGGCCCATTGTAGGTCTAACATTTGAAAAAATAAAATATCATGTCTTTTTGCCTTAATAAAAGAATGCTATCATGGTGGAAAAGTGTGAGAATTTGAGGTATTAATCATCCCAATTACATTTGAAAATAAAATATCATGGCTTGCCCCAGGAAAATAGCCCTATCATGGTGGAAAAAGTGGGGAGTATGTGAGATATTAATCATCCTAAATTTCATCAGATAATTTTGTCTTGAAAGTAGAAGATAACATTGTCATAGAGGAAAGGATCAAAAATAAAAATTTAAGCCTTCTATGAAGTGTGGATGCATTACCCAGATAGATTAAGAATTTTTATTCATTCACATTCCTATATTTACTTGTGACTTATACCATTTTAAAGACTCAATATTGTTGCAAAATCAACCTTGATGACATATATAGATATGTATAATAAGTTAGAAAAAATGTGTTCAAGTTTTTAAGGATTAATTTGCAAATTAATTTTTTTAAAATTATGGTTTTAAGATCTTATATATGGAAGTTGTATGATTTTTACCCATCTCTTTCTCTTTCATAATTTGTTCTAGATACTCTATAAGAAATATATATTGAAGATATTCTAAAGAGTTCTGTTGTTGTAACAGAATTGAGAATGTAAAACTAAGTCACTGGGATGAGCTAAGCCTCCAAACCCATCTCTTCATGGTCTTTTCCTTTAACTTCAATAATAAGCTTATCATGTTTTCAAGCAAGAAAAATAATTGCATCGTACTATCTTTATATCTCAAAATATAAATCAGAGTAACCATATTTGTGAAGATAAAATATTATGCTATCCTAACTCAAGATCCATTAATTAACAAAAGATCATGTTACATGTCTCCACTTCCAATAAATAAATCACAAGGTTTAGTGTCCTTGAGTTAGAAAATTAGCACTTTCATGAGCAACAAACTATTTCCTATTTGGAATAAAGAATGATAGCACCATGTGATATGTTTATTACAAATGTAGCACTAAATTATTGGAATCTTGTCCTCGTCTAAGAAGGCTTTCACTATTTTGCTATAAGAAATGTGAAATCAATTGTCGATTTTTGTGGAAAAGTAATTGAAATAATTTTAGATGGGGAGAAATAAATATTTGGGTTTGGTCTCACTTGATTGACTAAATAAGATATTAATTGATGCTAATTTATTTGAAAAGATGCTTTGATAGCCCCCTTTAGCAGAAAAGGAAAGTTCTATTTTTAAAGTTTCTTAGTTGGTGATTCTATTTTTTTTTTTCAAAAAGAACATGCTATGTGTCATCATGTGCATGCATGTATATATCAACATATATTACCACCTTAACTATACTTGAAAAAATGTCCTTTTTTTTTTATTTATACGGCCTTCCCGTTAATTCATTTGAAAACAACCACTCTCTTTTCCATGTAAAATAAAAAATCATCAATTAAAGAATTACCTTGCATGAATTTTTAAGAGTCTATTAATAGAAATTACCTTTCAATGTTTAATATTTCTATTTAACACCTTAATTCTCATACATCACCGTTGTAATTTTGCTGAGAAATTTCAAAGCCAAACCATGTAACCATTAGTCAGCTTTCACCTCATTTCAATCCTTTTCATACATCATTAATTTGCCCCCACAATGTTTAATATTTCTATATTGATGCAATTCAGAAAGGTCCTACATAATGATTCTTTAAAACAATAGAAAACTACCTCTCCCAGAAAACAAGAGATGACTGTAATTGGTAGTCTATTTTTCCATGGAAAAAAAAATCATGGTTTCTGTGTTGACAGGTCTCTTTATAAGCCTATTCCTAGTGCTACTTTTTCTTTTATATTTTTGACTTATGGGCGTGTAGATTGGGTTTGCTGTTGAAAATGCTATCATGCATTCTGCCAAGGGAAGAACCTACATAGTTTCTAAGCAGTTTCCACAAGTATTCTTGAGTATTGATTACATCGTTACAACAGAAATTACAAAAAAAAAAAAAAAAATCTTATGTATTAGGATGAGAAAAATTGAACAAACAAAAATAATAAGCGAACTTATATGTGTTTTTTGATGAAATTAAGAGTCTTTAAGAATTAATTGTTGTGCCACGTAGTTTTTAGTGGGTGATGATAATAATTCAAGAACAAAAGGATAAAGAATAACTCACACAAAAATGCACGGGGTTTTATCATGGTTTGACCAACCATGCTTAAATCCACGGATGAGAGAGAATATTTCATTACTACAACGGCTGCCTACCGTGTATCCTCGTTCTTCCTCACATCTTTATATATCTGATGTTCTACAAGTCATCTTGATCACATGAATCTTTTCCCTCATGATATATATTATTTTCATAGCGATATTCCTAACCACTTATCATAAAACAGTATAACACCCAGTTAATTATCCTATAAATATCATTATAAATAGAACTGATTAGCTCATTTGAGACACATATTCTAACCTTAGCAAAGCTCACAAAAATAAAGGAAAGGGGGAGAATGAAGGCTATTGTAAAAGCTGGAAATTTGACTTTAAAGATTCAAACGAGAAAATTACTTGTTGAAATTTCAGTTTTGAAACATGCAAAATATACTAAAAGAGGAACAAGTAAATGTGAAACAATTATATAGAAGTGTTACACGGAAAAGGTAAAGTGTGACATGAAACTGTTACATGAGAAGTGTGACATGAAAGTGGGTGCCATTTAATACTCGATATGCAACCAGATAACTTGACGTGAACTGAACCTGATAGAACCTGAGCAGACCAGCGCTAGTGTTTATCAATTTCTATGTCTCCCAGACATTTCGCCCCACCTTAGTGTACATGAATACTCAGCGCCTCAGATACAATGATCTTCACATAGATAGAAGTAGCACTCCAATCTATCTGTCCAGCGAACCAAACTATGTTGTGTACTCTCCAAATGCATTGCCTTAAATGCCGAAAAATAATGCACTAAAGACTGAAATTCATTTTTTGTCTCCTTTCGTAGAATGACAATGGACCTAAGTATTTATGCATCTTCGTGACTTTCCCATTATCACCATCCTAAAAGACGCAACTCATCATGAAAAGACACAACTCAAAAATGAGGCACATGAACTAAAATGAAAAGACACAACTCAAAACTATGCTCAAAACAACACCTTTACATGAACGAACACAACTCAAACTGAAAGTCCAAACAGCACCGTTTCAAGAGGGTCACTTATGAACCTATTTTCTCATTCATTTCTTAATGCATCCACCGTAGCAACAACTTGGCGGTCGGCCTCATTCTCACTACAAACGGGAGCATCCTCACAAAGAAACTTTGCAAGATTCAACGTAGTGAGATAGAACAACATTTTCTGTTGTCATCTCTTGAAATCATTCCCATAGAACTTTTCGGGTTTCTCCCCATGAGACACATGAGTAGGAACAGAAATAGGCACCACAGGCACAACATGATTTGTAGTGGCAGGAACATTAATATCATTTGCATCCATTTATGACAAACAAAGATTACAAACTATTCAAACAATATAAAAGTAGTAAGTTATAAAACAAGAAATAGTCTATGTTACTGTTTTGAAATTACTACTTTAACGTTTTTGTATGGTTTATCAAAAGTCATTGTTTGGTGTAACAGTTTAAATTAAAATAGAAACAAAGTCACTGTTTTAAATCAAAACCAGAACCACAACAAGTAATTAAACTAATTGAAATCTGTCTTAAGAATGTTGCAAATTTGACTCTAGGGTATTCAAATATAGTAAAATTACTAGTTGAAATTTCAGTTTTGAAACATGCAAAGTATACTAAAACACTAACAAGTAAATGTGAAACAGTTATATAAAAGTGTTACACGGAAAAGGTAAAGTGTGACATGAAACATTTATATGAGAAGTGTGACATGAAAGTGTAAACACGAACGCTTCGATATATGCAACCAGATACTAACTTGATTGCGCACGCAGAACCGTGATAGAACTTTAGGTAGATCAAGGCTAGTGTTTGACACTATGTCCTTCGCATGCATTTTGCCCCCACTCTTGCGCAGCTTATGGAATACCAGCGCCTGCCTCCCGTGATACACGATCTTCACATGGCGAAGTAGCACTCCACCTATCCGTCTGAATAATCAAACTCATGTTGTGTACTCTCCAAATGCACTGCCTTAAATGCCAAAAAATAATGCACTAAAGACTTAAATTCATTTTTTGTCTCCTTTCGTAGAATGACAATGGACCTGAGTATTTATAGACCTCTTGGTGACTTTCCAAACAATCACCATCCTAAAAGACACAACTCATCATGAAAAGACACAACTCAAAATGAAAAAGACACAACTCAAAATGAAAGCCCAAACAGCACCTTTTCATGAACGAACACAACTCAAACTGAAAGTCCAAACAACACCTTTTCAAGAGGGTCACTTGGGAGCCTATTTTCTCATTCATTTCTTACTCGATTTGAGCAAATGAATATACTACATTATTCTCCTCACATAGTAGAATATGAACCCACAAAATATTGTTCAAAATAACAATCGGGTCGCACTTTAATTTAGGCTAAAAGTCAACCTACAATTCAGTTTTTACACTTAAAAAACTGTTTTGGTCCAACAGCAGAAAGGGTGGAAATTTGGCTAGAGACACAATGATGCCACAACTAAAGATTCCTCTACTTTTTTATTTGATTGACAAGTTTTGAATTTAAATAAGATGAAAGAAACAAGTATCAAAAGTAAGTGGAGCACAACGACACATCAAGGGGCCACTTTCTAAAACACGTCTAACTCCTAAAGACCAGGTCTTTTTTTTCTCTTTTTCTTTTTGATAAAAGTAATGTTAAAGATCAAACAAAACTCAAAACATGTACCAGTCGAATCCTAAATCTGCAAAATCCAACTCTTTACCTTAGAAGCACAAACTTGTTAGATGGCAAAGGTTGTAAAAATGTCTGCGAGTTGGATCTTCAAATCTGCAATAAATGAGGCCCACTTAAATATTATAATGTAACTAACCACAAAAGAAACCCCTTAAATATTTAATAAACTTTATCAAGAAATACATCACCGGCTAAGTGCCCTGAATTCTTGCTATATTTTAGACCTTGATATGTGTCTATTTAGTTTTTTGGTGCCAATTACTTTATAGTAAAGTGCCCTCACAAAGATTTGAACCTCTCTCCTCCTATCCCAATTCTGCTTAAACGCGAATACTCTAATCAACTTAAAAGTTAGATATGTGACTGCTTATTTAGTTTTGGGATATATCTATAAATATATGATATATTTTTTTTAAGGTTAGAGGGAATGAGAGGTATGATAGCACTTTAGGGTTTTCTGTGATTTTTCCCTAACATCCGAAATACTTACTAGAGTTTAAGGGATTGAGAGCATTTGAATTTTTTTATGTGATGGAGGAATTAATATATTTTCAATATCAATTGTGTTCAATATTAATTTTATGATTTAAGTTAAAAAGTGATTTGTGTGTAGAAATTCTGGAAATGCCCATGCATGATGTCTTAAGCCAAACAAAACTAGAGAGAGACTAACTAATTGGCACATGAAGTGCATGTGTCCCACGTTAATTATGAAGAGGCAAAGTCTTTGAACCCATTATGCGTTAAATCCACCTTACACGGTTCAGGACTTCAAGTCAATATCATCTTTTGTTTATTTTTTTGAAACAAAGTCAAGCCATCTTTATTGATTTGTGAAAAAAACCAGCAAGAGAACTAATTACATTCTGTATAAATAAGAACTGTACCGTAATGTTTATTTCATAGCTCAAATCTGTATTAATTTGCTGGAAATTAACATAGGAGGTGCCTTAAAATTTAATCCAGTGTAGTATAAAGCACCTGATGGTTTTGTTTTTTCTATACACAGTAGTCCTGTTGTGCATCCATCACTGCAAGTAGCATGCAAAATGAAACAGGTTGATTTCTTTCAAGGTTGGAATCACCCATGTTAATACTAAAATTAGATTTTAATAAAAAGTTAGGAATTAAAAAAATGGCTTGTGGGGGGCTGGGTGGGGTGGGGGTGCGACAAGGCATGGAAGGAGGAGCACTGGAACCCACTGCCGATTGTCATTGAGGGATGTATAATTCATCTGGAACTGTTTTGATAATAGGGATTTGTTAGAAGTTGATTGATTTTTAAATTATTTAATTCTTATATAAAAGTGTGAAAATAATTCAAATAAGATTGAAATAAAATATAAAAGCAATTTATTGATTTTGTTTTTAAATTTGTTTTTATTTTCCTTCACTTTTTTCTTTTCAATTTCTTTCTTTACCCCAAGTGCTCAATTTAAATTGAACTGATTTTGGATTGCAACAATGGGTCCGCTTGTAGCATAAATGGTTCAAGATTGCATTTTGGGTGCTCCAATCATAGATTTGCATATATTAATAGTGTGAATTAAGTATTCCAAATCAAATTTATGTAATGCTGGGTCCTTAAGCAGTACTCCTATAATAATTTAAAATCTACACTAATTTCGTTTGGATAATATTGTTCCAAAAAATTAAAACGGTATACATTTGATTGACCACCATGTTCATGGTGATAATAAAATAGTTATGTGCCTGAGAGAGCATGTCCAATAAAGGCAACTTGGAATGAGCCAAAATGACTACAGATTGATTCAGCAATCTTGTTAGTTTGTTCTACCACCGGAGCCTGGAGAATTTGTCAATTTTCTTTTCAAAATTAATCAGATAAAATTCTGTGTTTCATGTCTTATCTTCCCTTCGTGCTGAACCCAAAAAGTATTGATTTCAACATGGAAAATATAAAAGAAAATCAAACATAATCAAAATTTCTCAAATTTTTACATATTTTAAAATTTTTTTGTCCTTATATAATAAAGAGAAATAAATGAAATAAGTTTGAATAAACATAGAAATTAATTTATTAAATTTAAGCATATTTTTTTTTCCTTTCATTTTTCCTCTCTATTTTTTTTTCCTTAATACTTTTCGAATTCTAAACAGAGTCTTACATATCAGAAAGTAGGAGCTAATTTTATGCATGGTTTCCCTCTTTATTCATCAAACTGAGTTCAGTCCGTGTTGGTTTCCTTGTTGACCTACTTGACATTCACTCAATTCCATTATGCCAACATCATGAAGACAAGAAATAGAGGTTTTTTTTTTGAAAGCAAGAAATAGGGTTTTAAATTTCAAATTAATTGTCTGCAAACATACGTAGTGCTAATTGATTTAGGTTTAAGTCGTTTGTATGCAGAAATTTTACTAATGCCCATAAAGTGCTACTTAAAGAACCCATTAATCTTACTCAGGAGAGACTTAGAACCCATAAAGGATTATGTTGAGCCCATTGAGAAAGTATTGAAGATTTAAAAATAGATCAACAAGAAAATTTAAAACCCTTTTCAATCATCCCCATTTCACTGGATAAGCATATGTTAAGGAGCTATCTTTTTTTTAATTTCAAAACAAAATGCTAAATTGTTCTTCAATGGCTGCCTTTGGTTTATTCACACCATATATGAGCATTGCTAGATGTAAGATGTGCCTTCCCCACTCGCGCATAACCTCTCCCTTCCTTCTTGATTGCTCCTTCAAAAAACAGGTTCTTGATCAATTGAAGCTTGTTGACAAACGCCCCATCTCCATTCGTCTCTTGGCATCAATGGAACATGTGATGCCAATTCTCAACACCAAAGCCACATACTCTCAATTTTACCGTCTCTTTCATCTCCTGAAACCAAATGCGGATCCATGATTTCCATTACTCGCTCAGATAAAGATGTCTTCACAAAATCATGAAGAGTAAGACCGTCTTGAAAGATGTCGTCTGTTGGCCTTCTTCCTGTAAACATCTCTAGCAATAGAATCCCATAACTATAAACATCTCCCTCTGCAGACACATTACCACTAACACCATATTCTGCAAAATGTTGGTTTTGAATGAAGCTTTACTACTATTTCAAAATAATAATTTGAAGAAAAAAAAACATTCTAAAAATCTTGCAATAAAACTTCCAAATGAAAGTGATTCATACCTGGGGCAACATATCCTATCGATCCTTTCACTGTGATCGAGCTACTTTGATTCGTGTGAGTACTAGTAGCACTAGAGATGGTAGAGATAATCTTCGCAAGCCCGAAATCACTGACATGTGCGATCATATTGTCATCGAGAAGGACATTGTTGGGCTTAAGATCACTATGAACAATAATGCCATCACAGTGACTATGAAGATATTGCAGTGTTGAAGCTACATCAATGGCAATATTGAGTCTTTTTGTTGAAAGCTGCTTTCATGTGCATCTTTCCTTACTTTTGATGCAACTATTCTTCCAACTACCTCATCAGCTCATAAACAAGAGCCTTAAAATCATTACCTTGGAAGTCCAAACTTGAGCAAGCACTCAGGATTTTGACAAGGTTCCTGTGCCTAATCTTTCTTAGGGCTTTGCATTCTGACATAAAACTCTTAGAAGCTCCCCTATGTTGAAGATTGAACACCTTTACCGCAATGGCTATTGCATCTTGGTCAAGAACCCCTTTATATACAGAGCCACAACTACCCGCACCAATTATATTTGACTTAGAGAAGCCACCAGTAGCTTTGTGAAGGTCTGAGTATGAAATCCTCTTGAACTGACTATTGTACAATTGTGTGGATGAAACATTCTTCCTTGATTTTCTTCTCCAACGGCAGACAATAAAAATTAAAGCCAACAAACTCAAGCACAAAGTTGCAGCTATTATAGGAACGACTACTTTAACAGCAAGATGATTCTTCTTCTTCTTAGTGGAGGATGTGGGGCATATGGGAAGATTAAGTTGTTGAATACTCACACAGGTTATAGTTTCCTTCGACTGAAATTATGGTTGTGTTTCTGAATACCCCCAGTCTAGGCACTTCTCCGTTGAGTTCATTGAAAGATAAATTCAAATAAGCCAACAAAGGAAGCTTCCCAAAATATGCTGGAATATGACCAGAAAATTGTTGGTGGAAAGATCTAAATACTCTAGACTTCGAAGGGTCTGCAAAGCGGTAGGGACCTTCGTGGAAGAAGTTACATTCAGCTAAGTTCTTGAATCATCACGCATTTAGCTAAAGTGTTTGGAAGGGCACCTGATAGTCTATTGTTGGACAGATTTAATGCAACGAGGTTTATCATATTGCCAACCTCCGAGGGAAGCAAACCAGTCAATGCATTTCCACTAAAATCTAGGAATAGTGGAGAAGAGGAAAGACCGAAGAATTCTTTAGGGATGGAACCATTGAGGTTGTTGTTTGAAAGATTCAATGTTAAGAGGTTTTGAGAGGATGCTAAATTTGGAGGGATTTTCCCAAACAAGTTGTTGTCATCCAAGTAGAGAGAGCTCAAGAGGGTTATGTTACCAAGTGAAGATGGTATTCTTCCCGAGAGTTCATTTCCCTCCAAAAACAAATCTCGCAGTTTCTGAAGCTTTCCAATGTTTGGAGGGATGTTACCTGTAAGTCGGTTGTCCCCCATAATAAACACTTGTAGATTCACCAGGTTTGCGATTGCTGAAGGAACTATTCCATGTATTCGATTTTCTCCAAAAGAAATCCAAATAATTTGGGTTGAGAGACTAGCTATGGTGCTCGGCAATGAACCTCGAAGAGAATTGTCCTCAAATACCAAAATTTAGTTGAGGCCATTAAAGAGGAATGAAACTCAAGTCATCCCCTGTTGTAGAACCTCCTAACTGTTCCAGCCCATGCTTATCAATTGAAGACATGGCATTCTGTCCCCGCACTGTTCCGGTGAAATGGGTTTATTTGAAATTGACAGTCACAAGGTTGGAGGCATTAGATAAAGAAACTGGGATAGACCTGTGAATCTATTATCCACAACAGAAAATAGTCAAGTAAGCAGTGTTCTTTCTTTCTAATTCGAGATGAGGAAAGGAGCTAATATCTTACTGTTGTTCCTGGAGAGTTGATTTGACATGAAATCTCATTTCAATAGAGATGATAGGATGTGGGAGGGAATAAGGGGAATGTACCAGCTAGCTTGTTGTTACGTAAAATAAGGATGGCCAGGTTTGTAGCTACCAAGATCCTCAGGAATACGTGCTCTCCAAAATATTTTCCCACATACCAAGTTGAAGGAGAGAGGAGAGACTTCAGTGAAGTGGGATGCTTCCAGTAAATAATTCTAGAGCCTAGAGATTGGAAGTTTAGAGAGGAGCTGACTTGTGCTGATTTTCTTGAGCTGTTATCACTAGAGATTAAGGCACAAAGATCTGAAACAGTTTGTCAGACGACTGAGCGCATTCTCAGTGAGTTGCCATAAGTTTTGTTTACTCTAGCCGAAACAGGATGACCTAACTCGAAGGGTAGCTTACCATGGAAGCGTTGTTTTGAGAATAAATTGTTTTAAGAAAATGAGGTTTCCGATATGCGCAGGAGGGAGCCCACTAGTCCATAAGAGTTAAACTCAATGCAGTCACTCTATCGACATGCTTATGACTGCACAAACGCCGATCCATCGGCAATAGTGGACGGAGTCGTTCCAGGAGCTCATGAATTCCAAGGATCCTGATTGATTCCATGTTTGAAGGCCATCAAGGCAGGTCGATCCTTTGAAGTTGAATTAATTCCCTTTACTGCTACTGACAGTAGTAGAGCTCCAAAGAATGAGGAAATATACATCTACTAAGATGATGCTACGGAGCCCATTAATATCGGAGCAGATCACCACCTATTCTTGACTGGATCGATCCCACAAGCTTTGTACCAATGCAAAAATATGAAATTGTGTGTGAAACTAACCGAAACAGCAAGGCCTCTTTATGTGTTTGAATTGGAAATGCTTAATTGGTTTATAGCAATGACTTGGGCATATATGTACACATGAATCATGCACCGAAGACTTAGAAGTCTTGAACCGTGTAGACTGGGTCTGAACATTATTAGAAGTCCTCCACCATTTGTGGGTACGTGTAGACTGCATGTATGATACTTGCAGAATCGGGGTTCTTGAAACAGGGGTCCATGAACCAAGTGTCACTCACTTATTCTCTTTTTCTACTAAGCAAGCGTGTAGATTGGGTTTGCTACCTCTTCGTGATACATGTCTATGGATTTTTATTTATTTCTGTACGTACGTAAATTCCATTGATCCCATGTCTTGTACTGTAGGCATAGTGGAGAGTCCCTATCATATTCATTATTCATAGTAGTTGTCAAAATGTTGACAAGAATTCCTAGATGAATTATCAAGAGGTAGATCAGATATGAGGATCATATTTATATATTAGGTTTCGTCTATAACTTGATCTGAGATGTCGTTTTGTTTTTTTTACTTAACGCCTAATGTAACTTGTTTTTACTTTAATACTCAATAAGACTTAATGCGATCGAAGATTAAATTATTCGCTTTTTAAACATTGTAAGATAAGGAGTGGATGACAATTCGAGTAGATTATTTCTGGTTCCCGCTCTAACTTCATCCTTAATGGGACGAGTTTGGTTTAACTGTAATCAGATTTTTAGCGGGTTTGGATTTATTTTCTAAATTCTGTATGAGCTCGGGCGTGGTCTGCTATTGTTACTCCCGCCATGCTCGACACATTTTTTTAAAATATTTTTTATTATTTTTTATTTTTTATACTTTAATATAAATAACAATAATAATAATAATAATTAGAATGTTTTTAATAAATAATTTATAGGGCTCATAATATTTTATTTTTTATGAAATATATTAATTTTAATATATAAAAATAAAAAGGCAAATATAAAAAATTAAAAACAAAAATAAAATGTAAACATGACGAGTTTAGGAATTTGGCCATTCTCAAACAGACAGATTTGGAATTGAAAATAAATGAACTGGTCGATGGGGGCCACCCATCCCAAATCCTCCCATATCATCCTTAGTACGAGTATTACTAGCCCTTCACGCTAAATTAATGAGTTTTTCTTATTGTAGAAAATGACTTTTCTCGAATGTGTTCAATATTTTCATTTTTTATTCATATCCTTTTTTAAAATTTCAATAAGTCGCTAAATTTTTAAAACAACACTTAATATCGAAGTTTTATTCAAATTTCAAGATTAAGTCAAAAAAAAATAAACAACCCCTAGCTCACTAGGATCGTAAACGGTCCGTATGAAAGAAAGCCCACACCCACATTGCTAATACTATGCAGTGATCATAACACACTCTAAATGAGACGCTCTTGTTTAATTATTAGACCATTAATGGGAAAAGTGACAATCTTCCAAGCTTAAGAATAATATGCCAAACCTCCAGTACAACATAAAAGTTTGACAAATATGTGTTTCTGATAAACCTGCTGCATGCCGATCTCTTTTAAGAGAAAAAAAATGCAATGCGATATCTGAAATATGTTATATGATAGGGAACACTAACACTCTTCAGATATTGCCCGTTGATGATGAACTTGCTTTCTGAATTTGTTACACAATATGGGCTCATCAGATAATTAATTATATAATGACATAAAGAGAACAGTTTTGAGCACGGAGGAATAAGAGTTTTGTCCCAAAATAACCTTTTTTTTTAAAACCCCAAATTAACATGATGTTTCAAAATAATGCTCAAACTAGTCTCTTATTGCCATGGCATCAAAATCATAGTTGGTGACTTCAGTTTTAAAATTTAAAACACGATTTTGGTGATGTGGCAATAAAAGACTAATTTGCACATTATTTTGAAAAATGAATTATTTTGAGAATTTTTTATTTCTTGAAAGATTATTTTGGGACATCGCTGAAGGAATATTAATGCATGGAGGTAGAGAGAGCAGATAGTATAAAACCTGATTCACAAGCAAGTTTACTTGCTCTCTATACATCTCTTTCAAGTCCACGATATCAGCACGGAGTTCTTCCAGCTGCACAAATATATAACCACATTTAAATGTCAGGGCTTCCTAGTAAAGAATAAACATAATTTTTTTTTTCTAATGTGTTTATAAGGTAGAAGGAATTAACCTTTTTTAGGAATTTTTTTTTTTCACTCTCTTTGCCCCCATTTAAGTTGTGAGTATGTGATTTCTTAATAACCAAGCATCCTGTCCATAAAACATGCTTCACCCCATTTCATCTGTATAAAGTTTTACTTTCAGCTCCCATCACCTAATAAAACTTAGGATAAGAAATGCAAACTTAGCCATCCAACTCTTTCAATAATGAATTTCCTCATCAATTTACCCATAGTTATCAAAGGCGCGCCTTAAGCGCACTTAAAGCACAAGCGTCACCACTCCTTGTGGCAACATCTCGCATCGAGCATTTTCGACCAAAGTGACGTCATTTTGGTCGGATAAGTTATTTTAACTTATCCAGGTGAACGGTGTTGTTTGAATTTGTACCTGAGCTTTTTTTTTTTATAAAAACTCTAGTGCATCAAAAAACATTTAGCTTTAACCCCGATGTCGTGGACTGTGATTTCAGCTCCTCCAACCCCATTTTTGCCATGTTTCAACTCCAAAAAAAAGCCCTACCTCCTAACTGCTCCATAATCCTTACAGAAGAGGAGAAGAAGCAAAAAAATCAACTAAAATAGCCAAGAAATTGAGAGAAAGTCATGTAAAAATAGGAAACAATCATCATAAGAATCAAAAAATATATATTTGACATATGGTGCGCCTCACTTAAAGCTTACTAAGGCCCCAAAGGCTTGTTTCTAATGCTGCCTTGCGCCTCAAATAACTAAGTGATTTAACCTCATTTTCTCTACTCGATGCCCTATAAATATATATATTCCTTTGGTAACCATCCATGAAATTTCCAAACAGAATGAGTCTTATAATTTAGAAGGCTACCCATGTCAACATGGCAAACTATGAGTGTGGCTGATACACTACAAGCCAATTCTAGCTTTAGGTCGTCCTTTTCTCTAGCTTTTGACAAGACCCCTCTCTATACTCTAGGAACTACGAACTTGTGTCATAGGAAGGGTGTGGTCGCTTAGCTTTCACTTGGATAAATTTGCCTACATGTGAATGTGTCATCTTAAAAAGCTTACAAACCGCAACAAAAATGGAATCATGTCCTAGAGCTATTTATAACATCCCAGTGTTTTCTTTACCTTAGTGCTGGGGCCAATCAACATTGCAACACGTACTTTTGAAAATCCTCTTTCACGAAAATCAATAAACGATCCTCTACCAAATGACCAACTAGACTTCAGATATAACCTGATTACCGAGGAAAAACCCACTTCACCCCACTAAAGCCAAAATCAAGTCCTATAAAACTCTTGCAAAGGGAATGAACTAGAAGGCACACCTGCTTTCTTTCCATTGAGTCACAGTGATACATCTTATTGCCAACTCGTTTACTCCTCTTTAATCGGTCCAAGGTAAGGGATTTACCCATGCTTTCCATGCAAAAAAACTAACCTTGGAAGAAACACAAGGGTTCCAAATAAAGCGGAAGGGGCCGCGGGAGCATCCCATTCAAAATATCAAAGGCCTTGGCGGCTTGCCCATCCGGGGGGACTCTTTCCTTGAAGAGTGGTAAAAAAACTCTCCAAATCCTCCTAACTTTGAAATCATTCATACATCCCCATAAATACACCCTTCATCTTCTTACCTTCCAAACAAAACAATTTTTTGATAGCCCAATATACTATCTATAAGTTTTTTCTATAGGTGCAAAAACATTATCTATATCTAAACCATCACTAGTATTATTTGTCGTCTTGTTTAGAAAATCTCACATTACTATCAATAATTAGGAGATATATGTCTAGGAAATCAATGCCTCTGCAAAAACTACCAGTAGTTCAATTAATATTTTGTTTCAACATATACACCTAAACTCTGCAACCATGACAATACATGACTTATCCAACATAACTAATTACTTTTTTCCCAAAAAAATTAATTTTTCCCCTAAAATCAACTAATCAAAACATAAATATATGTACCTCCTCATCACGTTCACCCATCAGCTCTAATGCAGCAGAATGCCTCCGTCTTAGTGCTTCTAGCTCTGCCCGGATTCCAGTAAGAACAGCAGCTTCTGCCCGCAATTTCTCACACTGCAGCCAATGCAAGTGATTCTCAGAATTAAAAATAAGATGAGATGTCACAAATCAGTGTGAAAATAGATGAAAATTCACCTGCTCTGTCATTTGAACTAACTCCTCGGCAAGAGAGTCATTGTTAGCTTCAAGGATGCCTAAAGTGAATAAGAACACTATTAGTCAATGAAAGCTACATAGAAGCTGATTGATGAAACTGTTAAATGACCAACTCAGGTTTAATATGAATATCATGCTTTTTAACACCCTCCCTCACATGCGTCCTCAGACCCGCACGTAAAGAGTCAAACAAACCAAACAATGTTCTCCATACCCAGGACCTCCTGCCAAACCAATCTCTGATACCATATTAAACGACAAACTCTCCAAAAAGTTCAAACTTATAGGATTTTGGTTTAATATGAATATCATGTTTTTTAACTGAAAATATGTACAAGACTTTAATTGAGCCCTGATGATGATTGAGGTTACCGAACTTGTCTTTCAATGAACTTGAAGGAGAAGTGCCCTCGGTTGAGGCCAATGTCACCATTTCAGTTGAAGGAAACAAAAATCTATGTGGAGGTGTTCCCAAGCTTCATCTTCCCATATGTGTCACATCCCCTTCTAGCAACAAAAGAAAGCGTCCCTTTGCCAAACTACTCATTCCAGTAATCATTGGAATTTCATTCTTGAGTTTGTTGGGCTTCTTTTTTGTTATTTGTCTGAGAAGGAAGAAAATGAGGAATAATGTCTCCTCCGCACAATCTTCCAACGATCAATTCCTGAGAATTTCATTTGCAGACCTCCATAAAGCTACTGAAGGCTTCTCGGAGTCCAATAAGATCGGTGTTGGGAGCTACGGTTCTGTGTATAAAGGAATCCTCGACCAAGATGGAACAGCCATTGCGGTAAAGGTGTTCAATCTTCCCCAAAGGGGAGCTTCTAAGAGCTTTATGTCGGAATGCATGGCCTTGAGAAAAATCCGGCATAGAAATCTTGTCAAAGTCTTTAGTGCTTGCTCTAGCTTGGACTATCGGGGCGATTTAAGGCTCTTATACATTTGAGTTGATGCGAGGGAATTTGGATGGATAGTTACATCCACAAGTAAGAGACGATGAATCACCCCAAAGGCTTACTTTTCTACTGAGACTGAATATCGCCATTGACATTGCTTCTGCATTGGAGTATCTTCACACTCAATGCGATGAAATTATTGTTCATAACGATCTTAAGCCCAGCAATGTACTTCTTGACAATGATATGACAGGCCATATTAGTGATTTTGGTATTGCGAAGATCACTTCAATTGTTTCCAGCACTACGATTGCTACAAGTATTGGCACAGACCAAAATAGCTCAAATACAATGAAAGGATCCATAGGCTACATTGCTCGGTACCAATTTCAGCTAAGTAATTAAATATCTCTATTCATTTTATTTTCATTAGTATATTCCATGCATTTCATATGAACAAATTCGAGTGCGAATATATACTTTGTAATAATTTTTATGCAGAATATGGTGTGAGTGATCAACGTGTCGACTAAGGGAGATATGTATAGTTATGGAATCCTTTTATTGGAGATGTTTACCGGAAGAAGACCAACTAATAGTGAGTTCCAAGACGGTCATACTCTTCATAACTTTGTGAAAACATCTTTGCCTGAGCGAGTCATAGAGGTCATAGATCAACATTTGCTTTTAGAGGTAGATGAAAGTTATAAAATGAGGGAATGCATAACTGCAATATTGGAAATCGGCATCATATGTTCCATGGAATTGCCAAAAGACCGAATGGAGATACATGATGCAGCCAATAAATTATGCTCGATCAGAACCTCTTCTTGGGAGGCGGACTATAGAGTAGATACATTGAACGAAGGCACATCATACATCTAGCAATATTTATCTCAAATCGCTTCCTTTTTGTTTTTTCTTCTTTTGTGGTCTATTGTCATAATGTTTGCTTTGCTTGAAAAACCAGAACCAAGTTTCATGTTTGCTTTTCTCACATCCAAGATAGAAAGGCTATTAACAGGTTTTGCGGTGTTTCTTTTTTGACCCCAACGATTGGGCTATGATAAGATCAAAATCAGCATAGTGGGTGATGAAAATGATGATGATAACTATAATACTTTTGGATGCAACCATCTTTCCAAACTATTGGCATTAACTCATAACCAAGAGTGTTGAGATCATTACTTTGGAAGTCCAAGCTTGTTAATATACTGCATGTTGTCTTTTAATATTTTAATCATGCTTAGCTTTTTGAAATGTAGCTATAATACTTACATATGGATGGTTAGGAGAGAAAAAGAAGTGTTAAGCTAGCATCTTATTTCTGTATCAAAAATTTTCTAAAATGAAAAAGGAGTAATTTGCAAAAAGTTCGAAATAAGGTGCACAAATGCCTCCCGAGGTTTTCGTGTATGTCCCACTTTGCCCTAAAACTTTTTTTTGTCCCAAGATACCCTAATGTTTACTTCCATAACTCCTCCATTTCCCTACCATTAAATAATTGTAAATATGGAGAAACTGTCGTTAACGCCTCTGACATGGGACGACAAGAGTGATAAGTAGTTGACATGTAGGAACATCGTTTAAACGCATTAAGGAGGAATACTAACACCAATTACCTAATGTGATCGGTCAAGGGAAAAAACCTAACGTGAAGCCCTAAGCTCCTGAAATCTAATCGGCAATTCTCAGCAGCTATAGTTCTTCATCCTCTTCATCGGCCAGTAAATGGAAAATTCTCCTGTAGTCAAATATACCCATTGAATTGTGATAGTCAATGGAGTTTTTAGATCGAGGTAAAGATTTACAATACCTTTGAGAAAACCAAAGATTCGAAGTTTTATTGCCCTCCCTTTACCAGCAAATAAGTCAGTGTTGCAATGCAAAATTTGGCACGATTGTTGGTTACAAACAAACAATTGAGAAATTCCCCTTTCACTTTACAGAGGAAGATGGCCACTGTTGCCCTCAATATTAGGGTTTCATGTAGGGTTTTATTACCCCTTTTGCTCGTTCAATAGATTAGGAGTAGTGGGGTAAATTTTGATTTACAAATTAAGGGTAATTAAGGGTAAAAATCCATCCAAAAAGAGAGTTATATCGCGTGTTCCTATTACCGCGTCAGCTACTTATCATACGTGTCGTCATCCCATATTAGAAGCACATATACTTAATGGTCCATCTGCACAATGATTTAATGGTAGGGGCATGGAGGAGTTCTGAAAGTAAACGTCATGAGTATCTTAGGACCAAAAAAAAGTTATGAGTCCAAGTGAGACATACGCAAAAACCACCATATTACAATCCTAAAAACCAAAGGTTTTTATGTTTTCATATATTAGGTTTCTGTCTAAGGATCATAGACTTTTCTAGATCAAATGTCCATACGGAAAGAAAGCCACACCCACATGCTATGCTATGCTGTCATAACACATCTCGATTGAGAGGCTCTTGTTTAATTATTAGACCATTAATGGGAAAAACTGACAATCTACCAAGCTTAAGAATATTATGCAAAAACCTCACGTCGAATCAATGCTATACAATATCATAGTACAACATAAAGTTTAATGAATATGTCTACGATAAACCCGGTGCGATATCTTTGAAGAGAGAAAAATGCGATCACGATCTACGAATGATGTTACATGGTATGGAACACTAACACTCATGAGATAGCAATTTACAGCATATACTAGAAAACCATACCCCATCAAAATATCATCATGACTTGCCTGAATTATATAGGCCAGAGTGAGGAGTAGACTTATCGGATATTTACATTGATGATAGACTTGCTTTACGAATCACATTACCTGAGATGGAATGATAATTAATTATATAATGACATAAAGATAACAGTTTTGAGCATGAAGGAATAAGAGTTTTGTCCCAAAATAATCTTTTTCAAAAAAAATAAAATCTCAAATTAACGCATGTTTCAAAATAATGCTGTTAGTCTCCTCATTCTTTATATCATTAAAACTACGTAGTCACCTTCGATTTTGGTGATAATGGCAATAAAGACTAGTTTAGGCATTATTTTGAAACATTGTGTTTAAGGATTTTTCTTAAGATTGGCTTGGGACATCCTTCAAGGGATATTAATGCATGGAGGTAGAGAGGCAGAAGTATAAAACGATTCACAAGCATGTTTACTTGCTCTCTATACATCTCTTTCAAGTCCACAATATCAGCGCGGAGTTCTTCCAGCTGCACCAATATTATAACCACATTCAAATGTCAGGGCTTCCTAGTAAAGAACAAACATCATTTTTTTTTTCTAATGTGTTTATAAGGTGGAAGGAATTAAAAAAAAAAAAATTTTCTTTTTCACTCTGTTTGCCCCAATTTAAGTTGTGAGCATGTGATTTCTTAATAACCAAGCATCCTGTCCATAAAACATGCTTCACCCCATTTCATCTGAATTAATGTATGACGTTTTACTTTAAGCTTCCATCAACTAATAAACTTAGGATAAGATATGAACCTATAGTTATCAAAGGCGCACGCTTAAAGCCTAGGCACCACCACTCCTTGCGGCAGCGCCTCGCCTCAAGGGAGGCGTCTCGCCTCAAGCATTTTCGACCAAAACGACGTTGTTTTGGTTGGATAAGTTATTTCAAACTTATCCGAAACGGTGTCGTTTTAAGTTGTAGCTTGAGTTTAAAACAAAACCTTTCACGGTGCACCAAGCGATGCGTTTGGCTGAATACTGATTTTTCGGAGTTTCGGCTCCTCAGCCCCATTTTTGTCATGTTTAACTCTGAAAAAAAGCCCACACCTCCCAACTCTTTGTGTAATCAGCCCATAAGAAGAGAGGAGAAGAAGCAAAAAAATCAACTAAAATAGCTAGAAATTGCAAGAAAGTCTGTATAAAAATGGAAACAACCGTCATAAGTCATAAAATATATATTTGACATATGAGTCGCCTCACTAAAAAAACCCAGCCTCGAATAACTATGATTTAACCTCATTTTTGTACTCTCATAGTGTACTTTTATAAATATAAATATATATATATATATATATATATATATATATATATATATATATATATATATATATATATATATATATATATATATATATACTCTCTCTATCTTCCATTCATATTACTTTGGTAACCATCCATGAAATTTCCAAACAAAATGAGTCATAATTCAGGAGGCTACCCATGTCAACATGGCAAACTATGAGTGTGGCTGATACACTTTAAAAACCCGATTCTGGCTTTAAAATTAGTCCTTTTCTCTAGCTTTTAATGAAGACCCTCTCTATACTCTAGGAACTATTGAACTTGTGTCTTAGAAGTGGGTAAGCCATGAAGCTTCACTTGATAAGTTGCCTGCATCTAAAGCGCTCGGTTGTTAAGCGATGGGGATAAAATGTGTCATCTTAAAAGCTTACAAGCATGGCTTAAAAATGGAATCATGTCTAGAGTTGTTTATATCACCCGGTGTTTCTCTTCTTTTACCTTGGCAACCCACGTCAAATTCAACGTTGCAAAAGCACAATTTTAAGCGATCTCTCTTTCGGAAAACAAATAAAGCGTATCCTCTGCCCGAAATGACCAACTAGACCTCAGATATACAACTCATAATTGTCTGAGGGAAAACCCACTTCACCCCAGCTAAAGCCAAAATCAAGTCCCATAAAACTCTTGCTAGTGGGGAATGAACTAGAAGGTGATCAACCGTTTCTTCTGCTGAACCACCAAGGATACATCTGCTAGCCAACTCTGTCTATCCCTTCTCTTTAATTGGTCCAAGGTAAGGGATTTACCCCAAGATGCTTTCCATGCAAAAAAACTGACCTTGGAAGAAACACAAGGGTTCCGAATAAAGAGGAAAGGGAAGGCCACAGAACTTGTCTGTTCCAAAATCTCAAAGAAGGCCTTAACTGAAAAACGCCCATCCAGTGGACACCCTCTTTCCCTGAAGAGTGGTAAAAAAAACTCTCCAAATCCTCTAACTTCCAATCATTCCCCATCCCTTAAATACACCCTTCACATCTTCTTACCTTCCAAACAAAACAATTTTTTGATGTGAGGATATATACTATCTATAAGTTTTTCTATAGGTGCAAAAACATTATCTATATCTAAACCATCACTAGCGATATTTGTTGTCTTGTTTAGAAAATCTCACATTACGATCAATAATTAGGAGATATATGTTTAGGAAATCAATCCTCTACTAGAAACTACCAGTTCAAATTAATATTTTTGTTTCATTTTGTATACACCAAAACTCTGCAACCATGTGATGCAGCTCATCGCTTATAACTAATTACTTTTTCCAAAAAAATTAATTTTTCCTAAAACTAATCAAAATGAAATATATGTACCTCCTCATCACGTTCGCCATCAGCTCCTAATCGTGAATGCCCCTCCCGTCTCAACGCTTCTAGCTCGGCCCGGATTCCAGGAAGAACAGCAGCTTCTGCCCGCAATTTCTCACACTGCAGCCAATGCAAGAGATTCTCAAAGTTAAAATAAGATGAGATGTCACAAATCAGTGTGAAAATAGATGAAAATTCACCTGCTCTGTCATTTGAACTAACTCCTCAGCAAGAGAGTCACGGATAGCTTCAATAGTGCTAAGTGAACAGAGCACTGTGTCAATAGAAAGCCACATAGAAGGATGATTGATGAAAATGTCAAACAACAAACTCGGGTTTAATATGAATATCATGCTTTTTAACACCCTCCCTCACGTGCGGCCCTATACCCGCAGGTGGAGAGTCAAACAAACCAAACAATGTCCTCCATACCCAAGACCTCCTACCAAACCAAGCTCTAATACCATGTTAAATGATCAACTCTCCAAAAAGCCCAAACTTGTAGGATTTGGGTTTAATATGAATATTATGCTTTTTAACAGAAAATATGTACAGGACTTTAATTGAGCCCTGATGATGATTGAGGTTACTGAATGCAGCACCTCAAAAACTTCATATCCATCATATGCAAAGCAACATAATTCTAGCTCGATCAGAAAGAATTCAGAAAAACACATACCAAACGAGACATGTATGAGGCAAGTTCACCCTCCTTCTGACGGATGGCAGCTTCAAAAGCATTAGGTGTCATGCTCTTCATATAGTATGGGCTCACGGTTGTCTCTCCAAGGTTTCTCCGTTCAGATAAACTGTCAGATGAGTCTAAAGACGCTTGCAGAAATAGCTCCTCCATGCTGCCTACACTGCTAGCACTTGAAAGTTGCAGGTCAAGTTTTCCTACACAGAATTTATAAAAATTAGAAAAGAAAAACTAAACGAAATTAAAATACATTATGAACAATAAGAGACATATTGCTGAGCGACATATCCACTTACCATTTTCAAAACCAGAACTCTGCTTTTTGAATGGAGTTTGGTTGGATACAGCAGAAGATTGAAGACGAGCCATCCTTTCCAAATCCGAACGGGTATTTTTCTCCCGTTCAAGTTCCTGACAAGAAGGGGAGTTAAATTAGGAAACTTGAAAATGGTCAAATATTTATAACAATTATATAGGAGGCACTCGACTATTTAGACAAAACTATCTGACAGAAACATGTAAAATCTAGTGCACTCATCTCGTCCTAAAACCGTGAGCTGAAGAATTTTACAAAATCCACAAATAAAATGAGAACTTAAAAGAAACATTTGGAAATTTTCATTTTGCCTTAAAAGAAATAAAAACAAGATTAGAAGATCTCTTCACACTCAAACTAGAAGAGATAGATAAATGGGTAAAAGAAAAAGTGAAAATAGAAAATGAGAGGAACTTAAAGAGAAAGGAGGTAAAGATTCTCAAAATGAGCAACCAAAGTTTTTCAATCAGTAAAACACAGGGCTGCTTATCACCTCAGAAAAATTATAATCTGCATTCTAATCAAAACTAAGAGATCTCGGACCAAGATTAACTATAACTCAACATGCCTACCAAAGATTATAATAAAAAGGCAACTCAATATTTACTGCAAAAAGCATGTCAATTTTCAGGGTTTTCTGAACAGGTATTTTACCTGTGCAGGGTAATCATGCAACATGATCAACACTGGTCAATAGAATCATTCAAGTCACATGGAAACCACAATCATTACCTGCTGCAAGAGTTCCCTGTGTGCTAGTGCATCTAGTAGCTCTTGCTTGTGTTTCTTTCTGAGTTCTCTGATTTCTTCTTCCAGCTGGATTGCACGACCTTCCAGAGTGTCAGCTTCCTCTCTTGCTGCCAGGTACTCACTGCCTATTTTTCAACAGCTCTCTGTCTCTCCTTTTCTAGAGACCTACTCAGCTGTGTCTGTTCTGCTCTAAGACATGAAATCTGTGCACCTCACTAGTGTTAGTCAATATTTATTTATCAAATCCATAACTAGCATCTGCAATCCACAGAAGAACTGGAATCACCTGGGCTTCAAGGACATTTACTCTAGATAAGGTTTGCGATAGGCGCTCATTTACAGATCTCTCTTTTTCCTCGGCAGCTGCAGCTGCCAGCCCCTCTGCCTCCTGTGATCATCAGCCGGCAAATAATCAGAATTGCAAAGCGTTCTGACAATTTATAAAATACAAAAATTGTTGACAGCAAACTATTTAAACAAACCTGCAGCCGAGAGTTCAAAGATCTTTCAACTGCAGTCCAAGCTTCTGCTCTTCTGGCTGTTATCTCCTGTTACCGGTAGAAAATAAGTCAGTATGCGATCAAGCATATGTGCCTATGCCACTATATATCAACAAGCAAAAAAGCAAAGAGTGCACAAAAGTTTCAGCAAGTCTCTAAATTAATATGAAACAAAGCTCAACCTGCATAGCTTCAATTTGCCTTAAAATTCAGGAACTTGAGTGATCAACTCCTCACACCGACGTTCACTAGCCAAAACACACCACAAAATCCGAAGACATCAGTCCCGGGAGCAAAACCAAACCTCAAAACAGTCGGGATTCGCTTGAAATAGTCCGAAAATTCTGTCATAATAAAAACGGTTTGAAATTTCAGTCGAACTTTCGAGAAACAGTCCAAGAAATTCAGCGGGGGGCTAATTTAAAAATAGTCCCGAAAAGCAAAGAGTGCACAAAGTTTCAGCAAGTCTCTAGATTAATACAAAAACAAGCTCAGCCCTGCATAGCTTCAATTTGCCTTAAAAAAGAGGTCTAGTAGATTCAGGAACTTGAGTGATCTACTTCTCACCAACGTTCACTAGCCTGAATATTAACAATTGCCATATTAGGAAAATATCTCAAAGATCCATGGAAACAACTGTCAAGAATAAAATAAGGAAGTCTGCTATACTTGATAACGCTTTTGAAGATCCTCCAATATCTCTGCGTAACATATCCTCTTTAAACAGCCTGCAGCATAAAACAAAAACAAAATAATATAAACTACAATTATTCAGGCGGAGCAACTCCAGGGAGTTGCTATCAGAAATGTGTCATCCCCATAACCACTAAAAATGGCACCTCCAGCGACAAAATTAGCTCAGCCAGAGGAGGTAAAATGCGGGTCGGGGTTTTGGGGTGTAATGTTGCGACTTTGAGAGAGAAATGAGAGGTTGCAAAATAGCCGTTTAATTATTCTTGTTCATATACCAGTAGATTATATTAAATCTGAGAATTTGCATAAAGAAATACAAGAAAAAACATTGAATTATTAAAATAGCACCCCATTTTGACACCTATCATTAGAGCAAAAACACTGTTCAAATGTGCCAAAACACTGTTCAGGATTGCAAAATGACATTTGACACCTAATTTTTGGCAACTCCCATTGGAGTTGCTCTTAAACCCATAAGCTCAATTCTTAAAAGAAAAACCTGCTGCTCTGTTCTACTTAGTGTTTGCCTTAGTTCTTCAAGGGCCTGAACCAGCATAGCTTCACGTTCCTCGGCCTCTCTTAGACGAATCTCTAGTTCAGTTCTCGCTTCACTGTTAGCCCGTGCCTCAGCTAATGCTTCTGCTTCCTTGGCTGCAGTCAAAGCATTAGTATAATATTCTTTTTGAGCTGCAAGCTCCGCCCGCCTGGTGGTTTTCAATTGTTTCTTGCAGCAATTTCTCAGTCGCTGCCTTGTCCCTCTTAATACTCTCCACCTTATTCTCTTCCACCTAGAAGTCATGCACATACCATTGAAACAACCAGCTCGCCACAGAAGATAAAAGGCACCAGAAACGTGCAAATAGAGCAGGAGAGAGAGAGAGAGAATCATAACTAGATGATCAAACAGGAGATGTTTAGAAGCAGAAAAAATATTATCCCTCAGAAATGTGGATATTTCAAATTAGACAGACATAAAACAGGAAGAGACCGCAAGAGAGTGTTTCAGAAACTAGATGTTCTAGCAGAAGAATACTTAGGAAGCAAGAAGAAAATATTGTAACACACCAGAAGAAGTTTAGGAAGAAGGGGAAAAACATCCCTCATGTATTTGAATTGAGATTGAATGTAATGGATAAGAGAATGAAATTAGAAACAAAAAAGCAAATAAATGAGGAAATTTGTCAGGAAACAGCCAAGTACCGTATGTATGAACTCCACTGACAAAATCCGGTAATCAATACAGTTTTACTTCTCCATTTTTGAGGATGGCATTCATAATTTGCTTTTTAAACTGTATGATGATCTCTGTTTTTCACTTTTTCTGAAATTATTACTTATTTCTTAAATTTTTACTAAATAGAACAAGCAATGCTGTAGAAATCTGGAAATTCGGTGGTGTCTCCTCCAGTCCTTGAAGCATTCTGCTCTTGAATAGAGATTATAATTTCAAATGCTGTTTAGATGCACAGATTTGGAGTAGTATCCAAGGGGCTGTAGTATAATCCTGGAATTCCGAAAAGAGGAGGAGCGTGGAACAAGCAAACTTCAGAGGATCATCGTTTAGATCTTCCACCGCCGAGGGAGCGTGGTGCGACACCGCCGGCACAGGGAGTTGCGTCGGCCGCCGAAGAGTGCCGACACCAAGTCCGGTGGCCGGAATTTTTTCGCGTGTCCCACACGAGCTGATATCGAGAATGCACTGTTTCTCACGCTCCTGCGCGTGAGGGCGCGTGGGGTTTCCGTCTGCTACGCGACTCCTCCTCCGAGGTCGCCGGCCGCCGACAGGTCATTCTATGCACTTGTTTTCACCGATCGAAACCTGGATATGATACTTTTGGAGTTTTGGTGCCCGACTGTCGGTATATTCCTAGGGTTTCTTGACTTTTGCAGTGTTAAGTTAGAATTCAAATGATAAAAAAAGAGTGTTCTGAGGTTTTGTACGACCAAATTCCATTCAAGTGTGGAGTTTTACATGGATTAGAGATCTTTTTAAGTGAAAAAAGTCTACGTTCTGAAAGTAAGTTTGACAGTTCTGCTCCTATGAGGGGCGGGAAGGCCTGGTTCTTCATAGAAGCAAAATCCTTTGAGATTTGTGTGGAAGTAGGAAATAGGTTAAAGGGGTGTATTTGGTAGAGAAATAAAGGTTTTACTACATGGGTTAGATTCGGAGATTACAATTTAAAATGTTTATTGACTAGAATAAAGGAATGTGAAAGAGCGTACACAAAGAGCAAATGGTCTAATGTGTGGGAGGAAGAGTGTTGAAAGTACAGGATGGAAAGACAATCGAATAAGGCAGGTTCTTTCCTTCTTTGTTCGGTGCAGGATATTGGCCAAAAAAGTTTCAGCATTGCTATTCCAGAAGGTAGGGGTGAAATTGGTGGGTGGCGATTGTTGTCGGGGAAACTTTGTAAAATGGGGGTGGAAACGAAAAAAGAAAAACCTAGTACAATCTCTAAATGGGAGTTGACAAAGGAGCCAAGGCACACAGAGTCGGGTACCAAATCATTTATGGAAGTTCTTAAAACATAAATTGTTTCCTGAGGGTCTAATACACTAATTGAGGCAGAAGAGAATGAAGTTTTTTGAAAGACTAAGGGAATTGGATTATTGCCTGGAATCTGGAGGGGTCCCTAAAGGTTGAACAGCTGGGAAGGGGGCTTTTGCTTTTAGAGTTCCATAGACCTAAGGAGGCAAAGAGGATATTTAAGGGAAAGCACCTCCAACTAGAAAGATGGAGTCATGACATCGGTTGAACAAACAACTTCGAACAAATAATTAAGGCCTAGGTTAGGGTTGTGGGATTGCCTGTTCAGCTATGGAGTAAAAAATTATTGAAAAGGATAGGAGAGAATTGTGGAGGTTTTATTGCAGTTGATGAAAACACGAGGTTCATGATTAAGTTATCCTGGGCTAGAATGATGATCTGAGTGGATGGAAGGGTTTGCCAAACTCCATTGGTGTAGAGGAGCGAAAAGTTCGGCATTCGGTTATGGTGGGAGATCCACCACAGCATTCGAAGCTGCTAAGGAGGTCACCAACTATTGAAAATGGAGGCAATTTTGATCACGAGGGTTCAAAGAGATGAGGCCTCCAAAAGCGCGGAAGAGGCGGGAATGATGGGAGACAAAGGGTTGCGGGGCACAAGGCTAGAAGGGAACGTTCGACAAAGGCTTGAGGATGGCCAGTTATCTTTGAAAGTATCGTTTATGGGGGAGATAAAACGGCAAGGAAGGCTATTGAAATGGGGATCACAAAGGGCAGACCAATTGTCCACAAATGCTAATTATGGGCCAAAGCTTGGCCCTAAATTGTGATGGATCACAGTAGGGAGAGGACTTCTATACGAACGAGAAAAATTTAGGGGTCTATTATGAGGCCTAAACTAGAGGTTCAAAGCATTGATTCCCCTCATGGACAGGATCAGGAATTAGGCTCAAGATCTTCATCCACTCCTTTATTGGATATAGTGGAGGTCGTATCAACAACCCCTCCCCCTCATCAATGCTCTTTGGACGCTAAGGCTTGGGAGACAAGGTTTCATTTTCAAAAACCCACGAGAAATAGCTACAAAGAGAAGAAGTTTTCTCCCCTAGCGAAAGCAAGCCTAATCACGAAACTAGATGAAGAGATAGATTCCATGTGAGGGCTTCTTCCCCTTCCTTGGGGGGTCGTAATACCCTGCTCCCACTTTCTATTTTTGGTCGAGTCCTTCTTCAGGGGGACTCTTCAGAGTAGGGGACTCCACGGAGTAAGAAGTGCGTGAAGACCACAATCCTCTTTGCATCGTTGAGGCGGATGTCAAAGAGTGGGATTTAAATTCGAAAAAATCAAGCCAGAATTTGAAAAGGAGTATGGAAGTGAGTTTTGTACGACTGATTTTAGAAAAGGAAATGAACCTTAGGAAAAAATTTGTCTTGCAAAAGTCAATGACTTCTTAAACACCGATCAAAGGGACGAAAAGGAGGAGATTTTATCTCTAATGAAGAGATTATCTTCTTCTAAAAGAAATCAATCATGAGTAAAGGGACAGATAGTTTCTACCAGGCGCGAAAGGGAACTCAAAAAGTTGGAATGCTCAATTAACTACAAAGGGCTGAACAATGGGAGGGTCCCAACAGGACAGAGGGGAATTGCTTTTTAAACTCCAATGAAAGTAAAGATTCTCTCTTGGAATGTTAGGGGTGCAAATGATCCAGAAAAGAAAAAGGTCATAAAAGCTCTCATTAGGTCCCAAAAAGCGGACTTGGTGTGTCTTCAAGAGACAAAAATTAAGAGTATGAATATAGAGATTGTTTGTAGCTTGGGAGTGGGTTGTTTCTTGATTTGGGGGTTGTGGATGCTGAAGGAGCTACAAGGAGAATTCTTGTGTTCTAGGATAAAAGGGTTTTAGAGCTTATAGACATGGAGCTAAGACTATTTTTTATCTCTTGTTGGTTTAAGAATTGTGTGGACGGATTTCAGTGGATGTTTATTGGGGTTTATAGCCCTATTGTGGATAGTAGTAGGGAATCCTTTTGGGAGGAATTGGGTTCTATAAGAGGTTTGTGGAATATTCCTTGGTGTTGTGTTGGTGGGGATTTTAATGGGGTTCGGTTCCCTTGTGAACGTAGGAAAGGGGGAAGAATGTCTTCATCTATGTGGTAAACTTCGAAGTTATAGAAGAATTGAAGCTTAGAGATATTCCCCTACAAGGGGCCCCTTTTACTTAGAGATGAGGTAGCAAGAATTGTTTAATGTCTAGAATTGACTGCTTTTTAGTATCAAATGATTGGGAAAGCCACTTCAGCAATGTTATTCAATTCACACTTCTAAGACCAACATCATATCATTGTCCAATCATGCTAGATGGGGGGTGTATCAGGATGGGCCCTAAACCTTTTTGTTTCGAAAATATGTGGCTAAAAGCACAGGGGTTCAAGGATATGCTGAGACTTTGGTGGAAAAACCTGAACTTCAGGGGTTCCTACAATCACATTTTGGTTGAAAAGTTAAAAGTCGTTAAAGGTATCTTAAAGACATGGAACAAAGATGTTTTTGGTAGAGTTGAGGTGAAAAAAAGCAATGCTTTGAGCAGGATCAATCAATGAGACGTTAAAGAGAGACAACTTGTTGTTAACATGGAGGAAACAAAGGAGAGGAACTTGGCCTGGAGGGGACTACAAATACTAGTCTCATACGTTAAAGGCCAATGGAATTTGGTTTGAAGAGGAAGCAACCATTAGGAGGGAGGTGGCGGGAGCCTATAAGGACTTCATCTCGGACACTGGAGTTTGGCGCCCAAATATATCGGGCTTGAACTTTAAGGAAATTGGAAGAGATGTGGCTGCCAAAATGGAAGACACTTTCACTATGGAAGAGGTTTTTACAGCGTTATCAGACCTGAATGGGGACAAAGCTCTAGGCCCGGATGGTTTCTCTATGGCTTTCTGGCAATTCAGCTGGGATTTTGTGAAGGAGGAGTATGAGTTTTTTTCAAGAATTTCATAGAGAATAACATGTTTGTTAGAAGCCTTAACTCCACTTTTTAGTGTTGGTTCCCAAAAATGAGAATCACGGCTGGATATAAGGACTTTAGACCAATTAGCCAGTCTAGTGGGGGTTTATACAAAATTTTGGCAAAGGTTCTTTTGATAGTCTAACAAGGTAGTGGGTCAGATTGTGTCAATATCCCAAAATGCGTTTGTGGAGGGACTAGCAGTTTTGATCTGACTGAGTACCAAAATGAGGCCGTTGATTCTTTGATAAGAAGAAAAGAGAAAGGGCTCCTTTGCAAATTAGATATAGAAAAAGCTTATGACCATCTGAACTGGGATTTCTTGCTTCAAGTCATGGAAAAAATGGGCTTTGGCAGAAAATGGTTAATTTGGATAAGATGGTGTATTTCTACAACATCTTTCTTTATGTTGGTGAATGGTACTCCTTCTAGTTTCTTTTGAAGCTCTAGGGGTTTGAGACAGGGAGATCCTCTATCCTCGTATCTTTTTGTCATTGAGATAGAGGCCTTGAGCTATCTTATTAGCAGAGCGGTTGAAGGGGGCTTCGTTTCGGGCTATAACATTGGTGGTAAAAATGGGGAGGGGATGGCTATCTCCCATCTGTTATATGCAGATGATACCATTCTCTTTTGTGGGGCAAATTAAGAGCAAATGAGGTACTTAAGTTGGCTATTGATGTGGTTTGAAGCTATCTCAGGGTTAAGGATCAACTTGAACAAAAGTGAGATTATTCCAGTGGGGAGGATCACAAACGTGGATGTTTTAGCTTTGGAACTGGGTTATAAGGTAGGGACCCTTCCATCCTCCTATTTAGGACTCCCCTTGGGCGCCCCTCATAATTCGATATTTATGTGGGATGGGATCGAGGAACGATTCAGAAAGAGGCTAACTTTGTAGAAGAGACAATACATCTCCAAAGGAGGGAAGGCTAACCCTCATTGAAGCACTTTGTCATGCTTACTAGTATACTTCATGTCTCTTTTTCATCTCCCTAGAAGGGTTAGACTGAGGCTAGAAAATATCTAGAGAGATTTTCTATGGGGCAAATGTAATATGGATAAAAAGCCTCACCTTGTTAAATGGTCCACGTTTATGCAGACAAAAGGAACGGAGATTTGGGGGTTAGAGACCTTTCTATTCTAAATAGGGCCCTTCTGTGTAAGTGGATATGGCACTTCGCAAATGAAAAAAATGCCTTATGGAGGAATGTCATCCGTTGGAAATTTGGGGAGGATCGAGGAGGTTGGGTTTCTTGTGCTTCTAGAGGAGTGCGAGGACAAGCGTACGGAAGGAGATTAGAAAGGAATGGGATACTTTCTTTCCCTATGTCGTTTTCTCTCTAGGGACGGTAAGAAACCCCGTTCTAGAAGGATGCTTGGTGTGATGAGGAGGCTCTTTGTGTCTCTTACCCCTTGCTTTATGTTTTAGCAAAAAAATAAGGAGGCGTTTGTGGTTGATCTGTGGGATTTTGCTAGGGAAGAAGTAGGATGGACCCCACGCTTTATTAGATCTTTCAATGATTAGGAATTGGATGAGATCCTCTCTTCTCAATACCATTCAAGGAAAGCAAATTATTGAGAATCAAGAAGATTTGATGTTTTTCAAGGAGACAAAAAATGGAATTTTTTCGGTAAAGCTTCTCTTCAAGGCTATGGATTGATATGAAAATGTGGTGTTCCCTTATAAGTTCATTTGGAATTCTTGGGTTCCAATGAAAGTGGGTTTACTGGCAGGAAGCCTCTTGGGAGGCAAGAATTTTAACGCTAATGATTTAAAAAGAAGGAAGGATCTTGCAAACAAATGTTTCTCTGAGAAAGAGAGGAGGGAAGACGATTGATCATTTGTTACTCAGCTAACTCATTGACAAGAGTGATTTGGGAACTCCTATTAGCTATTGTTGGTGTAAAATGGGTATTCCCAATGTCTGTTAGAGAGACCATCCTCTCCTGGGGAGGCTCTTTTGTGGGGAAGAAGCATAAAAAAACTTTGATAGCAACACCTCTCAACATTAGTTAGACCATTGGGCGTGAAAGGAACTATATCGCTTTTGAAAATAAAGAATTCTCAGCTCAAAGGATGATAACTTCCTTTATTTGTAATCTATGGTCTTGGTCAAATGTATACATTGTTGAAAGGCCTAAATCCTTGGTTGATTTTTTGACTTGGGTGGGATGTAGTTGAGGGTTGGTGGGTATAGTCTTTTGTAGGCTGGTGGGTTTTTGTTTTGCCTATCTTTTCTCTTTCTTTACCCCTTAGTGGGTCTCTCTTGTATACCACTGTATACTTGTAGGCCCCTTTGGGTTCTCTCTTATTGAATATATTTGCTTTGAAATGGGGATCACAAACTATGGAGGACCTGGCTAGGGTCCAAGAAGCCCTGGCGGCTGTGGAGGAGGGTAGGCGTAAAGCGGAGGCTGAGATTGCCCACCTAGAGGTTGAGCGGACATCTCTCCTACTAGAGCTCGGTGCGACCAAATATGAGGTGTCCTCCTTCCATTCTCAGGCGAGCAGGGACAAGGAGGCCTTAGAGGAAGAGTATCAAAAGGCTTTGGAGGTGATCTTTGCCTATGAGTAAGGGTGTTGTGTTGAGAAGCCATGGCAATTTGTAAAGACCGAGGAACAAAAAATCGCTTTTTTCGGTCGATTTTTCGACCAAAAATCGGTTTTTGGTAGGAATGGATAGAAATATCCAGGGAACAAAAAATCCCTTTTTTCGGCCGATTTTTCGGTGAAAAATCGGTTTTCGGTGGGAATGGATAGAAATATCCATGGAAAAAATCGGTAGAAAATCGGCGATTTTTAGAAAATCGAAAAAATCCGATATTTCTCGATCTTTCGGCGTCTGTGCTGCGCGCACTGGGAGCGCATCCGGGGAGGAAAATGTCGGCGATTTATCGTCGATAAATTGAAAAAAATAGGCTATTTTATTGATTTTCGATGATTTTTAATTGACTGTGATTGTTTCTGTTTTTATCCAGCGGTCAGTTTGATCCGCCTTTTGAGAATCCAAATGCGTATTTTTTGTGATCAACGGTTGATTTTAAATCGAAGCTTGATCTAACAGGTCTGAATGATTTCTGCGAGATATGATGATCCAAACGGTCATGTTTGAACTAAAATAAAATCTAACGGTTATAATTAAATCACAACGGGTTTTTTTTGACAATCCAATATGGCTATTTGACTCCAAAATTTTTTTAAATACCCCTAAAATGCTTCCCTTTCATTACAAATTCATCATCCACATCTAAAAAGCTCATTTCACTCTCAAATAATTTTTATTTGTTCTTTATCATAATTTTTTAAGAATATCTTTGCAGGAATTAAGGTATGTTTCTTTGTTCATTAATTTTGTTTTATGCATATTTGATTTAGTTTTATTTTGGTGTTGAAGTAGTTTATAATATATATTTTATACTATAGTTTTATTTTAGTTTTATAATTTGATAATATAATTTTAGTTAATTAATTATATTATTTATTTAGATAATAATTATTTTAGTTATATAATCTTTCAAACTTAGTTATTTACTATAATATTATTTTAGTTATATAATATTTTGAAATATTATTTTATACTATAATCTATATTTTATACTATAGTTTTATTTTAGTTTTATAATTTGATAATATAATTTTAGTTAATTAATTATATTATTTATTTAGATAATAATTATTTTAGTTATATAATCTTTCAAACTTAGTTATTTACTATAATATTTTTAGTTATATAATGTTTGAAATATTTTTAGCATACTATAATCTATATTTTATACTATAGTTTTATTTTAGTTTATAATTTGATAATATAATTTTTAGTTAATTAATTATATTATTTATTTAGATAATAGTTATTTTAGTTATATAATCTTTCAAACTTAGTTATTTACTCTATTATTACATTTAGTTATATAATGTTTAAAATAATACTATAATCTATATATTTTTATACTATAGTTTTTATTTTAGTTTATAATTTGATAATATAATTTTTTAGTTAATTAATTATATTATTTATTTAGATAATAGTTATTTTAGTTATATAATCTTTCAAGCTTAGTTATTTACTATAATCTTATTGTAGTTATATAATGTTTGAAAAATATTTTATACTATAATCTATATTTTATACTATAGTTTTATTTTAGTTTTATAATTTGATAATATAATTTTTGAATCTAAGTAATTATATTATTTATTTGAATAATAGTTATTTTAGTTATATAATCTTTCAGAACTTAGTTATTTACTATGATCTTATTTTAGTTATATAATGTTTGAAATAGGTTTTTATACTATAATCTATATTTTTATATTATAGTTTTATTTTAGTTTATAATTTGATAATATATTTTTCGTTAATTAATTATATTATTTATTTAGTTAGAAATTTAGAAATTTAATGTTAGAAATTTAGATCTTCTTAGATATGTAATGATATTATTAAACATAGATATCATGTTATAAACTTAGGTCTTGCTTTTATATTAAATTACATATATATAATGTTATTATAATGATATCATATACAAAGATGACACTAATTTGAATTTTATTTTCAATAAAATCACATGTATTTATAGAATGGCTAGTGGAAGTGGAGGCCGAGATCCTGCATGGAGGTATTGCGCACCTTTGGAGGGACATAAAAATGGAACAATTTGTAATTATTGTGGTTTAAGCATAAAAAGTGGTGGAATTACTCGTTTAAAGTTTCATCTGTCACATACGGATCCCCATTCAAATCTTTAAGTGTCCAAATGTGCCACCGGAAGTAAAACAAGAAATGAAGCAACTTTTAGAACATAAAGGTAAAGCAAAAGCGAAAAAAACAGCTGATATGAAAGAAATTCGAGTTGAATTAAGAGGCACAATGGGAGGAAAACATCAATGTCTCATTGATGATGATGAGGAGGAGGAGGGTGATGAGGATGTGCATATGTATCCGGCTGACATGCACCCCGATAAGCGAGATGAATATCGAGGAAAGCGTCGTGCATCAAGCTAGTGAATGGAACAAAGATCGGGTTGCGGGGATTTATGAGAGGCAAAGAAAAAGCCGGTAAATCTTTATACCTAATTCATTTTTCACTTAATTATGTATAAAATAATGTAAGTTGATTTTATTTTTTTTGTATAATTTCAATAGGCGAGTCTTCACAACCAGGTGATCCATCAAGGCGGCCTTTAAATATCCATGAGAAGTGTTTCGGCATACGGATCCATCACTTTGCCAGTGCACCATCATTATACAAGTCTTAGGTGAAACTTAAAAAAGCCTAAAAAAATATGTTCAAAGGTAGTTCAATCAAGGAAACAATGGGATATTAATTAGCAAGTTCTTCCATATATGAAAGTGTTCCACCTCAAAATCTTGGACTCACACCATTTAAGAACATGATTTTCTTTGCACTTTTAACAAGCGAGTTGTCTAATTATATAATATGTTTTCATTATGATCTCATTATGAAATATGTTTTAATAATAAGCATTATTATCTCCATATGAAATATGTTTTAATAACAAACATAAAATTATTATATGTAGGGATGGGCATCGAACCACCATCTCCGTATGTAATCAAAAGCAAGTACTTGGAAATGGAGTATAAAGGACATGGAAGCTTATGTCAACTTGCAAAGGGAGAAATGGGAGACATATGGATGTACAATTATGTGCGATGGATGGACCGGACCAACTAAATTGAGCCTAATTAATTTCATGGTATATTCAAAAGGAAGCACAATTTTCCTCAAATCTATTAATGCGTCAGATAAGATTAAAGACAACAAATACATATATGGTTTGTTGAAGGACGTTATCAAGGAAGTTGGAGAAGCAAATGTGGTTCAAATTGTAACAGATAATGGATAGGCATTTGTGAAAGCGGGAAAGTTGTTGATGAAGAAATACGATCTGTATTGGACTCCATGTGCGGCCTACGCATTGATTTAATGTTTGAAGACATTAGTAAAGGGATAGTGTTACTCTCAATTGATCGGGATTGGTCGAAAGATAGCTTGACTTCATTTGATCATGGTTGGTTAATTGCGAAAATCACGGCAATTATGTGGTGGAGATATCGTGCGTCTGGAAGCAGCCAGATTCTGTATTTTGCCCTTGAGCGTCTTCTAAAAGAGGGTGATTTGAAGAAAGTCTTTAGTAGTAATGAATGGTCATCTCACAAGCTTACTTCGATTTGAAGTTGGACACGAGGTTGAAAGACTCATGTTTGATCATCAATATTGGGAGAAGGTGGAGAAGCTAGTGTCCATCTATGAGGCACTATACACAGTGCTTCGCATTGTTGATTCAGAAGTCGTCCCAACCATGCCATTTGTCTACGAGTTGATTCGGTTGATGAAGGCAAATTTAGATCGACTCAAAGCTAAAGAGTGGGTGAAACTTATCATCGCATATCGTTGGGATAGAACTCTTAAGCATCCTCTTCATGCAGCAGGTAACTAATTAATATCCTCTTCGCCGATATTCACATTTAATAATATTATGTTTATATTATTATCGCATATTAATTCTCAATAACTGTGCGGCATAATGCTCCTAAATCCAAAATTTCAATACGAGACTTGGAGTTGGTTTCTAACCACGAGCTACTTCAAAAATTTGTTCATGATGTTTTCTAAAAATTCAGATCCTAATCTTTGAAGGCCTTTGTAATTTTGGAAGCAGGTAAATTAATAAGTTTCTAATTCCTGACTATTTGATTCGATTTATTCGATTGATTTTTATTTTAGATTTTTTTTTGACATTTTGAATTCTGACATAATGTTAGTGATGCAAAAAAGGGATTTGGTGATCGGGCAGCAATAGCGTCAAGATAAAAAATGGTTCCTAGTGAGTGTTAATTCTCATTATAAGTCAATTTTATAACTATTTTATTATTATATATTGAATATAAGTACTTTTATTGCGGTGAATAAAATTGGTTTTTGTAGCAAATCACGCTCTAACATTAAGGAGTTTGGCCTTAAAGGTTCTTTCACATGTCATCTTTCATCTTGTGAAAGAAATTGGAGCACATTTGCTCTAATTCATACCAACAAAGAAATCGGCTTGCTTATCCTGGATCAACAATTGGTTTTTGTTATTACAACATGAAACTAAAGATCCGTGATATGGAGCGAGACCGATAAAGTGCCGAGAATAATTATCTCGATTTAGCAAATTTGGAGTTGAGTTTGGTGAAGAGAGAAGAGAATCGACTATTTCAATGTGTTAGACCTCTCCATTTAGATGATGAAGATGGAAATCCTGATCTGAATTGCTGCACATGTTCGAGAAGCAAGTGTTAATGTTAGCGGGTTTTATGCGAAGAAGTTCATAGTGAAAGCTTTAGTCGAACCGCGAGGACTCATTTTGACCCGGTATTTACTTCTCGACCTTCTTTTGATTCAAGTGTGTTCTGAACATAGTAATTAGACCAAGTTTTGTTGGTACGCTACTACGAGGTTATGATGGCTCAAGAGAAGAGGGACCAATGATAGTAGTGATACTGGAAATGATGGTGGGGATATTCTAGATCCACAACAAAGTCAATATCCATTGAGCCCATTCACCGGTGAAGATGATTTCACTCATGCTACACAAGATGAAGACCACGGGTCTAGGAGAGCCGGGCCAGGTATTGGAGCTATTGGAAAGCCACATAGAGGAAGACAACGAAGGATGACACCATACAATGAGGATTCGTTTTCAGCCAGTTTTGAGTCCATGAGTATTGGAACTCAATTCAATGATTCATCGAATGAGGGCAACATATTTCCTCCTTATACAATGAGTTATGGTCAGCCTTCTTCACATCCTTCATGTTCTATTGGTGAAGAATATAGAATGGTTAACTATCCTCATGATCCACAAATGTCATTCCAAATTCCATATCAAATCTGAAGGGTTTCAAGCGAGCATGTGGGGTGAACCCCCAATTTCCTATCCACGGAGAGGTTGTGGGTAGGAGTCAACGGATTATGCGCGGCATGTTCGAGAAGTTACAATCAATATTATTACCCAAACATATGTCTTGGTATGAATATTGTCTTCATCAAGATGGGATCCCTTCGTCCAAATAATGTAATGGAGCCACATCGGTCTTCATTTGGTTTTAAATGACCAAACTATTGTGATGATTTCTCGATAAATTATAATGAATATCATCTTGACAAGTGTCTATTTGCTTATTTATGTATTTTTATAGTTCAACGATATTTCCATGAATTTCAAAGTATTTTGTTAAATTTTGCATTGCCAAATATTTTTGTCAAAATATTCTGGAAGCCTCCGATATTTAAGTAAAATCCAAGTATGCGGAAATATATCGTAATTACCGATATATCGTAATTACCGATATTTTTGTTCCTTGGTGGAACCATCGGAGGTCCTAGAAGGTATGCTTGACTCCTCCGACCCACTGCCTCCTGAGTTCTTCGTGAACCTTGAGTGCCCCCCTGTCCAGGCGTGTAACACCCCATTATACCCTAGTAGCTTATTACAAGTTTAGGGTATAATAAAAGTAAAGTTTGTATTTTCCGGAAATTTGTGTATTAAGGGTAAATTGGTAATTTGCTAATTAAGGACCCAATAGACATAAGATGAAAAGATGATATGGTATTATAAGAATTTGAATAAGTTGATTTGTGAATAGAATAAAGTGGGAGGACTAAAATAAAAAGAAGAGAAATTTAGATCAAATTTGGATAAGACCAAACATGGCCTTGGGAAAATCCCATTTTAGCTTGAGAGTTAGGGCAATTCGGTTAGAGAAGGAGAAGGAGAAGGAGAAGGAGAAAAATATGAAGAGAAGAAGAAGAAGGAAGAAGGAAGAAGAGAAGAGAAGAATCTAGGTTTGGATACTTGTTTGGAAGTTTGGAACTTGATATGTGTTAGTTGGAACTTTGGTATGGAAATTATATGTGTTTGGATCTCATGTTTGGAATTACTTGTCTAAGTTGGGTTAGGAAAACCCTAACTCTTCAATATGTGTGTATTTGGTTGGTTTAAGTTAGTTTTATAGTTTTGTTTCGAAATGGTGTGTTATAGTTGAAAGAGTTCCGACGAAAATGGCCAAAACTGTCCATTTCTGTTTTTGCTCGACACCCCTACGCCTAGGCGTAGGAGTCCACGCTTAGGAGTAGAGCTCCGCCTAGGTGAACCCGAGGTCAAGTTTGTTGAACTTTCTGGTCCGCCTAAGCGTAGCAGTGCTCCGCCTGGGCGAACCTCTCCACCTAGGCATAGCATTGCTTTGCCTAGGCGTACCTACGAGTCCTGTTTTGGTTCCTCTCTACCATTAATTCTAGCAATCATCCATTGGATTAATGAGGATCCTAATAAGTGAATGAAAGGGTTCATAAAAGTTTAAAAATTATATGAAAAAATGTTCTGTACCTCGCAGCTGAGGCGAAGCTTCGGTCGTTGGGCAAACATTGTTTCTTGCCCTCATTTGCTAATAGGATTAAGAATAATATAATGAATTCTGAAAAATATAACCGTATGCCTACTTAAGACTAAATAGTGAATGAATAGGTATCTCTGATCAATGCTTCGACACTCCTGCTAGTGCTACGACACTTCTGTTACGTGGGTAGGCATGTCTTTGATCGATTAACCCGGCTACTCTGTTAGTGTTATAGCGCCACATTCACGTGGGCGAACCACGTCTTTGATTAGTGCCCGGCCTCACGCTGGATTCTACGACAGCCATTACGTAGATCTAAAGCAAGTTCACGACCGATTACTATATTGTACCTTTAGGTATCTATTGTACTGTGACCCTCTCATTCATTGTTACTGGTTTATGCGGGCATATACTTATATGTTAACTCTATCGAATAATATGACATGTGCAGAAACATTTTATATGATAAGAATATGAATAATGATCAAGAAGAAAGTATAAGAAATCGGAGTTACGTTCGTAATGTACCTCTGGTACCTCACGTAAATCTCCCATTTGAACTCCTACGGGAGATATGAAATTTCGTTATAAGAGTTATGTTATATGTATCCTGTAATTGTGGATCACTCCTAGTGATCATAATTGTTATCTGTTTCCCATTAAGCTATAAGCTTAGCATGGGTGTTTATCCATGTAGATCTTGAAGAAGAGAGGACATTCGTAGGCGTTCCACATCGACCCGGGGCCAACACAACGATAAGAATCCACGATGTAGGTTTTGTATACGTTTTGCAAATACAAACTCAATAGTTTTTATAATAGTGAAGAGTGTGTATTTGCAAAATGCGCGGGACTAGGCGTAACGCTGTATATGACATGTTAAACACCACTACAGTGGTAGTTCTATAATTTATATTATGTTATATAGATTTGTATATTGAAATGGGCCCACCAAGGTCAGAAAGTCAGGTAAAAGAGTCTCAGTCTCATGCTGCGCCCCTCTCTTCGCCAAGGAGGGGGTAGAGGCGTGACAAGGCGGGGCTACCAAGGCCACAGTGACCAAAAGCTCCTTCAAGCGAGGCGGCTAAAGGAACCCATGGAGGTTGTTCTTGTGAGATTTCAGTTAGGCCACACAATAAAGGGGCCTTGTCAGAAACGCCATCATTTGTGTACTCTTGGGATGCTATTGGCGCTTTAATGAAATACACCTTTTTTGTCTACTTTGACTATTGTTTATTTTTCATTCTCATCCCGACGCCATTAGCGCTCTTATAATTTCTAGTTTACTTGAGCCATTGATTTCATTGTGCAACCCTTTTCCTCAATTCTTGGTTAGGATGGCCACTTTAGGACATCAATGTTAAGTTAGGAGCTTGGTAGGGTTCGCCCTTGTGCTAACTGGCAAGGCACCATCTTTGGGCCTTGGTTGTAGCCTATAGGCCAAGGGCCACTGTCGGGCTTGGTCACATGTACCAATAGAAGGCAGACCTCGTTTTGAGTATCTCTTTGGAGAGAGTGCCAACGGGTTAAGGCCTTGCTCGGCCTTTTGAGAGTGCTAGCCGGCCCGAGTTGTGCCCCCTCCGGTTTAGTATGGTAGGGGCTTGGACCCGCTTTGCATCGCGGGTGAGGCGGGCCTTGGGCGAATGGGCCTTAAGCGATGGAGCATGGAAATTTGGAAGGAACTAGAAAATTAATGTGCGCAAAGCGTCTTGGGAAGGTGAAGGGTGATTGGTCACAAAGCACGTGAGTAGCGCACATGTCCCAATGTGTCTACGGTGCATGATTTTCTGATGGCACATTTAATTCATCTGTTGATGCTCTACCCTTATATATAGGGGTCTGACTTTAAGTGTTGCCTATCCACAAAGTTTTTCACCTGCTGCGATTTCTTTTCCTCTATTCTTAGGGCCCAGCAGCAAGGATAAGAGGCATGGAGAGAAAGAACTACCGAAGGCTTTCTGCGTTGTTTTTCGCCTATGGTACATGGATGTTGTGTGTTCAAACACAACATATGTGGAAGGCCCAGCCACGGGTTCGGATGGTGGTATTTTGACTCTCCAGTTTCTCCTCCAGAGTGATTTGCGAGCCTTAGGTGCCCCTTCTACCCCGGCATCCTTTGAAGTCGCAGGTGCATCATAGAGAGGCGGCGGAAGAGCCTGAGAGAAGTGCCCCCGCTGGGCATGGAATATCTTTTCCTCTTTCTTCGATTTTCTCCTCTTTAAATTATTGGCTCCCGATATGACGCTTAGACATATATCATCATGTAACTAATGATGCCAAGCTTATTTATAACTTTTTGTAATACAGGCCTAATATGGGTCATTGACATATATCATCATGTAACTAATGACGCCATTGGCGTATGTATGAGATATATCTTTTGGTATTCTTTTTACAAACGATCCTTTTTTCTTTTGAAATAACTATAGGATCATTGGTTCGAGACACCTGTGTTAAATTATATCTCTGAGAGGTGCTTTCAAAGCCTCCAACGTTAATGGATGAGCCAAGAGTCGCTACCATGCTTAAACGTGTACTAGTAGGCTAAGGGACTGGTCTCGTATCAAGTAAAGTGCCAATAGGGCCCAGAGCCACATCAAGGCTTGTGCACACAGGCTAAGAGATTACGCTTTTGATCTTTCAGCGCCAACAGCTAAGAGCGCTTGGTTCAAAGCAACCCGGCTAGGAGCCACGTCTAGTCTTTTGAAAGTGCCAACAAGCTAAGAACCACATCCTGGCCTTTGAGAGTGGTAGCAGCTAAGAGCCACACCAGGTCTTTGAGCGCAAGGCCAGAGCCAGTAACCGGGTCTTTGAAAGCACCAACACTAAGAGTCATGGTCCGGTCTATTGAAAGTGTCGCAGGGCCAAGAGCCACACCGGTCTTTTGAAAGTGCCAAGACGCTGCGAGCTACGCCTGCCTTTTGAGTGCAAGAAGCAAGAGCTACATTCGGCCTTTGAGCACCAATAAGAGGCAGAGTCACATCTAATCTTTGAAAGTGCCAATAGCAAGAGCCACGCCTAATTTTGAAAGTGCCAAAATGCTTAAGAGTCACATATATCTTTGAGAGTGCCAAAGAAGCTAAGAGCCAATCTGGTCTGAAGTGCCAGAGGGCTGGAAGCCACATCTAGTTTTTGAAAGTGTCTCGCAGCTAAGAGCCACGTACCGGTTCGAGAAGTGAGCAATCGTAAGATTTCAAAATACTTCAAAGACGATATTTATTGATGTAGACATTTTCAAAGGAAGTTTTGATCGGTAATAATTTTAAAATGCATGGCATTCAAAATTGAACTGAGTCCTCGCCTTGCTTATTCAACGCATACGCCCGATGTCTCTACTGGGACGTTACCGCAGCCGCCCCCTTCCCGCTTGGTTGGAACTTCCCGCCCGCTGGGTTAGCCGTGTTTTCAAAGACTCTTCTCAAGGCCAAGTCTCCGTCTTGGAATGTACGCAGTTTTACCCGCATGTTATACATGTTTGTCAATCTTTGCTGGTATGACGCTATACGTAGAGCTGCAGCTACGCGGAGCTCATCTGTCATATCCAAGTCTTTAGTAACGAATTCAACATTAGCCTCTTCTAGAATTTTAGTTGGAAGTGTGGGCATCCTAATTTCTGTGGGAATTATAGCCTCCATCCAAGTAAGTGGCGAATGTAGTACCCTGCTTGGCTTTCTGGTCGCTTTAGGCCTACGTAACTCCCTGCCAGAAGTTCATCTACCCATTTACCTTTGGCCGAATGCAAACGCATTTTCAAAGCTGTTAGGAGAGTCTTGTTGATGATTCCGCCTAGCCGCTGCTTTGTGAGTATCGCGGGGTTGAATACAAGTTCTTGACTTTCAACTCGTTGCAAAAATTTCTATATACCTTGCTATCAAACTGTGGCCCATTGTCAATGACTATCGACTGTGGTATTCCGAACCGGCAGACGATGTTCTTCCATACAAATTCGACGACATTTTTGTCTTTGATGGAAGTGAAGGCTTCAACTTCTACCCATTTGCTAAAATAGTTTGTTGCTACCAATAATAGCTTCTTCCGCACTGGGCGCGCGCAGGTAGTGGTATATCACCCCACCAGGCGAAGGGCTAGGGCTTGCTATGGTCGCGCATTCTGCCGACACCCCGAGAGGGCGCCGTCACGCTGTCAATGATCACACTTCGAGCGATAAAGCGCTACACCGTCCTCATGGTCGAGATCTCACTCTAGGTATGGTCCCTGAAGCCAAAGTTCTACCGCCTGGATGGTTTCCGCATATTCCTTCGTGGAGTTCCGCCAATGCATACTGCCCCTGCTAGATGGTGAGGCATTTAAGATACGGGCCGTCTAGAGACCGTTTATACAACTACCCATTCATAAGGGAAAATCGAGCCGCAATCCGACCTTAATTCAGGCTTCGACTGCTTTCTCCGAGTTCTCCCGAACTCGCGCACCCAAGATTGAAGCCATTAAGTAGCACCAGATTATATACACAAGTAAATGACACTATTACCAAAGACTAAATGTAGTCCCCGGCTAACGATACACTCACAAATTTGTTAAATCATTTTTGTATGTAATTCAAATTTCAGGTGTACCACAGATATATTATTATATACAAATTTATGACACTGCTACTGCTGACTATTATCTAATCTCGACAACAACGCCAAAAAACTTGTTAATCAGATTATATATATATATATATATATGAAAAGATGGATTTGTTCTTTTTGCGCAATAGATTCATTTTAAATTTAAGTTTGATCTTGATCACTGCAAGTGCACATGTCGTACAAGTAATAAAAGCGGATGTTTAAATCCAGATATCGTTCCCACAAGGAATGATGATAAATCAAAAGACTAACTACCCCAATCACTCAAGATCAGTTTCATTATTCGAACTCCATCACATGACATGATGAGATACTAAAAATTTAACTTAGATCGAATGTTTTTAGCATACATGAAAATAAATTTTAACAAAATCGGTTTGAGAATTCACTGAGTGAGACAAAACTAGATCTAGATCAATGATTAATAATCAATTTCTACACCATATCGATTCATAGCTCAGCCATATGTTGGAAAACTAAGTTTGTCAAAGATGCATAGTAGTATAGTTTGGATTTCTCCCTTAACCATACTTTTCACTTATTAGAGGTTCATGTTCATTTCGACGACAGTCTAATCAAGCATTTGTAAGATCTAACCTCTTCTAAGATTTAAGTTTTTCCATTTTAGTAATTTCATACTCAGATTTAGATCGAGAATTCTCGCCCCATGTATTGCATATTGCAAGCCTCTCCAATTTGATTGACACCTTTATTTACGATGAAAATTTTCATCTCCTTGATTAGATCTTTGCTAGCTGCAGGACCGAGGAATCGTTAAATGTGAGAGAATCATAGAGTAATTAAACTAATACTTCATTCAACTATCCTCAATTATGTGAGTAAGTTGGGATCTCTGAAATAACCATTCAAGGGTTAATTAATTCAATATTGTTAAATCTTACCATGCCCATAAAAAGAGCCATTCTATCACTCATAGATTCTCCACTGTGTCATGAGGGCCTCGATGAGCAAGATAATACTTTCTTGAAATTTTTGTACTAATATTAGGAACAATTAAATTCAAAAAATAATACCAATCAAATAAAAATTCAAGAGATTCCTAATTCAACATTCATTACATAATGAAAAATGACTATCATCATTCAAGCAGTTTCAGGAGAAATGACTTTTCAAGTTTGGTCGCTCATATCAATGACTAAGCGATCGGAAAATTCTTGAGGTGTAAGCATATTAAAATCAATGAACTCGAAAACTTTCCATCTCCATTTAAATGGGTTATTATTAAGAGAAAGTAGTTTTATCTAATCATAAATTAACTCAGAAGGCTTTTTGATCATTATAAAATCCGAGAAAATTAAACAAAAACCTTCAAAACTATCACTAAAATAAATCTACTACAAATGACCAAAAATAAACCAGTAATAAAAATATACGAGAATGCAGCTACCCGAGTCTTGGGATTGCGAGGCTGCGCGCCAGTGCCACTGAATCTGCGTCTGTTGCCGACTTTCGGTGTTGGGCCGCGCTAATATTGCGTTGTGGATCAAAATTACGGCCCCGAGTGGTGGCTGCATCGCGGCGTAAAAAGTTACGTAAGCGAGTTTTACCGATCTTTGTTGATGGCATGCATGCGTAGCATGCAGTTTTCTGTCACGACCTATTCTTTGAGCTTTTGCTTGGATTCTGTCGCGAACAGACTTTGATAATGTCACGACATAATTTTGGTGTAGTTGTCTTATTCTTGTCCCACAACGAAGGGAATGTCCCTCATGGCGACACGAATTTGTTGCAACCGATTCTTTTTTACACTCTGCCTGCGGAGCCCATGCGCGACAAACATTTTTCTTTTCAGCTTGTCTACTTTATCGTGATAGAGTTTTCTATGTCGCGACAGAATTTCTTTAGCTTCTTCACAATTTTTGTCGCGACAGAATTTTCTTTTGTCGCAATTGACTTTTCTTTTCTGGTCCTTGTCCCTTGCTGCTATTTGTTGCGACATAGAAATTGTTGTTGCGACCAGGCTTGACGGCTCATCTCAGGTTCTCATCACGATTTTGTCACGGCGGATTTCCTTCTATGCGTTGATTTTATTATTCCATAGCTTTTATTGTCGTGACAGAAAACTTCTTTGATGCGACAGAGATTCTGCCTTCAATTGTTGACTATGTCCACCAGCGTATAAAATTTCTTCTTAGCTATTCTCTTGGCCATTTACTCTTCAACTTCTTGTCACGATAGAATTAATCTTTGTCGCGACAAGGTGCCATTGCTCCCTTCTTGTAAGGCTGCGAAGGATTATGTATGGCAGGATTTTCTTTTGTCCGCAGCGAAATTCTTCCTTGACTAGCTTCATGCTGAAAACTTTGTCGCAACATAAAAACACTTGTTTCAGCTGACTTGTGTTGTATTCTTGCCATTTTAATCATGTGGTTGTCTTTGTCTCGCGGCGGTTCATCATTAGTCTTTAGCCTTTTATGTTCGCGGCGGAGAAGGATTGTCGATAAGTTACTTCTTTATTGCGCCAAATAGCATCGCGACAAAGGTTAAGGATTATCGCTACGGTCTTATTTTCATTCTTCTTCCCCAGCAAATATCGTGACATAGAACTCTTTGTCCTGCGACAAAGATTCTATTTCTACCTGATGTTGCTTTACGGACTTTGTTGCGTTGCCCATATATTTGTTATTTTGTGACATAGTTCTTTTGATTCACTTTAGTCTGTATTGACAAAAGCATGATTTTCTTTTCTTTTATATTTGGAATTCTCTCATTTTCAATTTACACTGTTAAACACAAAAGTTGGTGAATATTCCATAATTTGGCATAAAAAATATATACGAGCGGTAAAAACATGTCGAGGAAAAATGGATTAAAAATAGATGAGTTTTAGACTCTCGGTCATCGAGGGTTTGCCTTACATCTGGATTTTACGGTTGGTAGCAATTGATGATTCCGGTTGGAAATAGACAGGGAAGAGCACTATTTCTTTGGTTTGTAGGGATGTAGTACTGTTGTTACTAAGGCATCGGAGTCTTTCATTTGAACCCTTGAATGTAACGAATCTTCTAAGCCACGAAGCTCTCTAGTCGCAGCTTAACCAAGCATACATGCTTGGTCATGCTCTGGTCCCGCGTTTCGTATTCCGGTTTACGTCTTTACCCTTGTTGAGAGTCACTTTGGATGATAGAATCTTTGGATCTGAGAGATTGCAAGATCTATCTTACAGCTGGGATTACTTCCATAAATTCTACCTCATTATTGGGCGATGGGGAAGTCTAATCGTATAATGCTCTATTCTTTCTCAGATTGGAGCTTTTTCGGTTGCAACGACATGTGAAACTCAAGTTCTTGGGACGCCATCCGATGAGATCCTTGTGACGTGCCAAGTTAAGGTGTCTTGAGAGGCTCACTAAAAAATCGACCAATACGTCATACTGGTATTGCGAGAAGTGGGGTTTGCTCGCTGATACTGGCTTCAAGCAGCTTAATGGCGCCGCTGAACCATCAGCCTTCCTAACAAATTCGAGGTTTATGTATGTGGTGCCCTTGAGAGGGTTGGTCTGACTCTACGATGTTAGGGGTGGCAGTGAGGCGGGGAGTTTTTTGGCTGACGGGAGAGCGGCGTTGCTTGCTTGAGACGGGTATATCGAGTTTCATCCTCATATAGGGATTTGCTTATGAAATCTTTGGTCTTTGTTTCGTTCATCTTCTTTGAATAAAGTTGCACTTCTTGAGACATCCCGAAGCGCTAGATGAAGATGGAGTGTATCACTGCGAGGCTAGCGGAATTGCGTTCAATTGAGATCTGCATGATTACCCGCGCGGCTGGTGCATTATTTTGTTAATGGTCAGTTTGGCTCCCTTTAAAGTGGTGAAAAACTGCTGTCAGGTGTGTCAGGATATGAACCGCTCGAGCCGCGGTCGACCCGGTCGATTCTTCGCCCGCACACGTAGGTAGGTTTTGAAGTTCAGCCAATAGCTCACGACGAGGTTGGCCTCTATCCCCCTCTACATGCTGCCAAGGCAAGATTGCCCGGCGATTCGAACACATTTTGAGGATTGAGTTTCATGTTGTCTTTTGATACCGCGATAGCTCGAAAGTTTCTTGCAAGTGCTTTGTGTGATCAGAGCGTTCTTGGTTTGTGACATATGTCGATGTGAGCTTCCATGGTCTTGTATCGATGGTTGAAATATCTTAGTCACTAACCTCGATGGGTTGCTCGGCATTCTTGACAGACATTACATTGTACGGCAATATAGCCCGTGTGGTGCGAAAACTTGACGGGCTCTAGATAGATGTTATGAAAAAATAATATAAAGCGTGAGCCGCCTTGTGGCTCCTCTTTGTGAAGTACATAACAGTGGCTAGTCAGTGTCGTTTCCACGAAGAGAAAGTGTGTTGCAAAATCTTGGAATCGGCTGCAGAGTATTATCTGGATCTCAAACTTAAGTGAATCTTTGCTAATAAATTGCATGCAGTCTGGCCAATTTATTAGTTCAGTGCGAAGACTAGTTTGCCTTCCTTGCCACATTCAATGGATTATCACCTATGTAAAATCTGTTATTTTGTATATTAAGAAATGTACGTTGGCGGTTAATCGTGCCTACAAGATATCCCTCTCTCTGGGGAGTATATCTATGGCGCTGACCGGCACTCAGTGTCAGCGAGAATTTTATCATTTTCTTTCTAACCTTTAGCTTGTTTATTCTTATAATGTTAAACACTTAACTTGTCTTTTACTCATCTGTAGCCGACGGATTACAGAAGCTTATATCTGGCTCCATATATGAAGTGTTCGAAACATTTACAATATTTACATTTGCTTACAAAAGAAACAAAATATACATTAGAACAAATGGTCTTCCAATGGGCACCTAATAGTGTGTTGGCCTTGGTTGGTGATGTAGAGTGTTCGGACTTCTCGTTACGCTTCTCACGTACCTACATTTGATGAAACACTTTCGTCAGCGACATAAGCTTAGTGGGAATAATACTGTGGACCTTCCAGCCAGGATCATCCCACTTTAGATACGATGCATATGCCCATGACAAATATAACATTTAAGTGTATATCTATTTCTCATATCTACTTTTCATAACATGTTTCATTCTTATCATATTTCGCATATACTTTTCGTGTCATCTTGCACTTTGTGCTTTGTTAGCATATGGCAGTATACTATCATCACATAAGCAGGTGTTATCTTCTCATATCGTATCATATATTATATACATATTTGCATATAACTTGTCAATTTTCTTTGTTTTCATGCACATGTGCAGAAGTGGATATGGAAAAACGTGTATCTTGAAGAATCTGCCATCCTTTATGCAGACAATGATCTCTATCATATGGCTAATGAGGGCCAGCCATAATGATCGAATGGGATCTATATCTATGAACCCAAAGCGGACCTCAGTGTCATCATTTGTAATTGCGATGTTATTTTATGGCATTGCTGTCTATCATCCCTATAAATTAACTAATCAACGATGAATTTTATTATGTTTCTTAACAATCTTTAAATTATTAAGAAAGATATCATATACATGAATAACTCTGTATATCTTTGTATGCTTATGAAGTATTCTCTATTAAATAATCTCTTATAAACATTATACACATGCTTATTCATGTTTTGAACATATCATTAATAGATATACTTCTACATTTATCATACTTATTCGTCTTATCATATGGCATTAAGTTCATGACATCAAACTACTTTATTGGCTTGACAATCGTTTTCACTAAGTTTCACTCTTAGCCTTAAACCCCCATTGAAGTCGCTTTATTAAGGTTCACCCATCTTATTAATTGATATACGATTTAGGAACAACGATGTAAGGAACCGCAAATTAGAATTTCTTCAGAAGCATCGATGCTTGGTACCACTTTGATTGAATGCAGCTACCTGACCCTTTTTGGTGAATAGTCACCGTCATACGATTTGATCATAGGTACCCATTGCCTCTGTCAATTTAGTACCGATACCACCTGTTTGATATCGGTACCAAGTCATAAGGTACTAGGCGAAATAAATGATTTTGCTATCTCTCGCTCCTTTTCTTGATAAACCTCCTTGATTCCATCTGCCTCAAGCGCCATGGAATCCACCCAAAAATAACTCCCGAAATGGTTTCATAACCCAAACATAAACACTTTGTAATGGTGGATTAGGACTTCTCATGAAAAAATACAGACGAAGAACTGAATTTAAAACCCGAGTCATACAGTGTTCGTAAATCCTGGCAATCCATACCTTTGCTCTTCTTTTCTCTTCTTCTTCTCTTCTCTTCTTCTCTTCTCTTCTCCTTCCAGTTTGCCCTAGCCTTCATCCAACAAATGAGATATTCTTTTTAGCTTTATTCACCTTCTTAATTTAAGGCCTTGTTTGGCAGGAAAAAAAAACCATTTTTGCTTTCTTTTTCCCATTTTTGAATTTAGGTCCTTTATCCCTCTATTATTCTCAATTTAACTTATCAAAATCCTACTTTGACATCCGATCTTCTGTTTAACATGTCATTTGGAATTCATGGTGGAAATTTGCCAATTTACCCTTGACTTTATATTGATTAGGAAAATATACATTTACTTTTTATTATACCCTAAATAGTTATAAAGCGTCGGGGTATAATTTTGGTCAATACAATATCCACTTCTTATCTGCTAGTAGGGTTCATCGCGCATCTCTAGCAGCCACTGAACTGAGCTTTATGAATGATTAGCCACATAATCATACATTCGAAGCAGAGATCTCTACTCTTCGATTATTGAGTGTCACTCACCCGGTCCAGGGCCTTATACTCGATCTTAGATTCTCGGCAAAAGAAAGTTGGTGTTGGCTAAACACGACCATGTAGGTAATTAATAAGAAATAGAGCAAGTCGTTATTAAGATCTATAAATATACTGAATAAACTGAATTAAAAACTAATCCATATGAATATAACAAGAATAATGAACCACTAGAAATAAGTTAGCACACCATCTGATCATTCAATCATTTTTTAATATTAGGAGTTGAGAAAAACCAATTTTCACAAAAAGATTGCGATCTCTTGAATCTCTGTGTCGTCTTCTCCGTGCCTATCTAGTTCCTCCACACACCTCCTATTCTTTTAGATTTACATTTTTATATCTAAAAATTTGCGTTGGGAGAGTCCCGGCGACATCGCGGCGTTAGGCGTCGTGTGATGTTGGAAGCGTCGCGCGTTGGCTAATGTCTTTGTGCGTCATGCAACCTCAGCGTCTTGGCGTTGGAGGCGTCTAGCGTTGAGGCTGAGCTCTTCTCCAATCTCTTTCTTCAAATCTCCACACAACTTCCAAATGCCTCCTTTTTCACTTAACATGCACAAAAAGCTGAGTATCAAATATACGACGATAAACGCACTTATTACTAAATGGAAAGAACCGAAAATGAGATCAAACGCGGGTATATGATGAGTGTTTTGGGCACTCATCATGTCTCTTACCCCTTGCTGTATGTTTTGGCAAAAAATAAGGAGGCGTTGGTGGTTGATCTGTGGGATTCTGCTAGGGATGAAGGAGGATGGACCCCATGCTTTATTAGATCTTTCAATGATTAGGAATTGGATGAGTTCCTCTCTTCTCAATACCATTCAAGGAAAGAAAATTATTTAGAATCAAGAAGATTTTATGTTTTTCAAGGAGACAAGAAGTAGATTTTTTGGTGGCTTCTCTTCCGAGCTATGGTTGATGAAAATGTGGTGTTCCTTACATAGGATTCATTTGGAATTCTTGGGTTCCAATGAAAGTGGGTTTCTTTGCTTGGGAAGCCTCTTGTGGTAAGATTTTAACACTTAACAATTTAAAAAAGTCGGGAAGGGTCTTAGCAAATAGATGTTTTCTCTGTAAGAAAGATGAGGAGACAATCGATCATTTGTTACTCCATTTCTCATTGACAAGAGTGATTTGGGAACTCCTATTAGCTATTGTTGGTGTAAAATGGGTATTCCCGATGTACGATGAAGGAACTATCCTCTCACAGGAGACTCTTTTTATGGGAAGAAGCGTAAAAAACTTGGATGGCGAGCTCTCGGCATTTGTTGGACCATTTTAGTGAAGGAACTATATCGCTTTTGAAAATAAAGACTTCTCAGCTCAAAGGATGATAACTTCCTTTATTTGTAATCTATGGTCTTGGTCAAATGTATACATTGTTGAAAGGCCTAAATCCTTAGTTGATTTTTTGACTTAGGTGGGATGTAGTTAAGGGTTGGTGGGTATAGTCTTTTGTGGGCTGGTGGGTTTTTGTTTTGCCTATCTTTTCTCTTTCTTTGCCCCTTGGTGGGTCTCTCTTATATACCACTGTATGCCTATAGGCCCCTTTGAGTTCTCTCTTATGGAATATATTTGCTTTGAAATAGGGATCCTGACGGTGGAGGACATTATGAATGCAGAGACACTGGCGGTGAGGGAGGAGGTCGAGGCACAGAAGGCGGAGAATAGGCGCCCTCACGGAGGTTGACGGACATCCTCTCTGCTAGAGCTGGGTCAACGGTAAGATGAGGTGTCCTCCCTCCATTCTCAGGCGAGCAAGGATAATGAGGCCATAGAGGAAGAGTATCAAAAGGCTCTGAAGGTGATCTTTGCCTATGGGTATGGGAGTTGTGTGTTCAAACACAACATCTGTAGAGACCATCCAGAGGTCCTAGAAGGTATGCCTGACTCCGTCGACCCATTGCCTCCTGAGCTCTTCGTGAACCTCAAGTGCATCAGCCAGTGCAGCCGCGTAGTCAATGAGCTCTCTGTGAGATGACCGAGGGCGCCCATGGAGGTTCTTGTCGTAGAAAACGAGAACTGAAACTCAGCTTCCTTTTTAGTTAACAGTTTTTTTGTAAAGGGACATCAGAGCCACCATCATTTATGTACTCTTTGGATGCTATTGGCACTTTAATGAAATCATGGCCACATCTGCCGACTATTGTTTATTTTTCATTCTTATCGACGCCATTAGCTCTTATAATTTTCTAGTTTACTTGAGCCATTGATTTCATTGTGCGATCACTTTTCTCAGTTCTTGAAGTTGGGACATTGCTTCAAGACATCAATGTTAAAGATTAAAGACCAGAGGTTAACCACTTGTGCCATTGTGAGCACCATCTTTGGAGCGCCCAGTTTGGCGCTGATAGGCGAGGGCCACCATGGGGAAATTGATCCACATACCAAAAGTACGAGGCCTCGTCTGGTATCTCTCTTTGGAAGTGCCAACAGGCTAAGTGTCTTGTCTGGCCCGTTAAGGTGCTAGCATGCGCGATCAGTGCGCTCCTCACGGCCGCCCTCGGTTTAGTATGGTAGGGTGGGCGCGGACCGCTTGCATCACGCAGTCGGGTAGGCACTTGGGCTAAATGGACCCAGGCACACAAAGCAATAAACTAGAAAAGTGGAAGAATTAATGCGCACATAAAAACTGGGAAGGTGAAGGGTGATTGGTCACAAAGTGCGTGAGTGACACATGTCAGTGTATGCAACGGTGCGTGATTTTCGATGGCATTTAATGCATCTATTAATGCTCCACCCTTATATATAGGAGTCTGACTTTGAGTACTGCCTATCCACAAAGTCTTTCACCTGCTGTGATTTCTTTTCCTCTCTGTTCTTGTGAACTGGCAAGGATAATAGAGGCACTTGGAAAATTGCCAAAAGGCTTTGGGCCCATTTTACTTTATGGTTGTGGATGTTGTGTTGAACACAACATTTATGGAGACTAGCCATAGGTTCATATGGTATTTTCCACTCTCCAAATTTTACTCCTCTAGAGTGATTTATGAGCCTTAGGTGCCTTACGCGGCATCCTTTAGTCGCGAGGTGCATCATAGAGAAGCGAGGCAGAAAGTTCCCAGCTAGGCGTGGGAACATCTTCGTTTTCTTCAACTTTCTCCTCTTTCCGTAGTGGCCCCAATATGGCCCCTTGGACATATATCATCATGTAACTAATATGGCGTATTTGGCGTGTTATAACACCAGCCAATAAGACCCGATATGAGCGCTTGGACATATATCGTCATGTAACTAGCACCATTAGCTTATATGGGAGAGATATAACTTTTAGGTATTCTTTGCAACGATCTCGTTTTTCTTTGTATCTGAACCTTACGATAGGATCGTTGGTTTAGAGACACCCAGGTTAAATTATATCTGACTAGGTGCTCTTCTTGGGCTCCGGCCTTAATAGGCGAGCCAAAAGTCTCAATCGTGCTTAGACGTGTACTAGTAGGCTAAGGACCATGTCTGGTATTTCAAAAGTGCCAGTAGGTCTGGAGCCACATCAAGGCTTTTTGAAGAGAGAGGTATAATGCGCCCCAGAGCCACAATTTGGTCTTTTGAAGTGTCGACAAATTTGAAACCCTGTTGGTCTTTTGAAAGTGCCCAGCCCAGTTAGAGTCCTGATCACAGTCTATTGGAATGTGCTACCAGGCTAAAAGTCATAGTCTAGTCTTTTGAAAGTGCCGGTAATTTAAGAGCAGCGTCTGGTCTTTTTAAAGTGCCCGATGGGCTAAAGGCCACACATACGATCTTTAGGAAAGAGCCAGTGAAATTTAAGAGCCCACGATCCTGGTCTTTTGAAGTGACGGTAGCTAAGGAGCCACACTCTGGTCTTTTGAAGAGGTGCCAACGGGGCTAGAGCCACGATGGTCTTTTGAAAGTGCCGACAATTTAAGAGGCATGTAGTGCGGTCTTTTGAAGAGCAAATGCGAGATTTTAAAATACTTAAGAGCGATCTTTATGGATAGTAATACTTTCAAGGAAGTTTCACGTAATACCTCTTCGAGATGCATGGCATTGACATTCACAGAATCTCTTGGATGCATGGCATTGACATTAAGTGCTGGAGTCCGTTGGCTTATTAGCGCGACTGACATTTACCCCTACTTGGACTACCATGTATGGCCCTTCCCAGTTTTGTTGGAACTTCCCATCTGCTGGGTTAGCCTTGTTTTCGAACTCTTCTCAAAGCGAGTCTCGATCTTGGAATATGCAGCGGTTTTACGCACATTATACGAGGTTTGTCAATCTTTGTTGGTATGATCTTTATGCAATTTGTTATTCGCATAGCTCATTGTCATCATCCAGTCTTTAGTAGCAATTTAGCATTATTTCTTCACAAATTTAAGTTCGAAGTGTGGCCATCGATTTCTATGGGAATTATAGCCTCGAGTCGTGAAGTAAGCGACGGCGACCTCAGGTGGCTTTCACTTGGTTGTTTTGTAGGCCCAGTGAGAGACTCTGGCGGGTTCATCACCCATTTACCTTTGGCTAAATGCAAATGCTGTCAAGAGATTGGGGAATACTGATGATTTGCTTTGGCGCTGCCGTGAATGCTGCCGAGTTGAATCTGAAGTTATTGACTTTGACTTCGTTGAAAAAATTTACTGTATACCTTGCCATGTTCTGGCCCATTGTCGATCACTATGAAACGTAATTATTAGAGCCTTGTGAGCGATGTTCTTCCACTTTCAAATTGGATGACATCTTTGTCTTTGATGGGTGAAGGCCGACTTCTACATTTGCTAAAATATTTTGTTGCTGACCTTAAGCTGCCCTGTGGCAGGCGTGGGTAGTGGTCGTATATCAATTTCAGTACGGCGAAGAGACGGGGGCTCGTTATGGTCGTGGATTACGGTAGCACCATTGAGATGGGGCTTCTTGGTTAGCGATGATCACACTTCGACATGGCGGCTACATCGTCATCGCCCAGTTGTGATGTGCAAGGTATGGGCCGCAATGCGCGAGATTCTCACTTTGGATGGTTTCACATATTCCTTCGTAGATTCATGATACATACTACCCATTTAAGATCTGGCCAGTCTAGAGATGGTTTGTAACTACCATTCCTGAGGGAAAATCGAGTAAGCGAACTTGAATCTTGTGGGCTTCGACCCTGCTATCGGGGAGTTCTCCCGAACTCAGGTAACAGTTTATTAGAGTCATCTAAGAGGGGTTTCCTTCTTCTATCTCGTTTACTCGGTTGGTAGCAATTGATAATTCTGGTTGGTAATAGACAAAGGAAAACCTTCTTCTTTGTGTTATGAGTAGGGATGTGGCCCAGCTGCTTTAACTAAGGCATCTGTCTTTTCATTTGAACCCTTTGAGATATGCTCGAGCTTCGAGCCATGAAGCTCTAGTCACAACAACGAGCATACATGCTTGTTCCATGAAGTGATCCGCGTTTCGTATTCACAGTTTGCACGTCACATGGTGAAGTGCTTTGGATGATGATCTTTTAGGATACGGAAATTGTGAGATCTATCTTAGGTTAGGATTGCTTCATATTCTACCTCATTGACCAGGAAGCGAGGAAGTCCTAGCAGGTATAGCATGCTCTATTCTTTCTCCGGTTGGGGCTTTAAGTTACAAGCCAACATCGACTCCGTTTCTTAGGAGGCGCCATCCCGCGTTAAGGATCCACTGTGGCGTACTCGGGTCACTCAGCCTATTGGGGAGCTCTATGCTTAAAAGTCTGCCCGATATCGTCCCTTTATTTTGTGGGGTTTATATTAGATACGAACTTGTAGCTCAATAGCCAGAGACCATCCTTCCCGACAATTAGAGCTTATGTGGTGTAGCAAAGGAAGATTGGTCAGCACGATAATGGGAGTGTAAGTAAGGCGATGTTTTTGCGACCCAAACGTGGGAGCCAACGCTACTTGCTTGAAGCGGGTGTGCTCCCGGTTTCTGCCTCATATAAGGGTTGCACAAAAATCTGGTCTCATTTCGGGTTTCATCTTCTTTGAACAAACGCACTTGTGAGGGCATCGGCTTGCCCAGACAAAGATAGAGTGTATCAGGTTAAAGCTAGCAACTTGGCGGTTAGTGAGATCTTTGCTTGTTCCATACAGAAAGCTTTGGTGCGTGTATTCCCGACCAATCAATTTGGCGCTCCACCCAGTGGTGAAGCTTCTTTAATCGGTTTGTAAAATGGGATATGAGCCTTCTAGAGCCTCCAGGTCGGTTGCTCTGCACTCTTTTACGTAGTTAGGTTTTGGGATTCATAATAGCTAAGTTGAATAGAGTTGGCCTCTGTCCCCTCGTACCGCAAGCCCCGGCTTGCGGCGTTGGCTGACTGAGTTGAGTTTCATGGTATCATCGTAATAACTGAGTTTCTTGCAAGTGCTTAGTGTGATGAGGTATTTCTTTGGATTTGACAAACATATCGTCGATGTAGACTGTGGTCTTGCTTTCATTAGTGGTCAAAACAATGTAGTGCCAACCTCTAATAGGTCGCCCGGCGTTCTTCTAGCCAAAGACATTACATTGTAGCAACATGGCAGTGCGATGTGGTGGCTGATGAGCAGGAATTAAGTTGACTACTTTCGTCGACCAGCGAATACAAGTGGATGTCGGTTGCAGAAGCGCCACTTGAGAAAATCAAGGCGAGTCTCGGCATGACATATAGATTAAGCGATTGCAATATGTCTGATATATATATACTATATATATATACATATATATATACTCATATATCAATATAGCCATGAACATGACCAGTACTCGATAGCCATACCCGATCATGAGTCATTATATCTCCCAACGTAATTACAAGAGTTAAGTGTTTTACTCTTATACAACACATATATATATGTCAAAGCCCTTTTTGCCTTGGCATTTGTTTGGCTAGGCTTTCTTCTGATATAGGTCTCTAGGGCAGGAAAAAGTCTCATACGACTCACTGTGCATAAAAATAATATCACAAAGCGGGGGTGAGCTAGTGTTTCGATAATTAGATACGCATACTAAGTGAACACTATAACACTAAGTGGGTGCAGTGAACCAATTAAACACACATTAAGCAAATGCATGATCCTAGCCGAATGTCTGCATGACCTTCCCGGATCAGAGTCCTCCTTAGGCTCCTCCCTCTCGCCTAAGCCTCGTGTGAGGAATTTCTATTTTTGTTTTTGTGGACAGCCTCAGTGTATATATCAATTGGGCACTCTTGTGATTGATATATTATTTAATTAATGGACCCCACCCTCCGTGTATATCGATTGGTAGTCTCAGACGATTGATATATTATTTATTTTTGTTTGGACTACCCTCAGATTATTAAATGGTTTAGGCAATGCAAGACCTTTTTCTCCACGAGGCTCATCTCATGCAGCTCGCTCCTGTAGTCTGAGTGTTTCCGATGCATGTAGGGAGAATACCTTATATGCCGAGTTCGTCTGATCTAATCACATGCAAATATATAAACAGAATATTTGCATGTTAAATCACAAATCACGTTCGCTGTATTATGTTTCATCATCAAAATTAGCTCATGGGCTAATGATCAAACACGAGCAATTCTACTTGAATTACTACGACCAACATATATTTTCAAAAAATATATTTTGAGGAAGCTACATTTCGAGGAATAGTAAACCCTAGGTTACTATTCCCCGAAAATCTAAATTATCGGTTCACTTTGTGAACCGGGTTTTCATGAGCCATTTCAGGCCTCAGTCAATGATACCTGCTGATTTATCACAAAATGCATCAATTTACAACCCGAATCAGCCATGGAGCGATCACTTGTTGCTCCATTTTTGTTTCAAAAATTATATCGGTCGGTCCCCAGTTTGGGGCCGTCGAAAGCAGCCCCTCACGGCCACCAGTTCGCTCCAAACATTAGTAAAACACTTAAAATGGGAGTAAAAAACAGTAGGAAACTTTCTCACTCTCGGAGTTTGTCAAAACTCTAAATAAGATTATCCACAGTAACCCCTCTCATGATAGAGCGATTCTCTCATGCTGTCGAGAGCTAACAAGATGATTGGTCATGCCTGTATTTAGAGGAGAGTTCTACCTCTCTCAGCTTTCTCTCAATCTGCTACTCTGCATCTCCCCTTTTCAGTTCCCTTTTTCTCTCCTTTAGTGATTTGAAGAGATGACCTTTATTCCGTTATTTTGTCTTATTCAAAACATGATTAAAATGGCATTGCGTCCTTCTTTTCGATTTTGATATTATTTATCTGTTGTCCGTTTCATCGTTTACTCTACTCATACATATGGTGCATGAGTACGTGTTATATGACTTTAAATGCATTAATCGATTTCACGGCACCGCGAAATCGATCTTTCGTAAAGCGTGCCAACTCGTATCTCGAATTCTATGAAATTTTACGTGCTAGCTAGATTTCCGCGAGGCGATTCAGCGGTGCAATCAGTTTAGATCATCGAGATCTGAAGAGAATAAATTTTGGATTTTTAACTTACGATACAATTTGTAAACAAAATTACGGATTTTGCCGCTTTCCAGTGGAATTTCTGGTCTTACAAATGAGTCGTTTTCGCATCGGGGTGCATGGGACTGCAGTGGTATCGAAGAGTCCGAGGAGATGGCCACGAATCATACTGGCGGCGTGGCGATGCGATCTATATGGGTAGAGAAGGCGCCTTTCGAGGCGTAACGGTGCGTCGTGTGAATCACGCCACTCTCCACTTCATAGCCTTTCTTGGAACCACTACCACATTGGCAAGCCATTCGAGATACTTTACCTCTCTGATGAAACTTACTCTTAGAAGATTGTCGTATAATGCGAGAATAATCGATGGCGATCAAGTGGAAACGCCTTACTCTGTCTTCTGAGGTTTAGCCGGATAACATTACCGGTTTATGAGAGGCCAGCATCGGGTTGATTCCGGTCATACTTGAGTGATTCTAGGCGACCACGTTTATGTTTCTCGATATCGTTATCGCTCTGCTGCTCTTTTTTCTTCGTTGGATGTAGTGACGTATGTGTGAACTTCTCTGGCCCATCCAAAGCTACTATCTCCAGGGGATCCATGGCTAATGGATCCTTCTCTCTATACGACCTGGCGCGAGGCGTGATTCTGCGTGAGGGTATATTTTTAAAGGTAGGGCCATCGTCTATTTTTCCTTTATATTCGTATGGATGGTTGATAGCACATTGTCATGCGGCTAGTGACTCTTAGGAGGAGGTCGGACACACCCGCGTTTGTCAAATAATGACCATGCGGTGATATGTCTAGGGACCGACCTTCATTCGAGTCGCGACCCGAGGTTTGGCCCTCTTGTGGCATTATAAGATTTGAAGTGATGTGTGAGAGCAGGCTTGTTGAGTGGTAGGTCCCACCTTGTATAGGGGCGTGACATCTAGTGTTGTGATTATTTTATTGAAACACTTAGGACCTTTGGCTGAGTTTAACGTATTGAGAAAGCTTCTTCTTGCTCCCAGTTTAAAAATTTATTATTAACGAAGTACAATCACCCATTTGCGGGATATCTGGCCTGCTATGCACATCAAAATTATTGCTGCCCTGGGGTGAGTATTGGTGCATCATAATGGGGCACCGTGGCCGGTTGAGGTTACGAGGAGGAAACAATATAGGCCATCTATCGTCTTGGTTTCTTCAAGGCTGCCTCTTGTGTGGATAGCATTTGCAGAGCTTGATATTAGTGAGCTCTCGAGGCTTCTTCTGCTTTGAATTAACCAAACAATCACGGCGGGTCATCGAGACGGGCCTCCGGTATAGTTATAGGCGAAGTCACAGATTTAAAAATGGGGACTGTATGAGGCCCGAAGTGCATGCGTTGGTGGCCCGATTCCACCAGTGGTGAAACTTCACGACATACCTTAAAGGTGCCTACTTTGGTGTAAATAACCACCCATGAACTTTAGGCTTCAACATGCGGTGGTCATACCCATGATCTCTATGATATGTCGCCTTGTACGGATGGGTTTCTCACTGGGGATCACGTCTGTCAGTCTGGTCTTGAAATCCGACAAAGTGATGGCGAATGAGGGCGGCCTCCTCTGAATGTTTAGGAAGTGAAGCGTAGGGGCTCAGCTTCTTTTCTGTGTTTGATGTGAGATTGTTTTTCGATTTCTACTCTGACATTTCTTGGACTCAAACGACTTCTTCCCCTCCGACTTGTTGCTCTTAGCCGGCTTGCTTATGATCATGACAGTTTGTGTTACCTGGGTATCAGTGACGCGATGTAAACTTGTAAAAAATGGGCGATCCAACGACGGTAGGCCGGCCGCCTCTCCAATGATTTAAGTCAGCAAAAATATCGAAAGGGAGAAGAGAATAGGCGTAGTTGGAATTGCTCACCATCCCTAATTGGGGATCTTCCTTATTTATAGGGTCCGGTAGATGAAATCCTCTCCATCCTTCTCGAAGTAGGATTTTATCTCCTAATTTAAGGGAGGAAATTTCATTTTCGCTAATAGACTATCGCTTTTCACTGCATCCATGATTATCTCTCTGAGGGGTAAGGGATTTGGAAGTTGGAAAATTTGTTGATAATATTGCTTTTACGGGTTTTCCGCTTCTAAATGCTTATTCGTAACCAACTTTCCATATGGGGTAAGATGTGGCGGGGACATGAGTGGGATGGACCACCTCGGGCAAGCCTTGGAAGTTTGAACTGGCTTTTCACGGCGGTCTCTTTAGACGCTCTTCCAGAAAATGGCGCGAGAAGTGTGCTTTGATTTAAGTGGGATCGAGCCATTTCATAACGCAGGCCATACGGGCCCCGGGCCCATTGAGTAACGGATCTTAAGGATCATGGTACTCACAAAATTGATCCGAAATGTGCCCTCAAAGGAGTTGTTTTGGAGACGAAATGATCTGAGAAATGTGAGGTTTCCGATAAGTGGTGAGAGAGACCCCACTAGTCCACATGAGCGTAAGCTCAATGAAGTCACTCTATCGATATGCCTGCGACTACTGCAATTAACGCCAGGCCATCGGCGATAGTGGACGGGGTCATTCCAGGTGCTCAGCACCTCAAGCGGATCCGGATTGATTCCATGTTTGAAGGGGTCGATCTGTTGAAGTTGTTTCGTACTGCTACTGACAATAGTATTGTAGTAATGCAGATTAGTTGTTGAATGGTCAAGAATGACGCACAGCCATCAGGATGATGCTGCGGAGCCCATTAATATTGGAGCATACTACCACCTCCATTCTTGACTGGATCGATCTCACAACCTTTGTAAATTAATGCAAAAATATGAAATTGTGTGTGAAACTAACCGAAACAGCAATGCCTCTTTATGTGTTTATAGCAAGACTTTTGTATCAATGTGACAGGGATATGCTCCAAACAACATGTATATTTTTTTGGAAGAGAAATCAAGAGATCAGCTGAACTCTCTTCATACGAAAAATCCTCCACCATTTGTCATTCAAGATCTTCATGATAGTCTTTCGAGTAGACTGGTTTCCTTTTATTTATGGGGTCCATATGCCAAGTGTCACCCACTTGTTCTCTTTTTCTACTTTGACTACTAAGCAAGCGTGTAAATTGAGTTTGCTAGCTCTTGGAAAATATGCTATCATTCCTTCTGCCAAGGGAACAACCTGCATTAAATTCTAAGCAATTTTCTACACAATATAAGTATATAACAATAGAGAAAGAAATTCTTATATACTAGGATGATAGAAAAAGAACAAACAAGAAAATAATAAGCCAACTCATACACACATAATAAATATAAACATTGCTAATATAATAAATAGTAGAACTTGACAAATCGGGATAATTATAGAAAAAAACATAGTATAAACATTAATTGCTTACCATATATAATGAATATAAACATAGGTCCAACTAGGGGCGTCCAATGGGCTAGGTTGGGGCTGCAGACCGTAATGAGAGTGCATTGCTAACTGGGCGACTTTGATGCATTGGCGTGACCTTAAAGCAAACATATCTTAAAGCTGAACTTTGTGAGGTCTAGGATGGCGGAGCACGGTGGGCTTTAAGATTAAATAAAATTTTTGTATATATAACCCACTACATATCTAGTTTAAATTTATCTGTACGTAAAGTTACAACTTATTTGACTTATATAATAAAATTTTAACAAAATATATATTACAAATAAGTTATATCATGTATAAAAAGAAATAACCCCGAGGAGCTTGAGGGTGGGCTTTAAAATGAATCTGTGACTCGATCGCCCAAGCGAACTAGCAGAGCTGCTTGTCGGGTAGGCGGCGGGCTGAGTGAGCCGGGCTTTTTGGAGAGCCCTAGGTTTAACAAAACATGATTTCAAGAATAGAGCAAAAAGTTTTATTTATTTTTTATCCATTGCTAGAACCGAAAAGCAATCCTCATGGGAGTGGAATTATATATATTGAAAGGGATCAAAATTCATAATATATTGATTCCAACAAATATTGTGAAAAATTATATGAACATTTGTTGTTCATAAATATAATAAATCGATATAATTACAGTCAAATATTCTAATGTAACTGAAAACATACAAAAAAACCCCTTAAAAATATTATATAAGCTTTTTATCCAAGAAATACGTCATCAAATCGATTCAAAAAAAGAAAATAAAAAAATACGTCACCCAAAATGAAGTGCCCAACACAAAATGTTATGTTAAGAATTGTTGTGGTACGGTTATGGAATCCCTCTGTTATGAATATTTGCTGGAAGAAGGTGAACTATAAAATGTCTCTGTGAAACGTCTTTGCCTGTGGGAGATCATAGATCAGCCTTTGCTTTTGCTTTTGAGGCAGATGAAAGATGTAAAAATGAGGAATGCATCCGTTTTCCAGGGATTTTATCAAAGAAGCCATAACCACTATTGTTGATTTTATGGGATATGAGACTAATCAGTCTTGGGAGGATATTTATAAATATATGATGTGAAAAATTATTTTGTAAGTGGAGGAGGTGAAAGATGACCCAGCCTTTTTTTGGTTTTGTGATTCCCTAGCTAGCCGCAATGCTTATAGGGTTTGATGGATTCACATGTATTGAGGGCATTTG